>JAJGOT010000137.1:1597500-1641166 GCA_022457155.1 Cladopsammia gracilis
GCTCTAACAGTAGACAGATTCTTGGCTATTCATCTTCATCTCAGATACCAAGAACTTGTGACTCACAGGCGTGTTGTTGCTGTGGTGACCTCATTTTGGTTGCTCAGTGCAATTTTATCACCATTTTGGTTCTGGAGCAAAACAATATTCTCTATTGTTTACAGTATAATTCCGACTGGTTTGTTCAATCCTTACAATATATTTTTACTGCAAGATCTATTTAGCCGTACGACGCCACACAAAGCAAATTCAAGTCCTGCAGATACAACTAGTAGCACAAAATAATGAAGTTATGGCAAACATTGCGAGGCAGATAAAGTCTGCAGTTGGAACATTCTACGTGTTTTTCGTGTTTTTGGTTTGCTATTTGCCATTCATAATTATAAATGTTGTCATAGCAATGACAGGAGCAAGTACCCCTATAATGAGTTTATGGGAATACACTGTGACGCTGGTGTGCCTAAATTCATCTCTCAATCCACTGATTTACTGTTGGAAGTTGAGACACATTCGACACGCTATCATGAACATATTACGAATTCCATTTCTCTTGTAGCGTATTATGAATGCAATGAATAAGTAGCGGAAAGAGAAACGATTTCCTTATGGACGAGGGAGGTCCTGGGTTTTGGTATGCAAATATATGATAATTAGGTTATTTAAAAGTAATTTGTAACGGATATTTAGCCATTGTGGTTCTGGCACGTTTGTATCGATATCTTCAACGTAATCGAGCTTTAAATTTTCGGATGGTTGTTGTCATTCTACTTTAAATATGCCTAGAAACTTTTCAGGAGTAACTGCATCTCGTGCTTCGACGTCTCGAGGACCCCTCACTCGCCCCCGAATGCATTCGAGTCGAGGACATGCGATCAATGATGGCCGTGGCTTCGAGGATAGTTTCAACGACTTTCCGGACGTCTTCGACGATGAGCGGGGTCAGCCGAGTTTAACGCCTGTTTTACTTTCTTCCGAGGAGCTCGACCACCCTGGAGTTTCAAATGTCGGGATTTCCGCATAAAGTGGAGACGATAGTGAAGTCCTGGCTGTTCCAAGGAGTTCTCGTGGACGTGCGGACGAGTCGCCGCCATCTTGCGCGAAAGAACATATCGCCACTCAACAGCAAGCGATCGCCCATAGCACAAAGGAACTGGGACAGCTTCGCATGGAACTGCGAGCGCTTAAGCGGAAGAGAGTTATTGACGACGACGATTTTGAGTGGAAACGTAAGGGAACTAAGAAACAATATGACTTTAATTGCTCGGTCGAGGAGAAATTGAGTGACATTGCCGTCTCGAACACATTGTTGGAAGCTCGTATACTGGCTGAGATAGGTTTGTTACTTGCAAAGGAGCGGAATAAATTAATTAGGATGGCGGATAAGCATGGCTGGGAAACCGTAAATCAGTATGTTGCGGATCCGATCGCCGACAATGACCAGGATGATAAACGCCTTCGAAAAGCGATCAAAGAAGCCACGAAGGTCAAGGACAAGGCCAAATCAGAGAGAGAGCAAGCCAAGTCTCGCCGCGCTGCTCGTGCTAGATTTTTTTCTGGTAATTCTACCAGGGCCGCTCCTAGTTCGCAGGGTTTGCCTGTGTCTTCTACTTCCTCGGACCGGCGAGTGGTTGTGCCAAATGCGGACGGCGTTGCTTCCGGTGCGGCAAACCAGGACATGTTCAACGGGATAGCGTGACTCAGTTGTCAACTAACAGATGACTCGATCCGGACAAGTCCTGCGAAATTGATTCCGATGTTTTAATTACTGATTCCGACCCTGCTGATGTGCCTATGAATTCGAAAAGGATGTTTCAGCGGGCTTTGTAAGGGGTCATCTGCGTAAACACCTATCGTTTTGGGCCTCAATTGGGGCTTCCCGTATGATATTGGATGTTATCAGGGACGGTTATTATTTACCTCTGACTTCGGAGCCGAAGAATGTTTCTCTTCCAAATCATCGGAGCGCAGTGGATCATGCTTCGTTTGTGCAGCGTGCAACTGTGGAGCTTATTCAAGCGGGTTCTGTTATTGAAGTACGGGCTGTGGATTTGGCTGTTTGTAGTCCACTAGGAGTTGTGCCTAATTAGAAAGGCAAGCTGCGTTTAATTCTGGATTTCAGATACTTGAACTTACATCTTCATGTCGAGAAATTTAAGTACGAGGATCTCCGGGACTTATCTCAACTTGTCGACATGGGTGATTGGTTCTTCACTTTCGATTTAAAGAATCCGGGTTACAATAACGTCGATGTTGGTGGGGAACACAGAAAATACCTAGGTTTCTGCTTTGACTTTTCGGACGTTCCGAAGAAATTTGTATTTGCATCTCTTCCATTTGGTTTAGCGACCGCGCCTTTTATATTTACGAAAGTTCTTCGGCCTTTTGTCAAACATTCAATTTGGAGAAGTGGGGGCAAGCACACATTGTTATATTTGGATGATGGCTTTGGCGTTACTTCCTCAGTTTCCACTTGCGGTGAGCTCGCACTTTTAGTGAGACAGGACTTGAATGACTGTGGTCTTCTCATTAATGAGGAGAAAAGTGATTTTACCCTTCGTCAACAACAACAACAACAACAACAACGTCCTTTACTTATACACGATAAAAGTTAAAGCAAAAATCTTGCTTGTGGGGTCGTGTTTCTAGCTACAGTAATTAAAAAACGTTTCTATATACTCGATATATACATTAAAATTAAAAATGATTATATACATGATTGGTCACATAAATATCCTTGGGGTGGGTTATGTCATCGATTTACAGCAAGGATTATTTCTTGTACCACAGAAGAAAGTGGATGCCTTACTGGACCTCTTGTCCCATATTCTGAGTTCACAACAGAGGATTTCTGCTCGTATGGTCGCCCGGGCTACTGGACTTATTATTTCAATGGGGCTTGCCTTGGGGCCACTGTCGCGGTTGTTTACGAGGCATCTTACGAGTCATTATTCTTTCTTCGGAAGCCCAGGATGAACTCCAGTTTTGGATTAGCAACTTTTCGGAGGTCGTTGGCCAGCCTCTGCTAGCAGCTATGGCTGGGGTGGCTACGTAGTGCAGCTTGGTGATGTCGCTGCCCGTGGTGCGTGGAACGGGACGGACCGTTTGCAAAGTTCAGCTTATCGAGAGTTAAAGGCTGTGAGGCTTGTTTTGGAGTCATTTGCGTCCTTTCTATCTAATAAGGAGTGCAAGCATAGATCTGACAATCAGAGTACTATTTCCGTCATGTGTTTGGGCAGCAAGTACAAGGAGCTGTTGCAAAAGAGTAAAAAGTTGTTTTTGTGAACTTTTGTACGGTCTAAATATACTGTGCAGACGGTCGCGTAATACTGTTTTTGAGAATTGCTAACACTGAAAAATAGCCCGATCGTTAATCTTAATTCTTGTGCTTCCGACCTTTCACCTTAGTTAAGTTTCACCTTAGTAAAGCTTGTTCAGAGAGCGACGCTGTTAGGCTCAGCCTATCTATATATATTATGTATCAGAAAAGCGCTTTTATTATGATGTTTAACCCGTCGCCAATAATTGGTCAAATATTTGCTATTTTCAGAAAGTCGGGTTTCTATTATTTACTAAAGTTGCACGGTTGAGATATTTTTCTATGCTCTTGGAAGTTGTATTTGTGCTATCGTCATATATTCACTATTAACATCACTCAGAATAAACATCTGCAAATGACTTATTCCTCTAGCAAATTTATTTCTAATGCAAACGCACAAACAGAAACTTAGACGCCAATGGCGCCATTGTTCTTTATTAACGCCATTATTTATTGCATCCTACAGAAGCACAGAAAAAGAAATATATAGGAAAACGCTTGCAATGGTGTTCTTTTGTTTTCCCATATCATTTTATACCCTGCGAGCAGTGGATTCTCCTACGCCAAGCTACGCCGAACGAGAAAAAAAACACTGCGAGCATCCGTTAGTTCCTTTGATTGAGCCGCCGTCCAGCGCCATCGACGAATAAATTAACTTTGAACCGGTAAAACAAGTTTGCAAACTTGATTAGCCTCTTGCGCATGCACTCATCCACGTAACTGCAGCGTTTAAGCGAGCCCGCTATGTAACAACCAAAATGGCGTCCAAGGTGACGAAGACATTTTTGCCACGAAACAACGGCACGTGCTACGCGTGCTGACCGTGGGGCGTGACGTGGCTGCGCATGCTCGATGGAAAAGCAAACGGATGCTCGCAGTGGTTTCTTTGTCGTTCGGCGTAGCTCTGCGTAGGAGAATCCACTGCTCGCAGGGTAATCATTTTAGTGCCTGTAAAGGAAAATATGTGAGAGCTAATACTGTTTGACCTTTTTGGTACTATAAGCTGAATATTTCAGCGGCAGAACAAAATTTTGGGAAAGGGATCTTATCCCCGAATTTCTTAAATGCTTTCCGTTTTTTCGAAAACCCAAACTGACAGCTGATCGTCAAGTTGTGTATGCAAAAAGTATTTTTTATCTCCGGAATACAAATGTGTTAAATTTTTTGATTTTTCGAAAGCTTGATGCCACCGCTTTGTCGATCATTAAAGAAAACCAAGAAGAACTTCCGAAACGATTCGTCTGGGTATTCTGTCGTATAACTGGACAGGTTAAAATGTTTAATATCACCCTGCCTGTCAAATGGCATCGTCAGTTTAAAAGACAACCTACTAGAATCAGACATTTTTTCCTCACAAATGGAAAGATTCGAGACATGTGTTTTACGCACTTTGTGTTTCCCTTGCATTGAAATCAAACGCGAATATTATTTTATATATGGCAATGCATTTATTGAAGCTATCTATTCAGTTTAAACGGCAGACAGACAGATATGGTAGCCTGTGACAGCCGCCCGATTTTTTTCTGAGGGGAGGAGGCGGCTGTCACAGGCTAAGATATGGCGAATACTTGAACATAACGTTTGTCCGTACAACATCATAGTCAGAGGTAGAAGCTAACTGGCGTGCGTGGGTGGGTCGTGCGTCGCGGGTCGTGGGTCGTGGGTCGTGGGTCGTGCGTCATAGGTTTTCGCTCAAAGAATTAATAAAGGCCCGTTCACACGAGCGATTTTTGGAACGATTTTTCCTGCGATTTTAGGTGTGATTTTTACGGCGATTTCATGGCGACGCAAAATCCCGCGTGTGAACGGCCGGCGATTTTACTGCGGTTTGAAATTCACGTTCTCGCGACTGATCGCAGGAGTTTTGAACATGTTTAAATTTCACTGCGATTTTGTTGCGATTTTCATCAGAAGACTGCCAAAATGTGTATCAGGGGTAGGCTTCTACAGATTGTGCTCGGTAAATTTTTGCGTTTGGAACAACTTTTTATGGGACCAGCAAAAGGCAGCAACTTCAAGCAATTTTCTCCGGCAAAAGCATCATTTTAGGACATTTCTAGTAAAAACTAGAGAAGAAGTGAAGTAAAACTGTGAATTTCACAAACATGACTATCTCAAGGGTGTGGATTTGCGGTGTTGCGGTGTTGCTCATTTTTTAATGCGGTGTTGCAGTGAATAAAATCCCAGCTTGCGGTGTTGCGGTGATCTCAAACCCTACGGTGCGCGATCTTTGCGCTTCAAAGTCTGCGGTGTTCAGTGAAACGAAATTATCTGCGGTGTTGCCGTTTCCTGTTTGACCCTTGTCAGATCTAAAGTTGGCCTCTATATGTTATTTATTCCGTACTTACTTATGAAAAGCACGTACCATTATGTTTAATTTTTAACAAAATGCAGTCCAATACTGTCTAGTTAATCTTCAATACGCTGCCGGTCGCCAATCCTAAGCCTTTATCATTTATAAGTAACTTGACAAAAATATGTATTGCTGTGACGGTGTTTCGTCGACTTTTCTTGCGGTGATGCGGTGTTCGGTAATTTTGTTTGCGGTGTTGCGGTGTTCAGAGCCCCCCAATGTCCCCCTCCTCAAGCTGATTTGATGGCTTTATAGTTATTATAAGCCTTTATATAATATATATAGTTAGGATAAGGATTTATTATTATGCAATAAAACTGTTAAATAATTGAGGTTATGTATCAGAAGTCAATGACGTGGCATAAGCAACTGTTATACAATTTAAATTTTGCTAGAGACTAGAGAGTGTTTAAAATATTGTTATATCTTGCCTTGTACTCTTTCTTTTGTGAGCAACTTTTCACATTTTAGGAGTAACGTTTTCAATTTTCGAGCAATTTATGTGCAACTTTTGAGTATTTTTAGAGCATAATTTCAGCATTGTCGAACCACAATCTGCTGAAGCCTAATCAGGGGTCTCCCCGGGGAAATTTGTATCCGTGTTTTTCGTCATACCACAATTGCCGGAAACATTCTTTCCTTTTTCTTTGCTTTTAACAATAGTTGTACATAAACAGGCTATCACTGGGTTGTGCCTAAAGAATACCGTTTAGAGGGACGTCGGACACCTTATTAAGACTTATATAACGTAATGTCGACACTTAGAATTTTAATTTCAATAAATGTTTAAGTGTAAAAAAGAAAATCTAAAGTCCCCCACTCAAGATTGAACCTGTGATCTCAGCTAAGCTTAGGCGTAGATAGCCTACCGTACCACTGTACCACTGTACCACTGTACCACCTAGCTTCTCGGGTTGTTCAGGCCTAAATTTAACTATATAAACTGCTACCCATAACATCAACTGAAAGCTAACCAGTTACTCCGTTATATAAGTTTCAATAAGGTGTCCGACGTCCTTCTGAACGGTATTCTTTAGGCTTAACCCTATCACTGCGTCGGGTTCATCGGTATTCATGACAAAAAAACACTGAATGTTTGTAAGTTTTCACATTGTTACACCAATCGTTACAACAAAATTTGCAACAATGTTGATCAACTAAACTCCGCTGTCAAAACTGATTGTATTTTATAAATCGCTGGAAAAATAGCAGGTCCAGTTCACAAAATCGCAGTAAATTCTCCGGTCGTCCACACGCGCGATTTTGCGGCGTCACCATGAAATCGCCGGAAAAATCGCACCTGAAATCGAAGTCTAAATCGCTCGTGTGAACGGGACTTAAGAAAGAATGCCAGATGACAAGCACTTAAGTTTAATTCTTTTTGCGGAGTTCCGTATTATAACTGGTTAAATGGCAAGAAACCGTATACAAGAATCAGCCAAAAATAGTTGAATATAAGACTTTAAAGCAAAGCGGAAAACAGCGTATATTTTGGAGTACAATATTTCAGCTGGCCAGACCAGCCTTCTTCAGGTACAAGCAAGATGTTAAATTTTACAAACAACAAGACGAAGACATAACTGACAAAATTCAACAACGAGTAACTGTTTACGTTCAACGCATGTTAAACGACGGCTACATTGATACTAAAACTAAACAATACCTCATACGGCCCAAAGCCGTACGTTTTTAAATTCTTCCTAAAATACATAAACCTGGCAACCCTGGACGCCCCATAGTTTCTTCTAACGGTCATCCCAAGGAACGCATTTCACAACTCGTTGATCATCACATTAACCCTTTCGTTTCTAATTTAACTTCGTATATCAAGGACACAACCGACTTTCTTAACAAGCTTTCTAAACTTGGTCAGCTACCTAACAATGCCATACTTGTCACCCTTGACGTATCATCCCTATAAACTAATATTCCACACAATGAAGGAATTGATGCTTGTCGTCAATTTCTTCAAAAACGTACTAATAAACGCGTTCCTACTGAAACCATCTGTGACTTAATACGCATGATCCTTACCATGAATAATTTTACATTTAATCAACAACACTTCCTTCAAGTACACGGGACCGCCATGGGAACCAGGATGGCCCCCTCTTTTGCTAACCTTTTTCTAGGCATCTTCGAGACTAATGCTTTTTCTAACGCACCTTTTAGACCTCATACTTGGTGGAGATATATCGATGATATTTTCATGATCTGGACCGAAGGCATAGATCATCTGAAAATATTTATTGATTATCTCAACAACAATCACGACGCTTTACAAACTAAACACCACGATTCCACCCAGTCCTCCCACAACATACCTTTTAACCCAGCACTTCCTCACATTTCTAATATCATACGTAAACACTTCAACATCTTACTTTCCTCTGACCGCTGCAAATCCATCTTCAAATATCCACCTTTCGTTGCTTATAGACGCAGCTCTAACCTTCGTGACCTTCTAGTTAAATCACAACTTCCTAAAAACACATCAAATGAATCTAATCTTCCGCTTGGCTCTTACCGCTGTGGACAAGATTGTGCTACTCGTCCTTACATTACTAACGGTCTTCAACATTACACTTTTTATTCTACTGGCGAAACGCGTTCTATCACCTCTGACATAACTTGTAATACTAGAAACCTCATTTATATGATACAATGCACTCGCTGTCACAAGCAGTATATTGGGGAAACTAAACGACGACTCAGAGACAGATTTAACGAACACAGACGGTCAGTTGACAAGACTAACATCAGATCTAAACCTACTACTGCTGCGGAACATTTTCTTTCTAATCCTAACCATTCTAACTCCGACATGCAACTAACTAATTCCTTTAGAAACTATTCACACTTCCCGTGACTCGATACGTAAAGCCAAGGAATCATATCTTATCCATAAAGGTAATACTTTAGAGCCACACGGCATAAACAAACGTGATGAAATGTAATACTTTTTTGTTTTAGTTTCCGATTTCGTCACATCCTGTATTACTTAATTCTTCAATATTGCGAAATTTTCCTTGTACCGTATTTTATCGATTAAACGCCGGGCCCCGAATAAACAGCTGAATAAACGCCGGGTATAATAGAGGAAGTTGTAAGTAAGCCCCTCAAACGTTTATTTGTGGTATCATAAACTTATCATTTAAGGGCAAGGTACACGGCTGCCAAGAAAAACGAATAATAACCCTTTCTTAAAAAATGGCAGGCGAGAAAAAACTGCTGATTCAAAGAAACGCCGGGTCCGCTAGGCCAAGTTTGAAATAAACGCCGGGGGCGTTTAATTGAGAAAATACGGTATATAACATCGTATAACATATTGTTTATTTATTAACATCTTGTACCTGAAGAAGGCTGGTCTGGCCAGCTGAAATATTGTACTCAACAAAATATACGCTGTTTTCAACTTTGCTTTAAAGTCTTATATTCCATATTATGTTCATCCGGCAGTTCATGTCTTATCCTACTCTCAACTCGCAGTTTAAAGATATAACCAGATATAACGGTCCACGGCTTAATCGAGTGAAAAACAATTTACCCATAATCGACTTTTGCCAGACATCCGAAAAACGAGCCTGCTCAGGCCTTAAAGAATCAACTTTACATCATGCAGTGTCTCAAAAGTGTTAGTAAACTGTTAATGGAATAATTTGTATCTTCTTAAACCCTACAAAAACGTTTTGACATACGGTTCCTTCTACTGTACCTCCATACCCACAAATAAATTCTCTCCTGATTACCTACCGTAAAATCCCGGTTATAAGCCCTCCCGCTTATAACTGAGCTCCCTCGGTTATGGGCCCATCAGTTTGGTAACAAAACGTAATTCCGGTTGTACCCCCTCATATATATAAGCGCATCAGAGTTCCTTAACAGAAATTATTTACAAAATTCGCACCAACTTAACTAAAATAACGCTTATTTATCACCATATTTTTTGCTTGCCTGCCAAAAAAAACCCTTACGAAGCTGTATAAGCTCAGGGCTTATAACCGAGATTTTATGGTATTCCGTTTCCTTACAACTGACAGTAACAGGGAAGTAAGATCCTAAGCAAAACTCTCGATGCCCGATAAAACGTATGTCGACAAAGTCGTTTTGCAAGCTCTTGTTGTCAGTTTGGAGATATTGATAATCGATCTGCTCCAGAAAATGGCCACAATTGGTAAGCGTAATGAGATAGCTATAGACTTAGTATGATTTGACAGAGGACCAACTCGACCACATGGTCCACAAAATCATTCGGTCCGTTCATATCAACTAAAATGGTGTGAACCATAACAACAAGGATGATGTTAACAACGTAAATAAACAACTTCGAAACAAAGCAAAATGACTTTAGAGCCGTTTTCACTGCCACTGGATTTCGCTGTTTTCTGACCGTCCCAGATTTTGTCGACTTATGAAAACACGAAATCGTAGACCTCCCCACCTGGGATGGTCCGGGACAAATCGGGAAATCGGGAGCGTTTCTATTTTCCCGACGCGTCCCAAATTTCTTCGATTATAGGCGATTTTCCCGACATATCGACAAAATCTGGGACTATCGGGAAAAGCAAAATTCCCGATCAAAAATCGTCCGGGATTTTCTCGACATATGAAAACCATGCTCGACCCACGACGCACGACTCACGACCCACGACGCACGACGCACGCCCAACGACGCACGAGACATGACCCACCCACCCACGCCATTTAGACAATGTCAACTCGCCAAATTAATCTTCTTAGTCTAATTAATTACTTATTTTTAAGGCGAATAAGGCCTTCCGAACAGATCGTATTCAACCCACGTTGTGTACTCCTGATCGTAAAAGGCTGGACAAGATAAAATGTTCGTTGTCAGCCTGTCTGTCAAACTGTCATTGTTAGTTTTAATAATAACCTATTAGCATTTTTTCCTTTTTCCCCTTTTTTTCGAAGACATCTGTTTTAGAACTTTTTTCCGCTTGCATTGGATTCAAACGTGTATTTTCTGTTACGGCAAGACATTTGTCCAAGCTATCTATTCAGATTAAAAGGGCAGACAGGCACATATGAAGAAGACTTGACCAAAATGTAATTTGTCCGTATAACATCCTGGTCAGACCATCTTGGCCTTTCCGTTCTATTTTGAAGGAAAATCACAAAGAGGTATGTTGTTAAGTCCCACATCTTTGAATATTGGACCACAGTCTGCAAATAGCCCAGAAAAGAAAAACATTTCCATAAAGTTGAACTTGCCGAATAATTCTTTTTAAATCAAGAATACAATGGCAGGAGCTAAAGACTTCGATTCATCGCTCATCGTTAACAGCGTCTTAAACGCTTTTTTATCTTATTCCGCCATCATGTTGAACATTATAACAATACACGCGCTGAGAAAGACCACGTCGTTGTCAAAGCCTCTAAAAACATTGTTGCTGAGTCTGGCTGTTTCTGATCTTGGTGTTGGCTTATTGGTCCAACCTTTGAAAGTAGCATGTCTCGTCATGAGGTTGAATGAGAACACTGAAAACAATCCAACTTATAATATCCTGAATAACGTGTATAGCGTCATTTCTTATTTTCTTTGTTGTGCTTCGTACCTTGGTGTAACAGCTCTAACAGCAGACAGATTCTTGGCTATTCATCTTCATCTCAGATACCAAGAACTTATGACTCACAGGCGTGTCGTTACTGTGGTGTCCTCAATTTGGTTGCTCAGTGCAATTTTTTCAACAGTTCGCTTATGGAACCGCACAATCTTCGCCATTGTTTCCGGTATATATACAACCGTTTGCTTAATTTCTACAGCATTTTTTTATTGCAAAATTTATTTAGCCGTACGACGCCACACAAATCAATTACTGCAAGTACAACAAGTAGGACAAAATGAGGAAGTCTTGGCAAATACTGCGAGGCAGATAAAGTCTGCAGTTGGTACATTCTACGTGTTTCTCGTGTTTTTGGTCTGCTACTTGCCATTCATAAGTATAAATGTTGCCAAAACAATAACAGCAACAAGTAAACATACATACACTTTATGGGAATACACTCTGACGCTGATGCTTCTCAATTCATCTCTGAATCCGCTGGTCTACTGCTGGAAGATGAGACACATTCGACACGCTATCATGAACATACTACGAGGTATGTTTTCAAGCGAAACAACTAACTGAAACAGCTTCGCATTAAAATTATTTTATGTTGACGTTTTTAGTTGTCTATGTATTTTGATATACTGACTTATCACTGAGGTAGCTTGTTAAATTATCAACCGCGAACATGCATTGCATGTGAACAGTAAACACAAAAAGAGTTTTTGAGCTTTTTTCATACGACTGGATATATCTTGATATACACCGATCGGTAGTTTAAAAATACTGTTTTGACTTAACAAATATCTCAAAATTCTCTAATTATACATCAATGACACGACTCTGAGCTATTTAGCTAGTAAACATGAGTGTCAGGGCATCCAGGTGGCAATGAAGTCTAGCTTGTAAAAATTGAAAAAAATGTAGATATTAATTTAACTTTGCACTGTCATCGATATCTAATAAATGGCTTTATTCTTTTGAACCGACAATTGACCATTTTACAGTTGTGTGCTTGGTGACCTGGCCTTTGAATGGAAGCAAGGCTGGAGGTGACCTTGTTATGATAGAGAATTTAGTGCTTTTCATATGTAGATTTAGCTAGTTAGCATGAGAAAAACATTAACATATGAAAAGCAATGAGGTCTGTATCAAAACAAGGTCACCTCAAGCCTCGCTTCCATTCAAAGGCCAGGTCACCAAACACACAACTGTAAAATGGTCTATTGTCTTCTTGACTTATTCTCTGTTGTAATATTGGTTTCTGTAATAAATGAAGCAGATAGCATGTATTTTCTTCTTCGTCTTTTTTAAAGTTTACTTTAAATAAAAAAAATTTTGGCGAAAAATGTCGCAGTCAAATATTGCAATAAACTACCCTTCATTGATATCAATGACGGTTCCCGATTAAATTCCATATTCAAAAGATCGAGGTTTACAATAAATGTCGGAGCCTTCTAACTGGAGAGCACACAAACATGGCCACGCGCCCTCCACAGGCAACGCCGGGGTCTGGGTCCTCTTTACCAGTCTCTTACCTTGGTCTTTACCCGTTGTCATTATTATGCACCAAAGAGTTGTCTTTGGACGACAGAGTCTCTTTCGACACTGAAGGCTGCTAAACATGGCCCTGCTGAGGTACACCCATTGACCATTCAAAACGACTTGCAAAGTCGATATTTTAAGCCTTGCGGAGGGGGGGGGGGGGGGGGGGGCAGGGTTGTTGCGCAGTTCTCACCCGCTCAGTCGTGTAAGCTACATCCTGCACGGGTTCCTTATCAGATAAATGATATTTTTGCTTGACGTTTTCACTCTCTTTAAACTGCATTTGAATGAAAAGCTCGATCTCTTTATTGTCGAGGTGAGGAAACTTTCTGTGGTAACTTTCTGTGGTAATTTAATGCTATGAAATGTTTTGACCGCTTCACGTATTTCAAACATGAAAAAACACGTGTTAAAAATGTTCTAGCGAATTATTCAAAATCGAACAGTTAAATTTGTTTGAAATTTTCCCATTTAATGTGTTACACTGTGTAGATTATAGCGCATTTATTCCGGCGCTTGTCGCGGGCAACCTCAAAATCGAAAGATATTTTGGAAACACTCTTCGCCATATTTGTTTACCGTTGCTATGGCAACGCTGATTAGCATAAAAAGAGCATCATCCAAGACTTTCATCAAAGCCTAACATCTGGTATCAAATTCAGATTTATTGAGCTAAAGTAAGATTATGTACAAGCGCATTCAAAAAGGGCCGCAGAAAATAACGCTCCTAATTAAACGAATTTTTATATATTCACGCAAGAGCCATATTCGATGTGGCACCTGATTCGCGTTAATTTCATGTAGGGTTACTCCATATTTTTTTTCGCCTTATATCGAAAATGTTCTGTAACTTTTCACTGAAATTGAATATGGGAAAACATAGACACGCTTTTTAGCCCTTCGGATCCGGAAAACATGAGAACGAATCAAATTAGCAAACTATAACAATCATATCGCTTTGAGGTTTTTTTTTTTTAATTTTTATTAATTATTCAATTACACAAACTAATTAATTACAGGAATAAAAGGACAAAAAGTTTACAATCGCTTTGAGTTATAGCTTTCAAAAGCTGATTCAGATGCTTGAAAGAAAATCTGCTAAGGACCGCAAACGATAATGCTGCAAGCGATACGTAGGATGTACGAACTTCATAAAAAAATTCTACATTTCATTCTATTAGAAAACGAAAGGTATATTTAGATAGCCAGCTTTATAAGCTTTAATTTGATGTAGGAGTTAAGCTATCTCCGAGAGTAATATCGAGACGCTAGAGCTGTTAAACTGGCGTCATCACCGAAGGTATACGGTAACTTCCGCGCTCCGCCGAGCTCTTCGTCCACAGCCTGGTTCACAGCGCGCGGCTGGTATCAAAAATTCCCAGCATGCTTTGCGATCGTAGTACGCACATCGACTGGGCACTAGTGTTTATTATGGCTCACTTTTGTCGCTTTCCAGGTCTTTTTGGATTCGATCGCATCTAAAGGTAAGTTAACGTTTTGTAAATAATGTTGGAACATAAGGGGCAAGTTTCTAAGGACTAGTGCTTCTCCCGTGCTGAACTTTAAAAGCTTAAAGGTACACGGTCCCACCGAAGTAACGAATTTCCATGTACAGACCGTATATCGCCAAATGTAAATATACATGTTCATGTACAACTAAATAGACCATTTTACAGTTGTCTTCTTAGTGTCCTGGCCTTTGAGTGAAAGCAAGGCTGAAGTTGACCTTGTTATGATACAGACCTTGGAGCTTTTCAGATGTAAATTTTCTTAGTTAGCATGAGAAAAGCATTATTAACATATGAAAGGCAGAAAGGTTTGTATCAAAGCAAGGTCACCTCCAGCCTCGCTTCCACTCAAAGGCAGGGTTACCAAGCACACAACTGTAAAATGGACTATTCGACAAAAAGATTCTACTGACAGAGCAAAACGGAAGCAATAGTTTGAAGAAAAAGTACAGGATTACAAGGGTGGAAGTGGATTTTGATTTCGTGACAGGCGGTCAAAACTGTTAGCCGAAATTTTGAGTTTTTTGTTGTTATTTTGTCTTTTTAGTTCATATTTCTTTAGGTTCACCACTTTTGGCGAATTTTTCTTCCTGTTTTAAGATAACAGAGCGAGCTAAGGTGGCCGAACACAGATTTGATTAGTTGTGAGTATATGCCTTTCGTTAGGGCATTATGCGAGAAAGCTAAGGTTGCAGCTTAGAAGCTGAAACTTGGCAAAAGGAACATATAGTGTGTGCGCGCGTTCACGTGACCCTTGCATTACCGTTCGCCATGTTTGAAGACCACTTTGATGGGTTTTCCCTGTGTTAACCTTCCAGCGAGCGGGCAGCCCAAGCGCTTATAAAATAATAACTAGCGTTTCCCTTGATGTTGTGAATTAAAATCTAAAAGGTAGCTAATTTAAAGTGCTCTTTTGTCAGTTGTGCTAGTTTAAATCCCAAAACCCTTTTGTTTTCGATTCTTAGGGCATATTAATTTTGTTTCAATGACTTTGATTTGCTGCCCGATATTTTTAAAAGTGGAAAACATCACAGAGTTGAAAATCAGTTAGCCTTATAAAAATCAGTTTTACTTTAGCAATTACTTATAAAATGGAATCATTTTCATTGTTGCGATACCTATGAGTTAAGATATCCGGCTGACAAATCATATAATCTGTCTCGTAGTGTGTATGTTTACGCAATACAATTTGTCGCCACCAGTTTGTTGGTTCCTTGATTGCACGCTCGGCAATTTGTCTGCACAAAATTTTGTTTCAAAGTGGTTTCTGTGGGGAAAATTGCCTTGATCTGATCCGTGTGCTTACCAATTTAGCCAAGAAAACCAGTATTTTCGGTTGGAAAGCAAATGGAACGGTTAATTTTCTGGGAATTCCGGTTGGAACTTGTGTACAAAATATTCAGCAATTAAACTAGTGTGAGAATTGAGAACTGTCCGAGCCAGCATGCTTTCGTGTTCCTATTAAAAAGTTTAAACTAATGAAAACAAACGGAAAGGTAGACACTTCAAGGTAGAAAAGGACACTTGCTAGTCTTGCTATGTAAGAGCCACACTCACCAAGGCAATTAATACACCCTGTACAATGAGCTGACGCGGCACAGTACCTTCCTTGTTAACTCATGCGCGAAGCGGCATGAGGTCATAAAATGGGCTTCATTTTTCTTGTTATTATTTTTATTATTATTATTTTTATTTTTTGTGTCACGATTTTGCATGCAAATTTATGCACGCATATTTTAAATTGTACACTTCCGGTTCATAGCTTTGCCACTACACTTCCTGTTTAGTGACTTCCGGCTACTCTCACTTCCGGTAAAAGAGCGTTACTCAAGTGTCACGACAGCATCTCCTACAACCCTACTTACATTAGCAATGTTCATGTTTGGTATATATAAGACTTAGAAGAATCATTCCCTTCATTGTGGTACAGCCTTCATTTCCAAAACAATCAATAGTAAACAACGTGGTTTGCAGGAACGATGACTGAATGAAAGGAGTACTCTTTGCCATGTCGGACATCTTATTATGTTTAAAATATATAACGAAACTAACTTACGCATGCGCATGAGTATAGGCTGCTAGGAGCCTCTAGTTTATTATATATCCACAACATTAGTTGCCTGAGTTGCGCTAGTGAATCATTTATTACTGATCTGGCAATGTCGTCTTCAGTGTTAATCATCACATGCCCACATCAAGGACACTGGAAACAAAGCCATTAACCATTTGGTTGTAGGCTTGAAGGCTTCTGTAAGCTTTATTGTAAAATAATCCAGCACAAGGTAAGAAAGTAAATTCATCGATTTGACAGGTGGAATGCTTTCCTCACTTAAATTTTTGGCTGCCCGAATAAGAAGCAGATCGATTCTGATCCCAGAATGTTTTTTAAGATATCTACATTTTACCTTGCCTCAAGATTTTAGCCATTGTTTGACAGCATCGGAGTCTCAATTTCTGTTGTTTCTGTTATTTTTAGTCACCATTTTGATTAGGTCAGTCCTCCAACATGACCGCAGGTAAGTTTGTGACATCATCTGCATACACACTATAGCAAAGTGGATGATTGAAAACAACCCTAAAAGTTCACTTTTATAAGGTTTACATAAAATTCAGTCATTAGATTTTCTCATGAACTTGCACACAGCTTACAATAAATAATTCTTATTGTTTAAAATAGGGTTTTTCAAATATTCAAGAACATAGCTGCCCAGTCAATATTGATCGTGTCACAGAATTCTTTTGTTAAACTTCTGTTTTATATTTGAAATGCGATAAAAATAAGAATTCTGACAAATTTCATAGAATTTAAATGAGTGGATTTTGAAAAGTGTCGTTTGTGTACATTGTTTACAAAACGGAGCTGTCTCACATTCTTTCTAAAAACCCACGCCATCATGCAAACTGCCACTGACCGCCCGCAAAACTGTGTTTGGCCACCTTTAACCAAGCTCCTGGCCATATAATCATGAAGACCCAGGGGCGGATCTAGGGAGACGGTGCAGGGGGTGCGCACCCCCCTCCCCTGAGATGACCTAGTCTGCGTTGTTCGCTTTTAAAATTTGTTTACATCACCCTTCTGTTACGTCATTCCTTAGAGGTGCACCCCCTCCTAAGAGAAATCCTGGATCCGCCCCTGAGACCCGATATTTCAGTCGGGACAGTGCAGTGTCCCTTTTTACTAATTGCTTTTAGGTGAATAAAATTGAACGTAAAATCGAACGGCGAGAACACGACTCATATCATATAATTATGTAACAACATATATGAATGGCCTGCTTTAGGTTGCCTTTATGTTTAAAAACGTTTACGGTCGTGCATGAATGTTTTGTTATTTAAAGGATTGTGAATGTCAAATGTGACACATAAAAAAAATCCTTGTGAGTTATTAAGTTCAGTTGTATTTACATGTAGAACATGTAATAGGAAGGACATGGTTGTATATAGTTTAAAAAATAGGTTGGGTATTTGTGGTGGTTACAGTGTAGTTCATTTATTATGACTGCTATGAACAGTTCGCAAGTTATGAACTGACTTACATGTAATTTTTTGCTCTAAAGGTTATAATTATCCATTATCTATTGCAAAGCTACGGAACCGAATCATGCTGGGGATTTTTTTAGCTGAAATTGGCCAAACAAATTAAACTTCTTAGGGTTTCATCGGATGCTGCTGAAAATCGAGGCGTAACAGATTTTAACATTTCAAACAACTTGACAGTTTCAGATTTTTCGTTTTAATGGTTTTTGGCGCAAAAATGACGCCACAAAAGTAATGAAAATGAATTTGTGTGTTATGATGTATTTTTACTCATGCGCAGTAAGCGCATGAGGTATAAAATCGGTGGCGTTTCTTCTTGTTTTTGTCACATTAGTGCATGCAAATTTATGCACGCATATATTATTACTAACCGGGTCGCAGGTCACATAAAAATTCTACAAAAATGTCTGCCGCGCTCGGCATGTGCTTGGTTTTCTTTGTCTTGTCGGAATAATAACACACATTCAAAATACTCAAAATGGAAAGACAAAGCTTTAAAGAATACTCAGAAGCCGCTGTAGTGGAGAAAAAGGAGAGCTGTAAGCGACGAGCGACGAAATCTTGCTTCAAGTTTTATCAGTGCGGGGGGCGATCAAATCCGAAGAAGCGGAGTTTTAAAGAATTTTCAAGCAGGCAAGGGACTTAACTATAAAAGAAATTTCATTTTTCGGTGAGAATTTATGTTGATATCAATTTGTGATTGACTTTTTCTTTGTGTCATACTTGTTATTCTAGACCGAGAAAAAGTTGCTTTTGTGAGCTTTTGTGCACTCTAAACACAGAGTCAACGGACTGTCGCGTAATACAGTTTTTGAGAATTACTAAAATTGAAAAATAACCCGGTCGTTTACTGATTTTATTGCTTTTAAAAGTAGTCTTTTCAAATGTAACAGAATGCAGTCACGGTTTGGGAAACATTAGACGCAAACTTGTTCGAATGTTTTCTTCGTGAAGTCAATAATCACGGTAAAGGGACGCTAGTATTTAAATATAATTAAGTTAAATAGCGCTTTCTGAAATAAAGTTTGCTTTCAAGATTTTTTGATTCGCGAAAACATTATGCGAATCATCTTTACGGATAAGAATGGCATTCTATATACACAAGAAAAGTCGGAAATTTTGGAAAACACTAGATATAATATAGCAGGTTGCTGAATGTAAATATTATTTTGTGATGTTTATAATATAATTCGCAGACGCCAGCGCTGCGCACTGCAATGAGGATAAATAAATCGCCAAGCCTTCCGGAAGCAGAAAATCACTGAATTCTGATAAGCGTTTAACTCTTTTGTTCAAGGAAAAAACATTTTCATTCAAGGAAATACGAGTTTCATTAAAAAGTTTGGACCTTTAGAACAAATATTTTGGATTCATGATCATGTGAAAGCATCACGCGATCGAATTACATTCCACACGAAATTTGCATATATGAAATAAGTGTATTTGCGACAACACTTTGAAAAAACTGTGAAGCTTGGAAAAAACTAATACATGGCAAAATCAAAGCAGTTATTTAAAGGACTAGCTTTATAGAAAAATTTCATTTCGATTTGGTCTTGAAATCAAACGGGGCGGGGGGGGGGGGGGGCGGGGGTCAGGATTCATGATGTGTCACGCAATATTTATTTTTATTAAAATGTTTCACCAATTTATAGCAATCATCACCACAGTTTTCACATTATAAAAGTAGAATCTCGTGGATCCGATTACATGTATTTTTTATCATTACCTGTAAATTTAGGGCTTCCACAAACTTATTGGAAATCCGGGCAGGAAAAGGGGTCTCTTGGCTTGGAAATCCAGGCGGGAGGGGGGGGGGGGGGGGAAGGGGTCAAACAATCTTGCCATCCGTCGGTGGGGGGGGGGGGGGGAGGATTCTTTCTGGAATAACCCAATGTAATAGAAATAATTCACGGTTAACGTTTGGGAAGTATTACACTAGTGTGGGTTTGATCAGGAATCATAAATTAAATATTCAAAGCGACTACAGAAAAATTGGTAGCTTCAATAAACCCGTCTTAGAGTCTCATGCGCATGAGTATAGGCTATGTTTAGCCTCTTGTTAAATGAGAAATGAAAGACCAGGCCAGGGTAATATAAAAGCTGAAAAAAAATTGCAGCTGCTGCTTGTTGTTAAAAAGCTATGACTCTTTAAATGTCCTAAAATTTCCTAAAAATGGAAACAAAATGGTGGGAAAATCAAATTTTAAAGTGCCGTATTGTAAAAAAAAGCAGTAGCTTAAATTTTTTTCACTGTTCAAATTGTCCACAAATTGTCTTTCATTTCTTGTTCCAAAGAAGATTGTAAAGCCCCTCCCAAAAAATGAATAAATGGTGTGACGTCATTTTCCCGCCAAAACCGTTAAAAACGAAAAATTGGCATCAGACAAGTTGTTCGCAATTTTAAGACCTGCTACCTCCCCAAGTTTCAGTGACATCTGATGAAACCCTAAGGAGTTTAATTTGTTTGGCCGATTTCAGCTAAAAAATATCCAGCGTGATATGTGAATATATTTTCTCCCAATGTTGTCATTATAATGCCACACTGTGGTCTCAAAACCGAAATATTCAGTTTAGTATCAGATTAAATTGCTTTTTGGGCAAAAACAAAGCAAACCTAAAGATTACTTGGCTGATCAAAATCGAAATTCTTAGTAGTCATGAAATGTTAAACGCAAAGTTTATAATGTTTATGTTGAGATCTTTGTTTCGTTTGTTTAATCCCCTGTTATTTTATTTGTGTGCTCATATCTGGTGTTCTCGCATGAGGTAAGAATGAGGTCTGCTGCTGTTAAGTACCATATTTTAAGGTGGCAAATATCTGGGCACAGAAACAAATACTGTTATCTGAAAACTGTAAATGAACAGACGAATTAGATATTTAAAAAAATGGGTAATCTTCCACATAATAGTCCCGGGGGGGGGGGGGACTCCCATATAATAATGACGGGGGTGCTTGTCGTACCTTTTAAGGGTCAAACTTTGTACATTGGTACCACTTAGGGTACTAAAATCGAAAATGACCACTGTTAGAATTAACGCAGTTACTTTTAGGGTATTGAGCTGAAAAAATATGACAGAATATGAAGTGTTGATTTAGAATTGGTACCTGTTAGGGCTAAAAACTATTTTGAGCCACGCCCATCAAACAAGATTCTGGTACCTTTTAGGGTATTTTTCGAAAAATTTCCAACGAGCATCCCCCTCATTTTTATATGTGAGTTCCCCTGGGATAATAGTTATAGACTACCCTGGGTGACAGAGGCTTTTCGATCTTGCACTCTCATCTCTCTCATATTCAGTACGCACCTCTTATGTCTCCTCCTCCAGCCATCACTAACGTCTCATGAAAGCTTGTTGCAAGAAATTACCTCTGGTAGCCAGGGTAATTATAGCCTTTTTTACCACACAATCTGCTGCCCTGAAGATGCCACATAATTTTCCAGTTTTTTAGCCTATCAGAAGGCATGACTAGTGACTGAATTTATAGATATGTGTCTTTGGAAATGCATGGCAGGAATGGAAATGTGTTGCAACTTCCAAAAAATTGTGTTTGCATCACAAATGTGGTGACAGGCGGTAGATACCTTTTATGGTGCAGATTAACAGACGCCTGGTGTCTGATGAACACTTGGCAAAGGGTATTGTAGTTACTGTGAAAAGGTATCTACCGTCTGTCACCACATTTGTGATGCGAACACAATAGCTATATATATATATTTCTATTTTTTAAAAATGTCATTTTTTTGCAAACGGGTGTAATATATATATATACACCCGTCATATACTTCTGTCATTCTGTCATATACTTCTGTCATTTTGGTCTTTCAACCAATTATTCTTATGTTTTTATTGTAGGTATACAGTGTAGGAATTTATACTGTGCTTCTGTCTGTCTGAGAAAAAGGCATAATCACTTTAAAGTATGTCACCAACATTTTACTACCCTTACCCTATTTAACCTACAGTTGTGGTCCAGTTTCATTATTATTTACCATATTTGTGTCTTAACTCTTCATCTTGAATGAAATGCAGTGCATGGGAGCTTTGTAAAATACTTCAAAGTCAGAGTGGATTTTTTTTTCAAAAATTCAAGAAAAACTCCCAATTTGTGTTTGGAAAATATTAAAAAACAAATGATACCATGCAAAAGTACTACCAAAGAGGTTTCATTTAAATGGTCACACAATAGGATTTCATCCAGACTCAAAAGTTAGAACTACATTACATGTCTTCATAATTGACTGTTCAACTTACATTTATGCTTTAGTTTTGGTTGAGGCTGCATTTTGAGAAGTCAGACGATTATCTTTTGTAAATACAATTTATATTTATGATTATAATGTAATTAGTTATATTTGCGATTATTCTTGTTAGTTAGTTTTAATTATCTTTGAAAAGCCCCTTTGGGGAAAGGTAATAAAGTATGTATGTATGTAAAGCATATGCGTATTCGAGTGGTCAGCGCATCAGACTTTCAACCTGAAGGTCGGTGGTTCGAGCCTGGTCTCTTTTGTCATGTTGTTTCCTTAGACAAGAAACTTTACTCCACATTGTCTCTCTCCACCCAGGTGTATAAATGGGTACCAACAACCCTGGGGGTAACCCTGCAATGGACTAGCATCCCATCCAGTGGGAGTAGTAAAATTCCAGTAGTCACTTCATAGTATATAAACCAGGTCACCCTGTGATGGACTAGCATCCCATCCAGGGGGGAGTAGTAATACTCCTAGTCACTTCATAGTATATAAACCAGGTCACCCTATGATGGATTAGCATCCCATCGAGGGGGAGTAGTAATACTCCTAGTCACTTCATAGTATATAAACCAGGTCACCCTGTGATGGACTAGCATCCCATCCAGGGAGGAGTAGCAATATTCCTAGTTGCTTCATGCTACAGAAACCGGGTTAAGCTCCGGCCGTGTGGGCCATCCGTGTCTCGTGTGCGACTTTACCTTATCATATTCGAGTATCAAAATGTTTCTCGCCTAGCGTGAAGTAAATGGTCACTCATCAAAGTCTATAAAGGCTTCAAACTGACTAAGCCCTTCTCAACCATTTTACCTCAACCTAAGTTTAGCCTTTATTATTAATTTGCAGAGCTACAAGAGTCTACACGCAGTATGTTTTTGAGAGGTGCAAGTCTTGCAAACAACTTATCAAATTGCAGGAAACATGAACGGACACACACAGGATTGAAGCCTTATAAGTGTAGGTATTGTCATAAATGCTTTAGACAGTATACAAGTCGCAAGGTACACGAACTGAAACGCTCAGGATTGAAACTAAACTCCATCAGTGCAAGTATTATGATAAGTGCTTTAACGACTTATCAAATTACCAGAGACATGAACTAATACACTCGGGGGAGAAACGTCGTGAACGTATACACTCTGAAGGGAAACCTCACAAGTGCAAGTATTGTGAGAAGCGTTTCCGGCAGTCTGCAAATTGCAAGGTGCACGAACGAATTCACACAGGGGTAAAGCTTTATCAGTACAAGTATTGTGATAAAGGCTTCAGGTATTCATTAGCCTGCAAAAGACATGAACTAATTCACGTATCAGTAAAGCATAAGCAATGCAGCGATCCACCAGTTTGCAAGAGGCATTAACTTAGAAGTTCAGGAGTGAAACCTAATAAATGCAAGTATTGTGATAAGTGCTTTAGACGAACTTTAGATTACAAGAGACACGAACGAATTCACACAGGAGTAAAGCCTCATCAGTGCAAGCATTGTAATAAACGCTTTAGCGATCCTTCGTCTTGTATGAGACATGAACGAATTCACACAGGAGTGAAGCCTTATCAATGCAAGCATTGTGATAAATGCTTCAGCGATCCATCAGCTTCCAGTAAACATGAGTTAATTCACACAAAAGTGAAGCCTGTCCAAAGCACTTATGCACATAAACGAATTCGCATGGGAGTAAAGCCTCTCATAAGTGCACGTATTGCGATAAATGCTTTAGCTGTCATTCAGCTTACAAGAGACACGAGCGAGTTCACACTGGAGTGAAGCCTTATCAATGTACCTATTGGGATAAATGCTTTAGTTATCAATCGGCTTGCAAGAGACATGAACGAATTCACACAGGAGTAAAGCCTTATCAGTGCAAGCATTGTGATAAATGCTTTAGCGATCCATCAGCTTCCAGTAAACATGAGTTGATTCACACAAAAGTGAAGCCTGTCCAAAGCACGTATGCACATAAACGAATTCACATGGTAGTAAAGCCTCGTGAATGCACGTATTGTGATAAACGCTTTAGCTGTCAATCAGCTTACAAGAGACATGAGCGAGTTCACACTGGAGTGAAGCCTTATCAATGTACCTATTGTGATAGATGCTTCAGCTATCAATCAGCTTGCAGGAGACATGAACGAATTCACACAGGAGTGAAGCCTTATCAATGCAAGTATTGCGATAAATGCTTTAGCGATTCATCAGCTTTCAGTAAACATGAGCGAACTCACACAAAAGTGAAGCCTGACCAATGCACATATTGTGATAAATGCTTTAGCTGTTCAGTAACTTGCAAGAGGCATGAACGAATTCACACAGGTGTAAAGCCTTATCACTGCAAGCATTGCGATAAATGCTTTGGCGATTCATCATCTTGCAGGAGACATGAAAAAATGCACACGAGAGTGAATCCTCTGCAGTGCAGTGAAACCGCCGCTTTTTCTGAAGAAACTACAAACCAGTTGAACACATTCAGCTGTAGTATTCAGGAACTTGTTAACCACATCAAACTAGAGTGACGCTGTATTTTGACAAAGTAATTGCAGTGTCCATATTATAATTTTCAAAATAATTAATTTTAAGCCTGGTTTTCATAAGTCGGGAAAATCGCTGATCATTGCAAAAATCTGGGACGGTCGGGAAACAGCAAAATTCCCGATCGTCTGGGATTTTCCCGACATTTGAAAACCGGCCTTTAGTTGTGCAGTTGTTTCAGTTATCATTTTAATTTTGAAACACGAATTATATTTGTTCAAGGAAAACGGTACATTGTCGAGTAAGAGCTGGGCTACTTGATGCAAGCTTTGCATGTGCATACGATTAATATTTAGGTTGTTAAAGTAATGATCGGCATAAGAAGGAAAGTGCTAACGGCAATGCACGATGGAATGTTAACGTTTTTCATTGTTACAGCTAGTGATCCCATTGGCCTAGACTCAAAGACCGCTAAAAAGTTAGGTTTCAAGTTGCATTTTGTTTGATTTTTTAAAGGTTTCATGTAATTTAAGATCCAATCGTTAAACATGCAAATTTTTAAAGAAATTGTATTTGGGGAACTTCATCAAAGAAGCAAAGTTATTGGCTATTGTCTTCTGCTATTCTGATTGGTTAAGCAGGAACATTTCCTAAAATTTATCTGACGCAACTGGATTTTCTTTATTTTTATACTGAAATATAATTATAAACCATCAGCTCCTCCCCTATTCTTGAAATCAGACATTTTTTGGGGAAAGAGCCAATGCCGCAGAACAATGAAGTTTACCATAGTTCTTACAGCAGTTTTCAATGAGTATCGAAAGTAATTACACAATTGCTTTGGTTTTGCATTGCTCCGCTTTGTGATTGGCTAAAAAATCTTGCGTCACTTTCTCAACCAATCAGAAGTAAAACCAAAACCAATCGTGACTTGCTCGCACGCGTTTTCCCGCGCTTGGCGCCGCCGACATGTAATTGCTTCGAGCTCTGATTGGTTCATTGGATTGTTTACGACTGCTGTGATTGGTCAGAGTAATTACTTTGGTTTTGGTTTTACGACTCTCAATTGAAAACTGCTCTATGTGGAGCGTTACGTAACAGAGGGAGCGTCCACAAATTGATGTTTAATTGTTGGAAATTAATTCTTAAAAGGGACACTGTACCGCTGAGATAACAACATTCCATGGAGCTTATTTCCATGTTATATCGCAAAATACCTCCAAATATACAACTAAATTGGATGAAAAGATTCCATAGAGCAAAACAGAAGCAGAAGCAGAAGCGCGCGTTGTATTGAGAAAAACTCCAGCTATATAACAAACCAAATTGAAGAAACGTTGACTTGTGAAAAGCATAAACCATGAACGATGAGACCGAATGGAATTCTGAGTAGGTAGCATTGGCAAGCTAGTAATATTCTATTTCTTGATAATCAAGATGTTTTCTTTGTTTGAGACATTTAAGAGCATGATTTATGCATCTTGTGTTAATATAATGTATATTCTGTCACAGACGAAGATTAAATTTTCCAACTTCACAGTAAACCTTTGGGTCGCATCGTTCATGGTTTATGCTTTTCACCCAACAACGTTTCTTCAATTTGGTGTAGATTGATCATTATGTGGTTATGCTTGCACTTACGGCTTATTTTCTGTTGGGTCCGTTTTATATGCTTATGTTGCTAGTACCCTTTTGTGTAACTCGCTTTTAGAACGAGCAATGTACATACACTCCAGCTGCCTTTCGCGCAAAACACACTTAGAACGAGGAATATCCATCGACTCCATTAACCTCAGTTTCGCGTAACTCGCGTTTAGAAAGAGAAATATTCATGTACTTAGTTACCTTTCCTTTAACCCGCGTTTAGAACGAAAAATATCCATGTACTCCATTAACCTTTCGTATAACTCGCGTTTAGAATGTGGCATGTTCATGTACTCATTTGTGTAACTCGCGTTTAGAACGAGGAATATTCATGTACTCATTTGTGTAACTCGCGTTTAGACATTTTAATATTCATACGTTTATTCCCAAGCGTCCCTCGGGACTTGACGGCTAATTTTATGCGTGCTAGAAAGAGTGTGGGCAAGCGATCATTCTGTGCAAGTTTTAAGGCCAGAGCTCTTGTAGAAGCGGAGAAAATCCCCTCTGAATATTGAAACAATAGAAATTTGTTAATGAGCAAAAATGAGCCATTTTTTCAAAAATCCAAGAGTACCCTTTTTAGCTCATTAACCATTTTCTATTGTTTTAATATTCATACGTTTATTCCCAAGCGTCCCTTGGGATTTGACGGCTAATTTTATGCGTGTTAGAAAGAGTGTGGGCAAGCGATCATTCTGTGCAAGTTTCAAGGCCAGAGCTCTTGTAGAAGCGGAGAAAATCCCCTCTGAATATTGAAACAATAGAAATTTGTTAATGAGCAAAAATGAGCCATTTTTTCAAAAATCCAAGAGTACCCTTTTTAGCTCATTAACCATTTTCTATTGTTTTAATATTTATACGTTTATTCCCAAGCGCCCCTTAGGATTTGACGGCTAATTTTATGCGTGTTAAAAAGAGAGTTTTCAAGCGATCATTCTGTGCAAGTTTCAAGGCCAGAGCTCTTGTAGAAGCGGAGAAAATCCCCACTGAATATTGAAACAATAGAAATTTGTTAATGAGCAAAAATGAGCCATTTTTTCAAAAATCCAAGAGTACCCTTTTTAGCTCATTAACCATTTTCTATTGTTTTAATATTCATACGTTTATTCCAAGGCGTCCCTTGGGATTTGACGGCTCATTTTATGCGTGTTAGAAAGAGTGTGGGCAAGCGATCATTCTGTGCACGTTTCAAGGCCAGAGCTCTTGTAGAGGCGGAGAAAATCCCCTCTGAATATTGAAACAATAGAAATTTGTTAATGAGCAAAAATGAGCCATTTTTTCAAAAATCCAAGAGTACCCTTTTTAGCTCATTAATCATTTTCTATTGTTTTAATATTCATACGTTTGTTCCCAAGCGTCCCTTGGGATATGACGGCAAATTTTATGCGTGTTAGTAAGAGTGTTGGCAAGCGATCATTCTGTGCAAGTTTCAAGACCACAGCTGTTGTTGAAGCAGAGGAAATCCCCTCTGAATATTGAAACAATAGAAATATGTTAATGAGCAAAAATGAGCCATTTTTTTCAAAAATCCAAAAGTACCCTTTTTAGCTCATTAACCATTTTCTATTGTTATAATATTTATACGTTTGTTCCCAAGCATCCCTTGGGATTTGACGGCTAATTTTATGCGTGTTAGAAAGAGTGTTGGCAAGCGATCATTCTGTGCAAGTTTCAAGACCAGAGCTCTTGTTGAAGCGGAGAAAATCCCCTCTGAATATTGAAACAATAGAAATTTGTTAATGAGCAAAAATGAAAGAGTGTGGGCAAGCGATCATTCTGTGCAAGTTTCAAGGCCAGAGCTCTTGTAGAAGCGGAGGAAATCCCCTCTGAATATTGAAACAATAGAAATTTGTTAATGAGCAAAAATGAGCGATTTTTTTAAAAATCCAAGAGTACCCTTTTGAGCTCATTAACCATTTTCTATTGTTTTAATATTCATACGTTTATTCCCAAGCGTCCCTTGGGATTTGACGGCTAATTTTATGCGTGTTAGAAAGAGTGTGGGCAAGCGATCATTCTGTGCAAGTTTCAAGGCCAGAGCTGTTGTAGAAGCGGAGAAAATCTCCTCTGAATATTGAAACAATAGAAATTTGTTAATGAGCTAAAATGAGCCATTTTTTCAAAAATCCAAGAGTACCCTTTTTAGCTCATTAACCATTTTCTATTGTTTTAATATTCATACGTTTATTCCCAAGCGTCCCTTGGGATTTGGCGGCTAACTTTATGCGTGTTAGAAAGAGTGTGGGCAAGCGATCATTCTGTGCAAGTTTCTAGGCCACAGCTGTTGTAGAAGCAGAGAAAATCCCCTCTGAATATTGAAACAATAGAAATTTGTTAATGAGCTAAAATGAGCCATTTTTTCAAAAATCCAAGAGTACCCTTTTTAGCTCATTTACCATTTTCTATTGTTTTAATATTCATACGTTTATTCCCAAGCGTCCCTTGGGATTTGGCGGCTACTTTTATGCGTGTTAGAAAGAGTGTGGGCAAGCGATCATTCTGTGCAAGTTTCAAGGCCAGAGCTCTTGTAGAAGCAGAGAAAATCCCCTCTGAATATTGAAACAATAGAAATTTGTTAATGAGCAAAAATGAGCCATTTTTTCAAAAATCCAAGAGTACCCGTTTTAGCTCATTAACCATTTTCTATTGTTTTAATATTCATACGTTTATTCCCAAGCGTCCCTTGGGATTTGGCGGCTAATTTTATGCGTGTTGGAAAGAGTGTGGGCAAGCGATCATTCTGTGCAAGTTTCAAGGCCAGAGCTCTCGTAGAAGCGGAGGAAATCCCCTCTGAATATTGAAACAATAGAAATTTGTTAATGAGCTAAAATGAGCCATTTTTTCAAAAATCCAAGAGTACCCTTTTTAGCTCATTAACCATTTTCAATTGTTTTAATATTCATACGTTTATTCCCAAGCGTCCCTTGGGATTTGACGACTACTTTTATGCGTGTTAGAAAGAGTGTGGGCAAGCGATCATTCTGTGCAAGTTTCAAGGCCAGAGCTCTTGTAGAAGCGGAGAAAATCCCCTCTGAATATTGAAACAATAGAAATTTGTTAATGAGCTAAAATGAGCCATTTTTTCAAAAATCCAAGAGTACCCTTTTTAGCTCATTAACCATTTTCTATTGTTTTAATATTCATACGTTTATTCCCAAGCGTCCCTTGGGATTTGACGGCTAATTTTATGCGTGTTAGAAAGAGTGTGGGCAAGCGATCAGTCTGTGCAAGTTTGAAGACCAGAGCTGTTGTAGAAGCGGAGAAAATCCCCTCTGAATATTGAAACAATAGAAATTTGTTAATGAGCTAAAATGAGCCATTTTTTCAAAAATCCAAGAGTACCCTTTTTAGCTCATTAACCATTTTCTATTGTTTTAATATTCATACGTTTATTCCCAAGCGTCCCTTGGGATTTGGCGGCTAATTTTATGCGTGTTAGAAAGAGTGTGGGCAAGCGATCATTCTGTGCAAGTTTCAAGGCCAGAGCTCTTGTAGAAGCAGAGAAAATCCCCTCTGAATATTGAAACAATAGAAATTTGTTAATGAGCAAAAATGAGCGATTTTTTTAAAAATCCAAGAGTACCCTTTTTAGCTCATTAATCATTTTCTATTGTTTTAATATTCATACGTTTGTTCCCAAGCGTCCCTTGGGATATGACGGCAAATTTTATGCGTGTTAGTAAGAGTGTTGGCAAGCGATCATTCTGTGCAAGTTTCAAGACCACAGCTGTTGTTGAAGCAGAGGAAATCCCCTCTGAATATTGAAACAATAGAAATATGTTAATGAGCAAAAATGAGCCATTTTTTTCAAAAATCCAAAAGTACCCTTTTTAGCTCATTAACCATTTTCTATTGTTTTAATATTCATACGTTTATTCCCAAGCGTCCCTTGGGATTTGGCGGCTAATTTTATGCGTGTTAGAAAGAGTGTGGGCAAGCGATCATTCTGTGCAAGTTTCAAGGCCAGAGCTCTTGTAGAAGCGGAGGAAATCCCCTCGGAATATTGAAACCATAGAAATTTGTTAATGAGCAAAAATGAGCCATTTTTTCAAAAATCCAAGAGTACCCTTTTTAGCTCATTAACCATTTTCTATTGTTTTAATATTCATACGTTTATTCCCAAGCGTCCCTTGGGATTTGACGGGTAATTTTATGCGTGTTAGAAAGAGTGTTGGCAAGCGATCATTCTGTGCAAGTTTCAAGACCAGAGCTCTTGTTGAAGCGGAGAAAATCCCCTCTGAATATTGAAACAATAGAAATTTGTTAATGAGCAAAAATGAAAGAGTGTGGGCAAGCGATCATTCTGTGCAAGTTTCAAGGCCAGAGCTCTTGTAGAAGCGGAGGAAATCCCCTCTGAATATTGAAACAATAGAAATTTGTTAATGAGCAAAAATGAGCCATTTTTTTAAAAATCCAAGAGTACCCTTTTGAGCTCATTAACCATTTTCTATTGTTTTAATATTCATACGTTTATTCCCAAGCGTCCCTTGGGATTTGACGGGTAATTTTATGCGTGTTAGAAAGAGTGTGGGCAAGCGATCATTCTGTGCAAGTTTCAAGGCCAGAGCTGTTGTAGAAGCGGAGAAAATCTCCTCTGAATATTGAAACAATAGAAATTTGTTAATGAGCTAAAATGAGCCATTTTTTCAAAAATCCAAGAGTACCCTTTTTAGCTCATTAACCATTTTCTATTGTTTTAATATTCATACGTTTATTCCCAAGCGTCCCTTGGGATTTGGCGGCTACTTTTATGCGTGTTAGAAAGAGTGTGGGCAAGCGATCATTCTGTGCAAGTTTCAAGGCCAGAGCTCTTGTAGAAGCGGAGAAAATCCCCTCTGAATATTGAAACAATAGAAATTTGTTAATGAGCAAAAATGAGCCATTTTTTCAAAAATCCAAGAGTACCCTTTTTAGCTCATTAACCATTTTCTATTGTTTTAATATTCATACGTTTATTCCCAAGCGTCCCTTGGGATTTGGCGGCTAATTTTATGCGTGTTAGAAAGAGTGTGGGCAAGCGATCATTCTGTGCAAGTTTCAAGGCCAGAGCTCTTGTAGAAGCGGAGAAAATCCCCTCTGAATATTGAAACAATAGAAATTTGTTAATGAGCAAAAATGAGCCATTTTTTCAAAAATCCAAGAGTACCCTTTTTAGCTCATTAACCATTTTCTATTGTTTTAATATTCATACGTTTATTCCCAAGCGTCCCTTGGGATTTGACGGCTAATTTTATGCGTGTTAGAAAGAGTGTGGGCAAGCGATCATTCTGTGCAAGTTTCAAGGCCAGAGCTCTTGTAGAAGCAGAGAAAATCCCCTCTGAATATTGAAACAATAGAAATTTGTTAATGAGCAAAAATGAGCCATTTTTTTCAAAAATCCAAGAGTACCCTTTTTAGCTCATTAACCATTTTCTATTGTTTTAATATTCATACGTTTATTCCCAAGCGTCCCTTGGGATTTGACGGCTAATTTTATGCGTGTTAGAAAGAGTGTGGGCAAGCGATCATTCTGTGCAAGTTTCAAGGCCAGAGCTCTTGTAGAAGCGGAGGAAATCCCCTCTGAATATTGAAACAATAGAAATTTGTTAATGAGCTAAAATGAGCCATTTTTTCAAAAATCCAAGAGTACCCTTTTTAGCTCATTAACCATTTTCTATTGTTTTAATATTCATACGTTTATTCCCAAGCGTCCCTTGGGATTTGACGGCTAATTTTATGCGTGTTAGAAAGAGTGTGGGCAAGCGATCATTCTGTGCAAGTTTCAAGGCCAGAGCTCTTGTAGAAGCAGAGAAAATCCCCTCTGAATATTGAAACAATAGAAATTTGTTAATGAGCAAAAATGAGCCATTTTTTCAAAAATCCAAGAGTACCCTTTTTAGCTCATTAACCATTTTCTATTGTTTTAATATTCATACGTTTATTCCCAAGCGTCCCTTGGGATTTGACGGCTAATTTTATGCGTGTTAGAAAGAGTGTGGGCAAGCGATCATTCTGTGCAAGTTTCAAGGCCAGAGCTCTTGTAGAAGCAGAGAAAATCCCCTCTGAATATTGAAACAATAGAAATTTGTTAATGAGCAAAAATGAGCCATTTTTTCAAAAATCCAAGAGTACCCTTTTTAGCTCATTAACCATTTTCTATTGTTTTAATATTCATACGTTTATTCCCAAGCGTCCCTTGGGATTTGACGGCTAATTTTATGCGTGTTAGAAAGAGTGTGGGCAAGCGATCATTCTGTGCAAGTTTCAAGGCCAGAGCTCTTGTAGAAGCGGAGAAAATCCCCTCTGAATATTGAAACAATAGAAATTTGTTAATGAGCAAAAATGAGCCATTTTTTCAAAAATCCAAGAGTACCCTTTTTAGCTCATTAACCATTTTCTATTGTTTTAATATTCATACGTTTATTCCCAAGCGTCCCTTGGGATTTGACGGCTAATTTTATGCGTGTTAGAAAGAGTGTGGGCAAGCGATCATTCTGTGCAAGTTTCAAGGCCAGAGCTCTTGTAGAAGCGGAGAAAATCCCCTCTGAATATTGAAACAATAGAAATTTGTTAATGAGCAAAAATGAGCCATTTTTTCAAAAATCCAAGAGTACCCTTTTTAGCTCATTAACCATTTTCTATTGTTTTAATATTCATACGTTTATTCCCAAGCGTCCCTTGGGATTTGACGGCTAATTTTATGCGTGTTAGAAAGAGTGTGGGCAAGCGATCATTCTGTGCAAGTTTCAAGGCCAGAGCTCTTGTAGAAGCGGAGAAAATCCCCTCTGAATATTGAAACAATAGAAATTTGTTAATGAGCAAAAATGAGCCATTTTTTCAAAAATCCAAGAGTACCCTTTTTAGCTCATTAACCATTTTCTATTGTTTTAATATTCATACGTTTATTCCCAAGCGTCCCTTGGGATTTGACGGCTAATTTTATGCGTGTTAGAAAGAGTGTGGGCAAGCGATCATTCTGTGCAAGTTTCAAGGCCAGAGCTCTTGTAGAAGCAGAGAAAATCCCCTCTGAATATTGAAACAATAGAAATTTGTTAATGAGCAAAAATGAGCCATTTTTTCAAAAATCCAAGAGTACCCTTTTTAGCTCATTAACCATTTTCTATTGTTTTAATATTCATACGTTTATTCCCAAGCGTCCCTTGGGATTTGACGGCTAATTTTATGCGTGTTAGAAAGAGTGTGGGCAAGCGATCATTCTGTGCAAGTTTCAAGGCCAGAGCTCTTGTAGAAGCGGAGAAAATCCCCTCTGAATATTGAAACAATAGAAATTTGTTAATGAGCAAAAATGAGCCATTTTTTCAAAAATCCAAGAGTACCCTTTTTAGCTCATTAACCATTTTCTATTGTTTTAATATTCATACGTTTATTCCCAAGCGTCCCTTGGGATTTGACGGCTAATTTTATGCGTGTTAGAAAGAGTGTGGGCAAGCGATCATTCTGTGCAAGTTTCAAGGCCAGAGCTCTTGTAGAAGCGGAGAAAATCTCCTCTGAATATTGAAACAATAGAAATTTGTTAATGAGCAAAAATGAGCCATTTTTTCAAAAATCCAAGAGTACCCTTTTTAGCTCATTAACCATTTTCTATTGTTTTAATATTCATACGTTTATTCCCAAGCGTCCCTTGGGATTTGACGGCTAATTTTATGCGTGTTAGAAAGAGTGTGGGCAAGCGATCATTCTGTGCAAGTTTCAAGGCCAGAGCTCTTGTAGAAGCGGAGAAAATCCCCTCTGAATATTGAAACAATAGAAATTTGTTAATGAGCAAAAATGAGCCATTTTTTCAAAAATCCAAGAGTACCCTTTTTAGCTCATTAACCATTTTCTATTGTTTTAATATTCATACGTTTATTCCCAAGCGTCCCTTGGGATTTGACGGCTAATTTTATGCGTGTTAGAAAGAGTGTGGGCAAGCGATCATTCTGTGCAAGTTTCAAGGCCAGAGCTCTTGTAGAAGCGGAGAAAATCCCCTCTGAATATTGAAACAATAGAAATTTGTTAATGAGCAAAAATGAGCCATTTTTTCAAAAATCCAAGAGTACCCTTTTTAGCTCATTAACCATTTTCTATTGTTTTAATATTCATACGTTTATTCCCAAGCGTCCCTTGGGATTTGACGGCTAATTTTATGCGTGTTAGAAAGAGTGTGGGCAAGCGATCATTCTGTGCAAGTTTCAAGGCCAGAGCTCTTGTAGAAGCGGAGAAAATCCCCTCTGAATATTGAAACAATAGAAATTTGTTAATGAGCAAAAATGAGCCATTTTTTCAAAAATCCAAGAGTACCCTTTTTAGCTCATTAACCATTTTCTATTGTTTTAATATTCATACGTTTATTCCCAAGCGTCCCTTGGGATTTGACGGCTAATTTTATGCGTGTTAGAAAGAGTGTGGGCAAGCGATCATTCTGTGCAAGTTTCAAGGCCAGAGCTCTTGTAGAAGCAGAGAAAATCCCCTCTGAATATTGAAACAATAGAAATTTGTTAATGAGCAAAAATGAGCCATTTTTTCAAAAATCCAAGAGTACCCTTTTTAGCTCATTAACCATTTTCTATTGTTTTAATATTCATACGTTTATTCCCAAGCGTCCCTTGGGATTTGACGGCTAATTTTATGCGTGTTAGAAAGAGTGTGGGCAAGCGATCATTCTGTGCAAGTTTCAAGGCCAGAGCTCTTGTAGAAGCGGAGAAAATCCCCTCTGAATATTGAAACAATAGAAATTTGTTAATGAGCAAAAATGAGCCATTTTTTCAAAAATCCAAGAGTACCCTTTTTAGCTCATTAACCATTTTCTATTGTTTTAATATTCATACGTTTATTCCCAAGCGTCCCTTGGGATTTGACGGCTAATTTTATGCGTGTTAGAAAGAGTGTGGGCAAGCGATCATTCTGTGCAAGTTTCAAGGCCAGAGCTCTTGTAGAAGCGGAGAAAATCCCCTCTGAATATTGAAACAATAGAAATTTGTTAATGAGCAAAAATGAGCCATTTTTTCAAAAATCCAAGAGTACCCTTTTTAGCTCATTAACCATTTTCTATTGTTTTAATATTCATACGTTTATTCCCAAGCGTCCCTTGGGATTTGACGGCTAATTTTATGCGTGTTAGAAAGAGTGTGGGCAAGCGATCATTCTGTGCAAGTTTCAAGGCCAGAGCTCTTGTAGAAGCGGAGAAAATCCCCTCTGAATATTGAAACAATAGAAATTTGTTAATGAGCAAAAATGAGCCATTTTTTCAAAAATCCAAGAGTACCCTTTTTAGCTCATTAACCATTTTCTATTGTTTTAATATTCATACGTTTATTCCCAAGCGTCCCTTGGGATTTGACGGCTAATTTTATGCGTGTTAGAAAGAGTGTGGGCAAGCGATCATTCTGTGCAAGTTTCAAGGCCAGAGCTCTTGTAGAAGCGGAGAAAATCCCCTCTGAATATTGAAACAATAGAAATTTGTTAATGAGCAAAAATGAGCCATTTTTTCAAAAATCCAAGAGTACCCTTTTTAGCTCATTAACCATTTTCTATTGTTTTAATATTCATACGTTTATTCCCAAGCGTCCCTTGGGATTTGACGGCTAATTTTATGCGTGTTAGAAAGAGTGTGGGCAAGCGATCATTCTGTGCAAGTTTCAAGGCCAGAGCTCTTGTAGAAGCGGAGAAAATCCCCTCTGAATATTGAAACAATAGAAATTTGTTAATGAGCAAAAATGAGCCATTTTTTTCAAAAATCCAAGAGTACCCTTTTTAGCTCATTAACCATTTTCTATTGTTTTAATATTCATACGTTTATTCCCAAGCGTCCCTTGGGATTTGACGGCTAATTTTATGCGTGTTAGAAAGAGTGTGGGCAAGCGATCATTCTGTGCAAGTTTCAAGGCCAGAGCTCTTGTAGAAGCGGAGAAAATCCCCTCTGAATATTGAAACAATAGAAATTTGTTAATGAGCAAAAATGAGCCATTTTTTCAAAAATCCAAGAGTACCCTTTTTAGCTCATTAACCATTTTCTATTGTTTTAATATTCATACGTTTATTCCCAAGCGTCCCTTGGGATTTGACGGGTAATTTTATGCGTGTTAGAAAGAGTGTTGGCAAGCGATCATTCTGTGCACGTTTCAAGACCAGAGCTCTTGTTGAAGCGGAGAAAATCCCCTCTGAATATTGAAACAATAGAAATTTGTTAATGAGCAAAAATGAAAGAGTGTGGGCAAGCGATCATTCTGTGCAAGTTTCAAGGCCAGAGCTCTTGTAGAAGCGGAGGAAATCCCCTCTGAATATTGAAACAATAGAAATTTGTTAATGAGCAAAAATGAGCCATTTTTTTAAAAATCCAAGAGTACCCTTTTGAGCTCATTAACCATTTTCTATTGTTTTAATATTCATACGTTTATTCCCAAGCGTCCCTTGGGATTTGACGGGTAATTTTATGCGTGTTAGAAAGAGTGTGGGCAAGCGATCATTCTGTGCAAGTTTCAAGGCCAGAGCTCTTGTAGAAGCGGAGAAAATCTCCTCTGAATATTGAAACAATAGAAATTTGTTAATGAGCAAAAATGAGCCATTTTTTCAAAAATCCAAGAGTACCCTTTTTAGCTCATTAACCATTTTCTATTGTTTTAATATTCATACGTTTATTCCCAAGCGTCCCTTGGGATTTGACGGCTAATTTTATGCGTGTTAGAAAGAGTGTGGGCAAGCGATCATTCTGTGCAAGTTTCAAGGCCAGAGCTCTTGTAGAAGCGGAGAAAATCCCCTCTGAATATTGAAACAATAGAAATTTGTTAATGAGCAAAAATGAGCCATTTTTTCAAAAATCCAAGAGTACCCTTTTTAGCTCATTAACCATTTTCTATTGTTTTAATATTCATACGTTTATTCCCAAGCGTCCCTTGGGATTTGACGGCTAATTTTATGCGTGTTAGAAAGAGTGTGGGCAAGCGATCATTCTGTGCAAGTTTCAAGGCCAGAGCTCTTGTAGAAGCAGAGAAAATCCCCTCTGAATATTGAAACAATAGAAATTTGTTAATGAGCAAAAATGAGCCATTTTTTCAAAAATCCAAGAGTACCCTTTTTAGCTCATTAACCATTTTCTATTGTTTTAATATTCATACGTTTATTCCCAAGCGTCCCTTGGGATTTGACGGCTAATTTTATGCGTGTTAGAAAGAGTGTGGGCAAGCGATCATTCTGTGCAAGTTTCAAGGCCAGAGCTCTTGTAGAAGCGGAGAAAATCCCCTCTGAATATTGAAACAATAGAAATTTGTTAATGAGCAAAAATGAGCCATTTTTTCAAAAATCCAAGAGTACCCTTTTTAGCTCATTAACCATTTTCTATTGTTTTAATATTCATACGTTTATTCCCAAGCGTCCCTTGGGATTTGACGGCTAATTTTATGCGTGTTAGAAAGAGTGTGGGCAAGCGATCATTCTGTGCAAGTTTCAAGGCCAGAGCTCTTGTAGAAGCAGAGAAAATCCCCTCTGAATATTGAAACAATAGAAATTTGTTAATGAGCAAAAATGAGCCATTTTTTCAAAAATCCAAGAGTACCCTTTTTAGCTCATTAACCATTTTCTATTGTTTTAATATTCATACGTTTATTCCCAAGCGTCCCTTGGGATTTGACGGCTAATTTTATGCGTGTTAGAAAGAGTGTGGGCAAGCGATCATTCTGTGCAAGTTTCAAGGCCAGAGCTCTTGTAGAAGCGGAGAAAATCCCCTCTGAATATTGAAACAATAGAAATTTGTTAATGAGCAAAAATGAGCCATTTTTTCAAAAATCCAAGAGTACCCTTTTTAGCTCATTAACCATTTTCTATTGTTTTAATATTCATACGTTTATTCCCAAGCGTCCCTTGGGATTTGACGGCTAATTTTATGCGTGTTAGAAAGAGTGTGGGCAAGCGATCATTCTGTGCAAGTTTCAAGGCCAGAGCTCTTGTAGAAGCGAGAAAATCCCCTCTGAATATTGAAACAATAGAAATTTGTTAATGAGCAAAAATGAGCCATTTTTTCAAAAATCCAAGAGTACCCTTTTTAGCTCATTAACCATTTTCTATTGTTTTAATATTCATACGTTTATTCCCAAGCGTCCCTTGGGATTTGACGGCTAATTTTATGCGTGTTAGAAAGAGTGTGGGCAAGCGATCATTCTGTGCAAGTTTCAAGGCCAGAGCTCTTGTAGAAGCGGAGAAAATCCCCTCTGAATATTGAAACAATAGAAATTTGTTAATGAGCAAAAATGAGCCATTTTTTCAAAAATCCAAGAGTACCCTTTTTAGCTCATTAACCATTTTCTATTGTTTTAATATTCATACGTTTATTCCCAAGCGTCCCTTGGGATTTGACGGCTAATTTTATGCGTGTTAGAAAGAGTGTGGGCAAGCGATCATTCTGTGCAAGTTTCAAGGCCAGAGCTCTTGTAGAAGCGGAGAAAATCCCCTCTGAATATTGAAACAATAGAAATTTGTTAATGAGCAAAAATGAGCCATTTTTTCAAAAATCCAAGAGTACCCTTTTTAGCTCATTAACCATTTTCTATTGTTTTAATATTCATACGTTTATTCCCAAGCGTCCCTTGGGATTTGACGGCTAATTTTATGCGTGTTAGAAAGAGTGTGGGCAAGCGATCATTCTGTGCAAGTTTCAAGGCCAGAGCTCTTGTAGAAGCGAGAAAATCCCCTCTGAATATTGAAACAATAGAAATTTGTTAATGAGCAAAAATGAGCCATTTTTTCAAAAATCCAAGAGTACCCTTTTTAGCTCATTAACCATTTTCTATTGTTTTAATATTCATACGTTTATTCCCAAGCGTCCCTTGGGATTTGACGGCTAATTTTATGCGTGTTAGAAAGAGTGTGGGCAAGCGATCATTCTGTGCAAGTTTCAAGGCCAGAGCTCTTGTAGAAGCGGAGAAAATCCCCTCTGAATATTGAAACAATAGAAATTTGTTAATGAGCAAAAATGAGCCATTTTTTCAAAAATCCAAGAGTACCCTTTTTAGCTCATTAACCATTTTCTATTGTTTTAATATTCATACGTTTATTCCCAAGCGTCCCTTGGGATTTGACGGCTAATTTTATGCGTGTTAGAAAGAGTGTGGGCAAGCGATCATTCTGTGCAAGTTTCAAGGCCAGAGCTCTTGTAGAAGCGGAGAAAATCCCCTCTGAATATTGAAACAATAGAAATTTGTTAATGAGCAAAAATGAGCCATTTTTTCAAAAATCCAAGAGTACCCTTTTTAGCTCATTAACCATTTTCTATTGTTTTAATATTCATACGTTTATTCCCAAGCGTCCCTTGGGATTTGACGGCTAATTTTATGCGTGTTAGAAAGAGTGTGGGCAAGCGATCATTCTGTGCAAGTTTCAAGGCCAGAGCTCTTGTAGAAGCGGAGAAAATCCCCTCTGAATATTGAAACAATAGAAATTTGTTAATGAGCAAAAATGAGCCATTTTTTCAAAAATCCAAGAGTACCCTTTTTAGCTCATTAACCATTTTCTATTGTTTTAATATTCATACGTTTATTCCCAAGCGTCCCTTGGGATTTGACGGCTAATTTTATGCGTGTTAGAAAGAGTGTGGGCAAGCGATCATTCTGTGCAAGTTTCAAGGCCAGAGCTCTTGTAGAAGCGGAGAAAATCCCCTCTGAATATTGAAACAATAGAAATTTGTTAATGAGCAAAAATGAGCCATTTTTTCAAAAATCCAAGAGTACCCTTTTTAGCTCATTAACCATTTTCTATTGTTTTAATATTCATACGTTTATTCCCAAGCGTCCCTTGGGATTTGACGGCTAATTTTATGCGTGTTAGAAAGAGTGTGGGCAAGCGATCATTCTGTGCAAGTTTCAAGGCCAGAGCTCTTGTAGAAGCGGAGAAAATCCCCTCTGAATATTGAAACAATAGAAATTTGTTAATGAGCAAAAATGAGCCATTTTTTCAAAAATCCAAGAGTACCCTTTTTAGCTCATTAACCATTTTCTATTGTTATAATATTTATACGTTTGTTCCCAAGCATCCCTTGGGATTTGACGGCTAATTTTATGCGTGTTAGAAAGAGTGTTGGCAAGCGATCATTCTGTGCAAGTTTCAAGACCAGAGCTCTTGTTGAAGCGGAGAAAATCCCCTCTGAATATTGAAACAATAGAAATTTGTTAATGAGCAAAAATGAAAGAGTGTGGGCAAGCGATCATTCTGTGCAAGTTTCAAGGCCAGAGCTCTTGTAGAAGCGGAGGAAATCCCCTCTGAATATTGAAACAATAGAAATTTGTTAATGAGCAAAAATGAGCGATTTTTTTAAAAATCCAAGAGTACCCTTTTGAGCTCATTAACCATTTTCTATTGTTTTAATATTCATACGTTTATTCCCAAGCGTCCCTTGGGATTTGACGGGTAATTTTATGCGTGTTAGAAAGAGTGTGGGCAAGCGATCATTCTGTGCAAGTTTCAAGGCCAGAGCTCTTGTAGAAGCGGAGAAAATCCCCTCTGAATATTGAAACAATAGAAATTTGTTAATGAGCAAAAATGAGCCATTTTTTCAAAAATCCAAGAGTACCCTTTTTAGCTCATTAACCATTTTCTATTGTTTTAATATTCATACGTTTATTCCCAAGCGTCCCTTGGGATTTGACGGCTAATTTTATGCGTGTTAGAAAGAGTGTGGGCAAGCGATCATTCTGTGCAAGTTTCAAGGCCAGAGCTCTTGTAGAAGCGAGAAAATCCCCTCTGAATATTGAAACAATAGAAATTTGTTAATGAGCAAAAATGAGCCATTTTTTCAAAAATCCAAGAGTACCCTTTTTAGCTCATTAACCATTTTCTATTGTTTTAATATTCATACGTTTATTCCCAAGCGTCCCTTGGGATTTGACGGCTAATTTTATGCGTGTTAGAAAGAGTGTGGGCAAGCGATCATTCTGTGCAAGTTTCAAGGCCAGAGCTCTTGTAGAAGCAGAGAAAATCCCCTCTGAATATTGAAACAATAGAAATTTGTTAATGAGCAAAAATGAGCCATTTTTTCAAAAATCCAAGAGTACCCTTTTTAGCTCATTAACCATTTTCTATTGTTTTAATATTCATACGTTTATTCCCAAGCGTCCCTTGGGATTTGACGGCTAATTTTATGCGTGTTAGAAAGAGTGTGGGCAAGCGATCATTCTGTGCAAGTTTCAAGGCCAGAGCTCTTGTAGAAGCGGAGAAAATCCCCTCTGAATATTGAAACAATAGAAATTTGTTAATGAGCAAAAATGAGCCATTTTTTCAAAAATCCAAGAGTACCCTTTTTAGCTCATTAACCATTTTCTATTGTTTTAATATTCATACGTTTATTCCCAAGCGTCCCTTGGGATTTGACGGCTAATTTTATGCGTGTTAGAAAGAGTGTGGGCAAGCGATCATTCTGTGCAAGTTTCAAGGCCAGAGCTCTTGTAGAAGCGGAGAAAATCCCCTCTGAATATTGAAACAATAGAAATTTGTTAATGAGCAAAAATGAGCCATTTTTTCAAAAATCCAAGAGTACCCTTTTTAGCTCATTAACCATTTTCTATTGTTTTAATATTCATACGTTTATTCCCAAGCGTCCCTTGGGATTTGACGGCTAATTTTATGCGTGTTAGAAAGAGTGTGGGCAAGCGATCATTCTGTGCAAGTTTCAAGGCCAGAGCTCTTGTAGAAGCGGAGAAAATCCCCTCTGAATATTGAAACAATAGAAATTTGTTAATGAGCAAAAATGAGCCATTTTTTCAAAAATCCAAGAGTACCCTTTTTAGCTCATTAACCATTTTCTATTGTTTTAATATTCATACGTTTATTCCCAAGCGTCCCTTGGGATTTGACGGCTAATTTTATGCGTGTTAGAAAGAGTGTGGGCAAGCGATCATTCTGTGCAAGTTTCAAGGCCAGAGCTCTTGTAGAAGCAGAGAAAATCCCCTCTGAATATTGAAACAATAGAAATTTGTTAATGAGCAAAAATGAGCCATTTTTTTCAAAAATCCAAAAGTACCCTTTTTAGCTCATTAACCATTTTCTATTGTTTTAATATTCATACGTTTATTCCCAAGCGTCCCTTGGGATTTGGCGGCTAATTTTATGCGTGTTAGAAAGAGTGTGGGCAAGCGATCATTCTGTGCAAGTTTCAAGGCCAGAGCTCTTGTAGAAGCGGAGGAAATCCCCTCGGAATATTGAAACAATAGAAATTTGTTAATGAGCAAAAATGAGCCATTTTTTCAAAAATCCAAGAGTACCCTTTTTAGCTCATTAACCATTTTCTATTGTTTTAATATTCATACGTTTATTCCCAAGCGTCCCTTGGGATTTGACGGGTAATTTTATGCGTGTTAGAAAGAGTGTTGGCAAGCGATCATTCTGTGCACGTTTCAAGACCAGAGCTCTTGTTGAAGCGGAGAAAATCCCCTCTGAATATTGAAACAATAGAAATTTGTTAATGAGCAAAAATGAAAGAGTGTGGGCAAGCGATCATTCTGTGCAAGTTTCAAGGCCAGAGCTCTTGTAGAAGCGGAGGAAAATCCCCTCTGAATATTGAAACAATAGAAATTTGTTAATGAGCAAAAATGAGCCATTTTTTCAAAAATCCAAGAGTACCCTTTTTAGCTCATTAACCATTTTCTATTGTTTTAATATTCATACGTTTATTCCCAAGCGTCCCTTGGGATTTGACGGCTAATTTTATGCGTGTTAGAAAGAGTGTGGGCAAGCGATCATTCTGTGCAAGTTTCAAGGCCAGAGCTCTTGTAGAAGCGGAGAAAATCTCCTCTGAATATTGAAACAATAGAAATTTGTTAATGAGCAAAAATGAGCCATTTTTTCAAAAATCCAAGAGTACCCTTTTTAGCTCATTAACCATTTTCTATTGTTTTAATATTCATACGTTTATTCCCAAGCGTCCCTTGGGATTTGACGGCTAATTTTATGCGTGTTAGAAAGAGTGTGGGCAAGCGATCATTCTGTGCAAGTTTCAAGGCCAGAGCTCTTGTAGAAGCGGAGAAAATCCCCTCTGAATATTGAAACAATAGAAATTTGTTAATGAGCAAAAATGAGCCATTTTTTCAAAAATCCAAGAGTACCCTTTTTAGCTCATTAACCATTTTCTATTGTTTTAATATTCATACGTTTATTCCCAAGCGTCCCTTGGGATTTGACGGCTAATTTTATGCGTGTTAGAAAGAGTGTGGGCAAGCGATCATTCTGTGCAAGTTTCAAGGCCAGAGCTCTTGTAGAAGCGGAGAAAATCCCCTCTGAATATTGAAACAATAGAAATTTGTTAATGAGCAAAAATGAGCCATTTTTTCAAAAATCCAAGAGTACCCTTTTTAGCTCATTAACCATTTTCTATTGTTTTAATATTCATACGTTTATTCCCAAGCGTCCCTTGGGATTTGACGGCTAATTTTATGCGTGTTAGAAAGAGTGTGGGCAAGCGATCATTCTGTGCAAGTTTCAAGGCCAGAGCTCTTGTAGAAGCAGAGAAAATCCC
>JAJGOT010001227.1:0-44620 GCA_022457155.1 Cladopsammia gracilis
TTTGATTGTCATAATTATGCAATTTTATTTTTCTCACAGAGAGAATGAACCGCCAAACCAAGCTGTACTAGCCACCATGTTGAGAGAGGTCAAACAAATAGAGCAGATTCAAAATGATTCTGTCTGTACAGAAAGACGAATTCTAGGTGTGTTAATTATTTCTAAATCAACTAATTACTTGGTTTTAATTTAAGGTAAATGCAACCGAGTGCATTGTTGCATTGTACAGAAATCCTTCTAGATCTTAAGGAGACTGGAAATCACATTTCACGGTTTCCAAGGGACTGATCATTTATGATGTCCTTGGGGGAGGGGTGTTTTTTTTTTGGTGGGAGAGGGGGTAATTTTTTTTAACAAGCTCCATTTGGGTAGGTTGTTTTTTACCTTGCATCTCAGGGGGTAAAATTTAAAGACATACAAATGGTAGCAAGCACATGTACATGTATATAACAGTTATTGAAATAATGCCAATCTAAAAAAAATGTTAAGAATATATTTTATAAAATATAACTGAAATGGATACTTGTTTTGATGAGAGACTGGCCACTGGTGAACCATTGAACCTGGTGCAGCAGCATGAAGAAGAGAGAGTCTGGAAATGAGTTTGCTGGTGAACAGGGCAATCTTGAATGGTCAGTGGTCCTTCAACCACCCTACCCATCACTTATCAAATATATGAATTTTAATACTATTAAACTAGAAAGAAATGAAAGGAGAGCAAGGGATGGGGAGGGGGTACATTTTTCAAATTGTAATTGCAGTGGAAGGCGGGGGTACAATTTTCGTATATTAGATAAAACCATGCCCCTCCCAGGACGTAATAAATGATCACTCTCCAAGTTTATGAATTTTGTTTCATGTGAACACAGGCTTACTACTAAGATGCTCTATTTACATGACACAGCCACAACTCCCCAAAAAAGTAATTAATTTTAAATGGCTAATATGATTGTTAAAACTGACCATCTTCTTCATGTACAATGTAACTGATTGTAGTGTACCTATCCTTTCTTTAGATGCTATTTCTCAAAACTACGTCATCTAAAAAAAGAAGACGACAGGAAGAAAACGACACTTATGAACAGTATCAGAGGGAGCAAAAGAGGCGACAAAGAATTAAAAGGGTAATGGCATCTCTAGTATAACTCAGTTAAATAGTTTGGTTTTCCCTTTCTGCTGTTCACATGGTGCTTGAAAAAAATTGTTTTACAGGAGTTCTTTTCAACACTGCCATTTATTCTATCAGCTACTTGTAACTTTAATTTGGGAGGTTTAAATTTAAGTTTTATCGAAAAGTAGGGAAAGGTTAAAATCAGATCTGGTTTTAAAAGTTTCAAACCAAAAACAACTCAAACCACTGACACTGAGGTTCATACAAGTGCCTTTAAAAATGCTTTATTGCAGGAATTCCTTGCTTCATGTATACAGTATATTATAAATACTTATTTCTCACATTTTTTCCTTTAGAAACTGGAAAAGAGACTCTAAGTGGCAAGTGAGGAAGAGAAGAAGGAAGCAATTTATGAGGCCTTGCACCCGAGTTTAGTCTCCTCAGATGAATCTGATCAAGAAGAGGAGACGCTCTTGTGACAAGGTCTCTCACTTGGAGGACGGACGAAGTTTCAAACTTCTTCAGTATTTTGGACCAGAGACAAATCCTCGATGACCAATCAACAAAGAGGCAATCGGTAACTAGGAGGGTCGGTAGACCAAGCAATAGAAGTTGAAGTGAGGTCCCAGAAAAATTGCTTTGGGCCACCACCATGTAATTTTAAATAATAATGCCCATTGGTATAAATCTACTAGCATTTTATTACGGATGCTGTTCTCTTAATGGCTACGCTACTCACTATCTATTCTGTTCTAGAAAGTGAGTAGAGTGTTGTCAATAAAATGGTGGCCGCTTCTTCGCGTTTTCGAAGTGTCTGTGAGGAGGATTTGGATAATTTTTTGAACATCTAGTAGATTTATACTAAAACTATTATTATTTATTCGCTCTTGATTTCTATGCGTGATGCTAAAACTACTGCATATAAGCCCCCCACTTAAGCCCACCCAGTTATTGGCCCATCTGTTTGATAACAAAACATTATCCTGGTGGTACCCCTTCCTATATATAGGTACACCACAGTTCCTTTACAACAATTCTTTACAAACGTTTGCACCAAATTAACTAAAACAACTCTTATTTATCACTATATTTTTTGCTTGACAGCCCAAAAACCCTTACGAAGTTGTATCTGTTAGAGAAAGGGCGGGGGAAATATCGCAATATGATGATAGTCGGGCCAGCGAATTGCGGGAAAACATTTCTCTTTAACCCTCTAAATTCTATTTACAGCACATTTTCCAATCCTGCATGTGCTAGTTTTGTGTGTGTTGGTGCTGAGAAGGCTGAGTGCATTTTCTTGAACAATTTCCTTCAATTATTCAGTGGCATGATTTTCTGTTAATGTTGGAAGGCCAACTCGTACACTTGCCCGCCCTGAAATCGCATTATGCTAAGGATATTGTATTCAACACAGGCACACCAATTTTCACCAAGGGTAAGAACCCAATAATTTTTGTGAGTGGCACCATAGATGACAAGGAAACTGAGATGATGTCCGTTCGGTGGAATGTAATAACATTCCACTCACAGATTTCGAGGACAGTTGTGGTTTCTGCACTTGTAGTATCCTAAACTGTCTCTGTTGTGGTCACCATCAGTCTCATTCACCAGTCCAGGATGCTGAGATACTTCATGTCTGCAATCAAAGAAAAAATACGTCATTAGCTGCAATTATAGTCCACTAGTACATTCTTACCAAGCCCTTCTTATTGCCTACAACTTCCAGAACAATATTTATTTGTTTAAAAAAATTATTGGTTAACTTTTTAAGATTCAATCAAACATGAATTTTTGTCCCACCTAGCTGTGGACAAAGTTTTTTTCAGACATAACCCTGCTTGAATGCAGAGGAAATACTGCAGGGCATTCTTGACTACAGCAATGAAATCCTTCTCTGTGGGCAGCATTTAAATGATCAACCCTTTCAATTAGCTCACTGGGTCTGAGCAGGACTCCATTTAGAAACTCTTTCACCTCTGCATACAGCCAGACAGACTTCTCATGCAGAGTCTAGGTTTTGGCCTCTAAGGGTATTGGTCTTTTACTTGTACTGTCTGTTGGGAACAATAAAATTATAATGAATCATATCAGAATAAAAAGTAAAGAAACGAGTATGCGACACCATTTCTGCATTTGAGCAGGGCATTAAAAGTCTAAAGGAGAAGTTTAGGCCATTCCAATTTCTTATTTCTACCCTTTAAAACATTTCTTCTTACCTAGAATGACAAAAAAAATTTACATTCTCACCTTTAAAAGTTTGCATTCCAGAAAATTCCATCCACTTTGCGATGACATGAGCCTCTGTTTCATGGTCAAAGAACTCTTTATATACGTTGCAGTCCTTGTCTGGACCTTCGCATTGGATTTTCCATTGGATTTTCCATTTCTATTCATTGAGGCATAGCTGGTCCCCACTTCAGCTGCACAGTCCTCTTTGACAAATAACTTATAAAGGATCTTAAAAGAAATAATAGATAATAAGTAATAACCACGCCTATTGGAAATCCACTCTAAGCATAGTTGACCTTTTTTTAAGCTATGTCATGCGTTATAACAGTGTATAATTCCTAACCATGAGAAGATTCTTTCCAAGATGCCAATCTGCAAAAGTAGTCTCAAGGCCATTCAGACGCTCATGGTGTATCGGCAAGGGTGTTGGCTAACTTGTTCCTGGCACGCTCTTCAGTGAGTTGATCACCATCAAGGAATACTTTCTGCAGAACTTGTTTTTCATTGCAGACCTCAGTTGATGGTACATAGTTATGCTGGACGTTCTTGAGAAGTTCAGCCATTTCTGCAACTTCATTGGAATTGTGAAACCCACAAGTACAATACTTGTAATAAGAACAAACTACGCAAGCCACATTCCAACCATACTTGGGGACAAAATCGTTTTGCATGTCACTTCATTGATGATTGGAACAGTCTCCCCGAACAAGTTAAAACTTTATCTTTTCGACATTTTAAGTTAGTTATAAGTGACACTATAGCTTTATAATTATGCTTTTATATACAATTTTGTTTTTTATATATATTTTTATATATTTTCTACATTTTTACTCGGGCCCCACTGAAAATCACTACTTTGAGTGGACTCCCTGTTTAAAAAACATTATTATTATGTGTTTATTCCATTAAGGCGCAGGCACAATGTTCTGTCTGGTTGATATTCCCTGGAAGCGGGTTGCAACATGTCACCCTGGGTTCCAGGAGTTTTCTTTCTTTCCTCTAACAAGGACAGCACCTTTCCAACAATGCTGTTTTCTGAATAGTTTCCATTCTTATGGTTACACCAATTTGCTTCATGTACTTCTCAGTTGACTGAAATGGCACCAAGTGCCCCGATAACAACTGGGACGACAATGACTTTCTGCATGTGTCAGAGTTTTGCCACTTCGTCTTTCAATAGTTGGTATTTCTCAATCTTCTTGAGCTCCTTATCTCTCACCCTGTCATCACCTGGGATGATATTATTATTATTATTATTATTATTATTATTATTATTAACCCCCCTCTAATAATCACCCCCTTGAATGATCCCTTCCCTCCTCTTTATAAAGAGCTCTTTTACTGCAAAACCAGAACATGATGCCAGTGACTCAATGACTTCTCTATATGAAGTTTACACCCACCACCTCAGATTGTTTAGTCATGTCAGCTGAATGAGCATGTGGAATATGAAATTCAACTGCCTTTGCAAAAGGTTGAAATGCAGACAAGTACTGGACAAGGATCCTTGGGACCACAAGTGTGAAGTCATTAATTAGATCAGAATGAACATCAGCTGTTGGCAGGAATTCCTTCATCTGCAAGTCAGATAAACTCTTCTGCTGAGCCTCTGATACAGGGTCATTACAAGCCACCCTGTCCTTTACTGCATAAATCTGGAATCAGTGCAGAGATTTGTTGGTGGTCTTGTGGCTCTGAATTGTGGCCGATGTTCCATATCTACATTATCCCCAACAATCCTGGTTATAAAACATAAACTAGTTTTAGAATAACCCGAGTATCAGGCTTACGGGGAGAGGGATATTTAGCCCCTCTCCCAAAGGAAGGTCTGACACTCAGGTTAGGTTTGGAATACTGAACACGATCAGGCTTTCCAGGAGGGAAGGGGGATATTTTTCCTTTCTCCCTCTTTAGCCCCTCTCCCAAGGAAAGCCTGGTACTCAGGCTACAAGAAAGGGACTAATAATCGTTGTACAAATAACCCAAAATTAGCAATAACCTCCTACCCCCTTCCCCAAATGCAGACGTCCTTTGGATTCGCCACGTCTGCATAGGCTGTTTTGCCAAGTGATTATTATGTTTATAAAACAGTCAAGGCTCTGATCTTGTAAGCATCTATAAGTTGAAAGGGGGAAACAGTCATGCTAAGTTTTAAAAGTAAAGACTGCATCTAGATATAATTTACCTGTATAGTGGAATTTTGTCCTTTTTTAAGAGCCAATGTCAGCAAAAACCAGACAAAATTGAAAAATTCCGGCCACGGCTGGAAAATCAACCTGCCTTTATTTTCGGTCTAAAGGTTGATATTAATGAGTTTAGTAATGTTCTGAGCTTAATTTTTCAAAATACAAAATAATTTTGGAATTAAATGAGAAAATCGATTTCGCGGCTCCGAGCCCTGAAAACAGCCGTCCAGACAAGCGAAAATGGTCGACCACAAAAAGTCGCTCGCGTGAATCAAACGACTTCAAATCTGATCAAACAAACACTCAATTCCGAGAAAATAGACACTTACCACCTCATACAGAGCAGTTTTCGTTTTCTGAAGGGTGATTTTGACAGTCTGGCAACACTATTTTGAAGAGCGATTTTCACTCGCGCGACAACGGTGGTTTTATCAGGAAAAAAAATTCGGATTTGTGAAAAGCAGCATTCTCCAATCATCTATTTATCTATGGCAATAAAGTACTAATGTCCCTTTTGAAGCCCGCATAATAATTAGTCTGGGTTTTTTAGACAGCGCTTTAGAAATCTTCACTGAATGGAAGCGTGAAATTTGATAGTTTGCTACAAATTGCCCACATGCAAATGTTTGGTACCGACCAGTTTGCGAATATAAGTGAAGTTACGTTTCTTCATATCTGTTTAGATAGCATCCCCGACCACATATAAGCAAAACGAAAACCGATGAAAGACAAATCTTTGCAGATAAAGCTATTTTATTAGTGAAATAGCAGAATTGTTCGTCACATCAAGTAATCACATGTCATTGATGTCGGGTCAACGTTTTCGCACGAAATCCTCTTTCGATTAACAAAACCTTACCTGCGCGAATTAAGTTTTCCGAGTTAAACTTCGTAGGTCTCATATCGTCTTGAAAATCTTCGCTTGGTTTGGCCATCCAATATCGTAAAAAGATCACCGTCAAATCTTTGATACAAGAAACTGTGCAGAGCGAGCTGAGCATAAACAAAGTCACAGCATTGCGTGACGGCTAATTATAGATGACACTTAGGGACGGACCATTTAATTTTTGTTGGGGGGGGGACTGGGCAATTACCAAAATAATTCCTGCGAAGAAATTTAAGATGAAAAAAAATCGTGCACAAGAAAGAAAATGAAAAAAAGTTCAAGCGTTTTGGTAAAAAAATTCTTGCAAATAGTGATGCCGAAAAAAAAAAATTCATACTCGGAAGAAATTGCCCCAACCCCCCCCCCCCAACAAAAATTAAAATGGTCCGTCCCTTAGAGAGATGACGGGTGACACGGAAATTCACCGAGCAGTTTCGTTGACGGTGTTCGAGAAAGTAAAAACTAAAAAAGATGCTATTTTGGGAATTTTCTCTTTTATTTTTAAATGACTTCCCAAAAGACTATGAGCTTAAAGCCAGATTCCTGAGCACCAGAACTGCCGTTTTCTCAAGGACCCTTCTCAATGAAGGAACTTTCGTGTAATGCGGCTTTTATTTTACACCTTTCTACCTCGCTTTCTACCCTCCAGAGTTAAAGTATAATAATTCAGAGAGCTGAAACTATGAATCTAGGGGCGCTAACCATTTGTCAGAACTGGCCGGCCGGACCGCTCAATTCGTAAATATTATTCCATTATTTGCTAGAACTGGTCGGCCAGACGGTAAATTTGGAAATAGTATGCACCCTTTTGATGGACTTGCAGAAACAACGGACCGGTCTGGCCGGCCAGTTCTGACAAATGGTAAGCGTCCTTGGATATCACTGGTTCTCCCATATGTTTGTTACAGTCAGAGTTTGGAGCCGCGCGCCACAGGAATCCCGAAGCTAAAAAAAACCCAGAAATTTTAGTCATGTAGCCGGGGCGGGATGACCTTCAAATTTTGAAAGGGGGTTAGCGCACCAGTATAAAACATATGAAAGAACCACCCGGGGGGGGGGGGGCACGAGGTTTTTTAACAGTCGCTGAGTGACAGTGTACAACCCAAATGCTACTGATGTAGTAGACCTATAGCGGACTACTACTCTGATCAGCTTAATTTTTGCACTCAGCGTTTGTCAACAATGCTACTGTATCAGACGACTAATACGACTTTCTACACTTTGCATTTGCAGCTGCAGGACTCTTTAACAAAGTCAAAGAGCTTAGTGATGTAGGGCGCCTTTCGTCCTCGACCAAAGTCTTGTGTTGCTATGCCAAAGTACTCACAAATATCATTCAACATTCCCACTGAGAATTTTGACAGCTTGTCATTTGCCGCTAGCTTGCAGATGTTGTGGTTGTCGTAGTAAATAGGATGCCTGATCATGACCTCATCCATAACCTTATCCTTAAGTCCAGCAAACGCTGCTTCATTCTCTTGACTTCTCTCATCGTCGAGGTCATGATCGTCGTGGTCTTGGCCTGCTAGTTTCTTCTTGGATGCTAGTCTGGAAAAGAACCCGGAGATTTGTTGACTTGTAAGGAATTCAGAACTAGAGAAGAGACGTTCGCCGTTTGTGTTCTTCGCCGTCATCATCGATTTAGCGACAGCCGCGGGATCAAACTTTCGCCCAGTAACCTCGCCGATCTGAAATTTACTTGTGAGGTATTCCCTCTGTTTGTCACTGAACCGCGCCCTCGTACCTGCCTGAGTAGACCGGAGGGCCCATCCCATTTGTAGTGGAGGCTGGTCTAATCGTTGATGACGACTCTCCTTCAGTTTTGGCGCACAAGTTTGTTGTCCTTGTAGCTGGGATGCGTATTCAAGAACAGCCTTATCTAGCAGCGTTTGGCGTTCAAGCATGCGCTCGTGCTTGCCGCAGTCCAAGTGGTGTTGTAAAGACGACAGTCGCTGGTATGACTTTATACATCCTTCCTCCGGACAGCAAAACAGCTGAGACTCAGTGTCGTCGGCAAGCTCCGCACCTGTATCGGATGTTGTAGCTGACGCCGCTTTCTTGCTAGGTGGTGCAGCCTTAGTTTGAGGTCTTGCGCTAAACTTATCTGAAACCTCATCACTCACAGCAAGCAACCTGGTATTAGACGTGTTCGTTGTCATGCCCTTCTTGCGCAGGTCGATGGTTTTCCCTGGACCGATGTTATACGCCTTCCATATGCGCAGGGAACTCTGGCTGTACTGTACGTTGGAAATGGAGCTAACTCCATCCAGCTTCACATAAGGGGCACTTGGCGATGCGTCACACAGAGTAACATTAAGGCCAGCCACGCCACCTGCCGATTTCATAGCACTAACCATTTGCTCTCCACTCTCGATATCGTGCCCTTCGTTTAAATGGATCCTCATGTGAGCCTTGATTGACGCCGCTTTACGATCGCAGGCGCCTTTCCCTCCCTGGGGGTCACAGAAATCCCATGGCGCTGACCAGCCTTGGATGCACCGACTATAGTTGACCCACATCGATAACACCCTGCGTTATCCTGTCTGTAGAATACCGTCTGTAGACCCGGCATTACGTTCTTGAGTTTTCCGATGACATCATCCATGATGGCAAGTATGGCACCACTGTCTTGGCTGCAAGCCTGGAATATATGCACAAATGACATCATTTCAAACTCTTGGTTTGACATACGACGGGTAGCGACGCTAATATGCCAGGAAAGGCCTCTTTTTGCAAACCAGTCTGTTTGACTCTCTCGGAACTTCCTCGGAAGAAATTTCATCGCCCAGTCCTGGATAAGCAGAATCGAAGACTGGTCTAGATCCTGAAGTACGTCAAGGCGCGCTTCGTCCTGGTTAATGGTGCCAATCAAATGTGCTTTCCACGACAATATATTCTGCTTTGCTTGGGTTGCAACAAACGTGATTTGCTCTCGGTCATCTTCCGACATTCTCCGCCGACATCTTGGCCAGTGCACCATCTATCTCGCTCAGAGCGGTCGAGAGTAATTCACAGCGATCACAAGAGTCACAGTGGTGGTGCGCACAGACGACCTGGTAATCATGGTCTTTGGGTCACTCAAAGCATATTGTATACAGTGGTCGGCGATGGTGGACTCCCATGTCACATGGACCTAGAACAAGATTTGGTCATAGCATAGTGTAAAGTCAAAAGTAACAATACAGTATAATATTTCTGAGGTAAACGTGAATGACGACGCATATCGCGAATTGCACATTCTTTTTCCTGTATGATGTCTATGCTCAATGAACTCAATTTTCCGCGCAAATTTATTGTAAAAGCCACTATTTTCCTCCAAAGAAAAAACTGACTGCCTGGGATTTTGGAGGCGCCGTACTAGAAGGTTCGTGTGACATGACACGCTAATCATGCGCTACTGCAGAAACTTCTAACGGGCATTCATAAGTTATCGTACCCAGGCCACAGCTCCTCAGATCCCACGAAGGAGGCTTTCGTAACGGCCATTTGAGGGTGTTCGCTCGTATTGGCTAATATCCAGTGTTTAACGCCCAGAGGCGCCCAGAGTTCTTTCTTATCTAAGTTGCGCATGCGTCAATGGCTGTGGTATCCCTCGCGGAGTCTGAGGAGAGGGCTTGTTCGAAAATACTTCTACACGAACACTGACAGTTAATAGATACATTGAAATTGAGGGCGTTCATAACATAGTATAGTTGCCACTGCCTCTCTATATTTCACGGGGAGTTTATTTACTATATGATTAGATTTGTCATCCTTTACCTTAAAGTCGCTTTTAAGATAACGCTTAGCGGCTTTTAATCGCTGGTCAAGATCTTCAACCCACGACATCCCCATCAAATCTCCCAACTTCTCAGTAACTTCTTGAAGATCCTCGAACGCTTGTGCCCATCCGCACTAATTAGTCCAACCCCTGGAGAGATTTTCTTACAGAAGCTGAACAAACCGATAGAATTCTCAACAATGTTCTGCGACTTAGCGGTTTAAAGCCACATTCGCTTGCGTACGCCAAGTACTGTCTAACAATTGATTCAGGAATCATAACCCTGACAACGTTCGGAACTTTTACAACTTCGCGTGTGGAGAGTGAGATCGTTTTTTCTCCAAAAGGCAAATCCTGTATGACATGTGGGCTTGTTATGAATTCAATAAAGTGCTCAACTTGCTTTGGGGTTACATACATTCGCGTTTGGGTTATATTTGGAGGAAGGGTGCCTCTTCCGTGAAGCAGGGCGTGTTTTTGCGCAACAGTTAAACACCACTTTGTCAAGTCCGGGAACCACTTTTTCAGTGAACGAAGGGTAAATTTGTCCGCTACAATCGACAGTATTTGCCGGCGAGTTTCCCAGGTATTGGCGTTAGCATAACATTCGCCTAAAGCTTGCATGAGCACTACATCGACGTCCTCCTGGTCACTTTCTTCTCCACTTGAAACTGGCTTGGATGCAACCAAAGCCTTCCACAGATCATCTGATCGAGCCGGCGCCACCTCGTCTAGGACCACTCCCACTGCCTGTCTGGCCTTTCGAACATGACGACGCTGCGTCCTCTCACTTGCTTCAGACCACGAGGTTTTCAGAATGTTCCTCACTGGGCTAACATCTCTACTCCTTAAAAAGGTATTCAACTTGTCCAATGACGACTCGTGTACGGCTACTGGTGTTGCAACAGAAGTTTCTAGCACACTCTGATCAGAGGGGAGGTAGAGGCTTCTAGCTGGCGTCTCAGTCGGACTGTCGACGATAGTAAGGCCAGCTGTGCAAGGTCCTGGAGTGCTGTGAGCAACTGGTGAAGGCTTGACTATTGGTTCATCCTGCGAGAAAAGATTATGAAAACGCACTATAGTGATGCCCTTTCAAATACTGTTTATCCGGTAGGAAGCCATTTGCACTTTCTGGTTGTGGAATCGTTATCTGTAGTAAGTAGAGAACAGGGTTCAGACCGCCATGTGGGCTGGGGGTAGAACATCTCGCATGACTAAATCAGCAAAATAGGTGTGGGTTTGGAGTTCCAGCTTACTACACTTCAGGAAAATTGGTATACATAAACTCATATTTATCACATACCAGTGTCATTTCTTGTATTCCTCGGATCACCTCGCCCTCATTGGCACTTCTTGGACTTACTGGAGTCACTTTCTGCAGTAACTCCCCTAACAGCTTTCTGCATTTGGAGCATACACCTAGAGATTGAGAAGTGGTGTCATAATTCCTCTTCTCTGTATTACTAATTTCTCGTTGATATTGAGCGAACGTACCTGTGCCAGCGGCAATGAAGATGCCAGTCTCCCTTAGTGCAAGTTGGGAAGCAGCTTTGCTCAGTCCTCTTTCCGACTTAGGCCGCTTTCCAACCGCTTCGTTGTGTCGAGACAAGCTCAGGGGTACAGAGCATTTAGCAGAGCTCCGCCGCCATCTAACACCAAGAGACGCTCGATGACCTGGACAAATTGTCCACGACTCTATGTTTTGCGGTGGCGTGAAGATGGCCGCTCTCGCTAAAATGAGCTCCACCTCAGTTTCAACACCACTGAACGAATGTTTAGCCTTGTGACTACTGATATCGCGCGTGCATTCTAGTAGCGGGATACTTTTCCGCGCTTCTTTATCCATGCTATCAACACCGCACTGACTACCAAGAATAGCATGAAATGAACAGTGTTCCGGAGTATGTTCCGCCATGACTAGTGAAATTCACAGCTCCTTTTGACAGTTATAGAGTAGAATGCTTTGTTTACACTTTCTGACGACTAAAACGTTCCCACGCTCACATGATTCCTTTGACAAGAAATCACTCGTGCGTGCAATCGAGTTTTGGCAGACTATGGATAAGGTAAATGCAAGGGAAGAAAGAAGGGGAATCAGAAATAATAAATTTATATTTCTGGTAGAATTATGGGACTAAACGCACTAAAAAAGTACACAATTTTGTTTTTTGACCTACCTACCGTAAAGTGTCCACGCCATCAGACCAGTCACGCAGTAGTCGCGCTCCACCCAGATCGCAACTCCGTTCTTCACTCCTGGCTTTTAAATCCAGAATATAGTCTGAACAGGATATCTCCAGTTGTAACCCGCTTGTAGAAAATGCTTCAAAATCATGATTAGTTTGCTACTGCGAAGGTGTAGGAAACTGAGATTTATTTTTGGCTTGCGGGTCATAGAATGACCTTTCAGTTGTTTCATGTAAGTTATAATTCCTAAACTATCTGCATTTCAAAAACAAAACCAAAGTTTCTTAGCCACTATACAGTGTTTCTTTCTGTTTTAGTGATTAGTAGGCTTAGTTTACAACGGACTGATTCATTTTGATCGCGATAAGAATGCGATGATTGCCAAGTCAGTAAAATTTGTAGCAAAATATCAAATTTCACGCTCACATTTAGTAAAGATTTCTAAAGCGCTGTCTAAAAAACCCAGACTAATTATTATGTGGGCTTCAAGAGGGGCATATTAGTACTTTATTGCCATATATAAATAGATATTTGGAGAATGCTGCTTTCACAAATCTGAATTTCATTTTCGTGGTAAAACCACCGTTATCGCGCGAGTTGAAAATTGCTCTTCAAAATAGTGTTGCCAGACTGTCAAAATCACCCTTCAGAAAATGAAAACTGCTCTGTATGAGGTGGTAAGTATCTATTTTCTCGGAATTGAATGTTTGTTTGGTCAAATTTGAGGTCGTTTGATTCACGCAAGCGACTTTTTGTGGTCGACCATTTTCGCCTGTCTGGACGGCTGTTTTCAGGGCTCGGAGCCGCGAAATCGATTTTCTCATTTTATTCCAAAATTAATTCGTATTTTGAAAATTAACCCCAGAACATTACTAAACTCATTAATATCTACCTTCAGGCCCAAAATAAAGGTAGGTTAATTTTTGAGCGTGGCCGGACCACGTCTGGTATTTGCTGACATTGGCTCTTAAGGACTTCTCGACCTCGAGAAGGTCTGTATCCTCGTGGGTATCACGGCCAGGTGGCAGGAGCTTCTTGCATCCTTCGTAGGTCTCTTCATCGAAGTGTTCACATTTTCCACAGTTTCGCAGGAAAAATCTATAGAACACAACTCCATTGAGTCGTCTTCGCCAGGAGAAACAGTTTGGGTCGTTATAATTTTATCCAGAAGTTTCGCTTGTTTCCGATTGGTTTCTGTTTGCTTTTTCCAGACCAAAATTTCCTTGTCAAAATGATCCACTGAGGATTGTAGTTGGGCGCGATTCATGTTTGGGTGACTTGATAAACCAAGGCGGTGAAATAAGTCCATTACTTCGGTTTTGCAGCATCCTACAGTCAAAACCGTGTTAATTCTGTAGATGAAATTAGATTGCGAGATCCACGTGTAAAACCGCACACAACGCGAGTGCTGGTTTGTTTTGACATTTCACGCTGACCCTACTCGACCCACTCATAATTGAAGACGTAGGGGCATATCCAACCTATGTTGAATTTGAGACTTTTTCGCACTCATTTTGCCTCATTTTTGGCATGTGACCTACAAATTAATTGCAAAACATTGTTCAGAATTTTTTATGCTTTTTTTTCTGTCGTTTTAGAGAAATAACGTATGCAAAAAACAAAAATTAACTAAACTCCCTGTCTTTACGTTGAATCCTGCTCGAGAAAATGAATCCCAAAGTTTATCCAAATTTCTCAACTTTATGCCGAGTTTTTTTCACTTCAGATGGCCAAGTTCAGGCCCGTACCGCTAAATCCCACTCAAGAAACATTCACCCCAAAGTTCATTCCCTCAAAATCACTTCATTTTTATCACCAATAGTCAGCAAAGGTGTCACAAAACATGTCGGGATATCAATGGCGACATCGAGCACGGAACGTCCATCCAAACAAAATACGGAAAATATTATGTCTCGAAGCACTTCGGATATCAGGCATTTCGACTATGGCACGGGATGGGAAATGGCCCACAACTCACAACGCTGCCCGTTTTCTGATCCAAAGTGATTCCAGACTTTCCCGCCGGCTCGAGTCTTGTCCACCAACGTCTATTTTCACCTTGAGCGCGAAATAGCGATTTCGACAAAAGGTGGGACAAGAAACACAACTCGTTTCTTTGAGAGGTGCTAGAGACTTAAGGATTTCCGGACTTAATGATGTCCTTCCATCACTGGGCAGGCTTCAAACATGTTGGCTAATACACACGCTACGGACGATGTGTTAACCGTGGCGAACTTGGGATTGATAAGCAAGCCAGGCACACGTAAATAGCGGTATTTTTGCTCTGGTCAAGAGTATTGCGGTCACATAGGCTCACGGCCAATCTGCTTTTAATGGCGTCATTTTGGAGTTCATTTCATACGGTTTTGGAAGCCCGAAGCTCCGATGTACGGTCAAATCACTAGAGAGCCAGAACTCATCTGTCTTCAGGTAGTTTGATTTCGTTAATTTCATTTTTTACATAGGTTTTTTTATCTAAAATGACGGGAAAACCAACATACAAATTTCTCAACGATGTTTTGAAGTTAATTTGTAGGTGACATGCCAAAAATGAGGCAAAACAAGTGCAAAAAGACAAAAAAAGGTCTGAAATTCGACATACTTTGGCAATGCTTTGGACGCTTCATTTGAGTGCGTAATGTGCATTTGCTCGCTAGCTTCTTCCAATAAATCTTTGTTCTTGAAAGTTTTCAAATTGAGGGGATTGCCAACATAGCACATAGCTCTTTTTTACTTTGTCAGTAACAGCTCTCACTAGCTCTTTGCGGAGGGGTGGAAATTTCAGAGCGGAATTTGCTGCTGCCTGGTAGTTCTCCAGACAGATGTTTTACCATGGCACCTTCCCACTTGTCTTCGCAGCTCCTTTCAATTACCCGGGAAGGATAGCCAACGAAAACCTATCAAGGAAGACTGCTGGAAATGACTTTATGTAAAGATATAAAAGCTTAATCTTATTACCAAGCGAACAAAACCTTGGCAAATGAGGATTGTTTTGAAATGAAATTAGAGTCCAGCTCTTACCTTCACAATCGGTGGAATATTAACTTAGGTGGGAATATTCATCACATGCTTTATTCTTCACTTATGGCTGAATATTCATGAGGTTGCTTGTTTTCAAACAGCGACCTTGTCGATGCAGATCTAGCCTTGGGTCCTGGCACTTCGCTAGCTGTGCTCCGATCACTTACTTTTTTCCGTTTTGCCGTTGGTGTTATTCCAGTCAGTGAACGCTGGTGTTGTGCTCTAATCCTAACTAACTCAGGAGTTTGTGAAGATGGAGCTGAAATTTTTTCCAATGTTTCATCGATGGACTGACTACCAACGAATGCTCGCTGTATTTCCAAATACAACTGATGACAGTTGACTATTTTTTTGGCAGACTTTTTGCAAACCATGCGTTGAAGTTCTTGGTTAATGCTCAAAACTATGCCTATCCCGCATAACAATTCTGCAAGTATTATTGGCTTCCCACTCAAAGCACTTGAAAATTCTTTGTTGTTGGTTTCGCGGAATAGTGGAACCGTGCAAACATACGACCCGGATTTCGACCACAAACTTTCAAAGCAAATTTCACAATTCCTCTCAGAAGCCATTTATACATTTTTGTGAGAATTTTTTATCTGATTTCCCGCCATTGCAAGGCACGCTCTTTGACAGTTTGTTGACATGACAGTGGGGTGACCGGAAATAATTTTGATTGGCTAGCTGTTTTAGGAGACACGTCATGTGAAACAAGTGGGCGGCAGACTCGTCTGAAAGTTTTCATGTCAGGCTTTCTTTTCCTTTTTCCTTCTCTCTTTTTTCCTTTCCTTCCCGTTTCCCCCCTCTCCTCCCCTCCCCCGAAAGCCTGATACTCACGAAATTCCTTTTCCCTGTGATAGTGATAAATCATGATATTATCACAATATGCAATTAAATTCAAAATCCGACTCTCTGTGATACCTTTATAAATCATTCTGTTATCAGACATTGAACTAAGTTAGAAATCTGTAAACTGCCCGGCCTATAATTAATAACCTTTGACACGCATCAAAGGCAAAGTCAAAGTTGTTTTCATATTTGACCTCGCCTTTGACACATCAAAAGAATATCAAAGCTGTCATCTTTCACTTCACCTTTGATGTGCGTCAAAGGTGACATCAAACACATTTGTCCCGTCTCAAAGGTATATGCAAAGCTGTTGTATATTTGCCATCACCTTTGACGTGCATCAAAGATATAGCAAATCCAATATTTTGTGCAGTGTAGCACAGTAGTTATATACTACAGGCCTATAAAAAATATGAAAATGAAAATTGTTAACTGTTGAAACTTATAAAAACAAGAGGCTCAAAGCAGCCTATACTCATGCACATGCGTAAGAAAGTTTTATGATATATTTTAAACATGGCCGACATGGAAAAGAGTTACTCCTTTCATTCAGTCATCGTTCCTGCAAACCACATTGTTTCCTATTGTATGTATACCAAACGTGAACATAGTAATGTATGCGGGTTTGTAGGAGACGCTGTCGTGACACTTAAGTAACGCTGTTTTACCGGAAGTGAGAGTAGCCGGAAATCACTAACGCGTGCATAAATTTGCATGCAAAATCGTGACACAAAAAAATAAAAATAATAACAAGAAAAACACAACCGAAACCTTACCTCATGCCGCTTGGCGCATGAGTAATAAAGTTACTCCAAGTTACTTATTTCGTGATGGAATCACTTTAAGATGGTTTCCTGGTCCCCCCTTGCCTCTTTTAAGCAATGTCATACCGATCCTAGAGACGAGGGAATTAGCCTGTGACTTTAGAAACAGCTTGATATTGGTATATCTGGAAAAACAGCTCTTACCTTGTAAGCTTTTCATCAGTCATTCAGGGGGTCTCATTGAGTAACCAACTCGATTTATTGTAGCCAGGAACTAACAGGTTAACTGTTTCCTCTTAAACTGCCGGATCTTACAAGGAAACGACAAAACTTCCAAAATTAACACAATACATGTAGCAATAAGCAAAGTAAGTATAAAGGTTTCCAGTTGATTAGAGGACTGACCAGCAGTTTGTCCGGCAGGAACCCATGCAGGCAGGTAAAGTTCATAGTTTGCTTCATAGCTCAGTTGATAGCGCATTTACGATATACTGGTGTGAAAAGACGGCAGGCAGAGAATGTTTGTAGTTTGCTTCATAGCTCAGTTGATAGAGCATTTACGATACTGGTGTAAAAGGACAGCAGCCAGAGAATGCTTGTACCTTGCTTCATAGCTCAGTTGATAGAGCATTAAGATACTGGTGTGAAAAGACAGCAGGCAGAGAATGCTTGTAGTTGTCTTCACAGCTCAGTTGATAGAGCATTCTTTCATATTTTGAATCTATGCAGTGATCTTCTGGGAATTTTGCTGCCTTGTCGAAAGGTAATTGACATTTGCCGATGTCCAATGTATGTCAACCACCAAATCTTTTATTGGGGCAGTATCCGGCGCTTTATGGAGTGAGAGACATACATTTATTCTGCAACCTTCATGATGCCGCCTGGCTTGAAACAAGTGTTTTTAAAAACTTTTTGTGTAATTGTAGCAGGAGGACAAGCTGATGGTAAAGTTCTCTGGAGCAAGAGCCAAGAGCCAGACGTGCATCCTTCATCTTGGTTTTGTTATTTGCTGCTTGGTACAGGGTCTCTTTTCGAAGCTTTGAATGGCTTTCTAGGCTCCCACCTCCCACCTCGCCTTTCAACATAATCTCCTTCCCCGAACTCGGGGAGATGTTTTGAAAAAATCTTGTAAACTGTGTTGGAAAACCTTCGCTTTGAATTGACAGATTCTTCGACGATTTTTGTTTTCAAATAGTAAAGACTACTGGCATCTTGAGTACTAATCAATGGAAACGTGTCTAACAGATATTCACTGACCTTCTGAATAGCTGAAAGCTGTACCTTATCTTTTCCTTCATAAGCTCAGCGACATTCTCACGCAAATTTCCAAAGCATGTTGACCGCGAAATCGCTATTTTATTGCCTTCTTCATCCTTATCAACCTGATTGTCCATCCTTTTTGCCTGGTAAGTATTTGAGCTGCAGCTATAACCTTGCTGCATGTACCATTTTTTTATAATTGAAAATTTTAATGAGAAATAATACAATATAATACAATGCAATATGTTACGATACAACCTAAATACGTACATATGTACACAAAGAAAAGAAGAAAAAATACATAAAAACCATTACTACTTCTGACTCCATGGGTAAGGAGTTTAACATGAAAATAAAAAGAAGAAAAAAAAAGAAAAAGAAAATAGAAAGTTATAGTTATTACAGAATGGAAGTATTACTACAAATACAAAAAGAATTCTTACGGAAGTAGTTTTACAAGGTGTAGGTTCATTTTTTTGTTTAGCTAGGAATTCTTCCCTTTTAACAATTTTTTAAAGGTTTGGAAGAAATATATTGAAATTTGGAGGGATATTCTTTTGACGGAAAAGAAAAATAGATTGTTCAGCTATAAGAATAATGTGATTAAGAGACAAAATGTTCATTAATATCTAACAATCCAAACATAATATTGGTTTGAATGTTATGATGCTCCAACCAGCAAGAGATTTCTTGCCAAAAACACTTTGAAAAATTGCACAAAATAAATAAGTGTTCTGGGGATTCTTCCTTGCCAAGAAAGTACACAAAGGTGAATCGGCTAAACCAAACTTAAATACTTTTGTATTAGTAAATAATATATATAGATAGGCGGAGCCTAACAGCATCACTCGCTGAATAAGCTTAACAAGCTTAACTAAGGTGAAAGGTCGGAAGCCGAGAATTAAGATTGACGAGCAGGCTATTTTTCAATTTTAGCAATTCTCAAAAACAGTATTACACAACCATCTGCACAGTACGTTTAAACCGTACAAAAGTTCACAAAAACAACTTTTTCTCTGTCTACAATAACTAGTATGACTACTTTCCGAATAAAATGCAGTTGTTGCTTGTCAAAAATTGCCCGAGAAACTGATTTGGAAATCAAAATTACAAAAATACAAACATATTTGCATAAGGCGACATGAGTGAAGATAGAACTATAAAATCGCTTTTCAATCTATGTAATGAATAAACAAACACATAAAAATGGACAACACAAGCTTTCGAAAAATTTTATTCAAATCTCCAGTTTATGTTTAAAAGCAAAACGCATACCATTTTAATGTATAGTATATCAAGTTTAACTTGCCTTCAAAGAAATTCAAGAAATCGATACAACTGAATTTAAGCACGTTTCAAAAACAATTCTCCAAAACTACACGAGAACACAAAGAAAAAGTCAATCACATTGATATCAATACAAATTCCCATCGAAAAATGGTATCTGCTTTACCTTTAAGTCCCTCGCTTGCTTGGAAATTCTTTAAATCTCTCTCCTTTGGCTCTGAAATCCGTAATAAAAACAAATTTCCCGTATTGACAAAAACGTATGAAGTTCCTCTAAGCAAGATTTTATCCCTAGTAAAGTGGCTTCTCAGTATCCCTTAACTAGTATCCCTGTCTTGAGTAGCAAACTGCGAAAAATTAAGGGAAATAACGACTTTAATTTAAACACAGCTCCAACTAATGTGTTTACCGAGCTAACATGACATTCGCCATGTTGTCGCATGAAAAGCAAAGCCTTGCTTTGGTTTCAAAATTGTGTGGCATCATCAAGCCCTGCGCAACGGACGCACGTACAGGAGCGATGCACCTGCAAAGCATTCCAACTAGCCATGACCATGAAAAATGACGGGCATAGGTTAAGTTCTGAGTGTGGGGCTCCGCGTGGGCCTTCGGGCTGCAGAGCTCCACTATTCTATTTAAAAGCTTATACTGAAAATCTCTTGTGTAAGTATCTAATGCGACTTGGAAAGGCAGGCTGTAAATCTTTTTCCATTCAAGTTCACATCCAGAAAACATGTCATTAAATCCGATCTGTGCAGTCGTATATCGGATACAAGCTCATCGTAAAGTTTTTTGGTTTTGATTTAAGTAGCAACCTAAAATTCGTAGGAACAAAGGGGGTTCTGGGTAGAGTCGTCACAGTTCTCAGAATTTGCTTCTATTTTAAAGGTAAAGCATCTATTAATCCACACCACAATAGGTTTTTTTATGTAAGCCTCTGGCCTGAAGATCAAACCATGTTAAAAGGTTACTCCAGGTTTAACCATATGTGACCCTCCATACGAAAACATATCTTATCGAACATTGTAATTTAGTGAAACCGGGTTTCAAAAGGGTTTCCAAAGGGTTTCGAACCCCCTGAAACTGGGTTTCCAAAGGGTTTCCAACGGGTTTCCAATGGGTTTCCAACAAGTTACCAAAGGGTTTCCAAAGGGTTTCCAAAGGGTTCCTAAAGCGTTTCTAAAGTGTCCAAGCGCTTCCGAAAGGGTTTGCAAACTCGTTGAAAGCTGTACGAAACCTTCCTTACGTACAAGAACCACAACGACGGTAACTAAGAAGACATTATGAAAATTACCTGCAACATGTTGCTCCAACTAATTTCTGTGTAAAAATATCGAAGCCCATTTATGTTAACGTCAGCATTAAAACTTTAAAAAATCGTGGCGCGTGCTCTCTCGGACAGATGAAACTCACGGAAGATCGAAAAATTCACGGCCGGGGTGAGCGCGAACGCATCAAGTTTCAGAATCAATTTGTGGGCCGAAAAATATTTTTTAGCACAGTGTTTTGATGTTTGTACCGTAAATTAAAATTGCTACAACCAGTTGCGAAAATGTTGAGACACTTGACCAGGAAAACACTCTTTCCTAGTAGACATCCCATGAAATCACACATCTCGAAGGTTAAACAACTCCCCCCTCCCTCCCCTATTTTCAATGTTGTTTCTCGAAAATTTCAGCATGATCTGCTATTGTGACCAACTTTGACAAGGGAGAGGGAGGGGTCTGAAACACTGTGACCTCATAAGTACTCTTGACGTCCAAATTAGCTACAATGTCTCAAGTCTTTGCAACTGGTTGTCTCAATGCCCAGGTAAGTTGTTAGTCGATTTGGTGGTTGTCAGAGAAGACCGGGAAATTGTTTCACGTTATTTGTAAAAAAGAACGTGTGCTTAGTACATTGATACACATTTGAGGGTTCTAATTGCACGTTCTGTACGCTAAAAAGCTCGTGCGAATCGGTTGAGTTTTGTACTTTTTGTTTGTGACGTAACGTAGCGCATGCTCTTCTATCGTCGCATAAAACAACATAGTTTACACAGGAATAATAGACGCTGAAAGTAAGGCATATGTGAGATTTCTTCGTCAAGAAACTGACTTGACTGTCAAGGAAATAGTAGATCGCTGTGGAATATCTCGCGCATCTATTTATCATTGTTTAAATGGAAAGAAATGCAAGAAAGATAGACAGTTGCGTGCGAAATGTTGCAAGACTTCGCAAAGAGGAAGGAAACTTTTCATGTCAGCAATTACGAGGCGAGTCAGGATTACATCATGTTTCTTTGTGGACCATGAATCGAACTTTAAAGCGGCTGGGGTATAGGTTCATGGAAGCAAGAAGGAAAGGAATACTAACTGAAAAGGATTATACAGAGAGACGTCAATTTGCGCGAACTGTTCAAAAGAGTTATTCAAAAGATTTTTTTAAAACTGACATTTGTTTCTACCTCGATGGGGTGAGTTTTTATCATAAACGTAATCCTATGAACGATGCAAGAGCTCCTCACGGGAAGGTTTGGTGTAAGCGAAATGAAGGACTCACATATACTGCAAAGGGTTCTCATGTGGGCTCAGGGGGGAGAGTTGTAAAAATGATTGTAGCTATATCATACGGAAAGGGTGTTATTTATTGCGAACCGTATGATAAGCTGGATGGTAATTTGTGCGAAGAAATTTTCCGAAAATGTTCCGAAAGAGCGGAAAACGTGGCTCGAAGCTATTTGTGCAAGATAATTGTCCTATTTTGAACTGTGCAAAGGCGAGAAATACTTTGAAAGATGTCGGTGGCAAGTTATTTCCTATTCCTAAGCGGAGCGGAGATTTAAATCCTATCGAGAATGTCTTTAATGTAGTAAAGCGTGAGTTGAGAAGGCAAGCCATAAGACATAACATTACATCAGAGACATTTGAACAGTTTGCACCACGAGTAGAAAGTACATTATACTCGGTACGAAGAGAAGTAGTTGACAACACTGTCGCCTCAATGTACGGCCGATTAGATTTAATTTTAGAGAATAGAGGTCGTGGTACCAAATACTGAAGAAAATGATATTTGTTTTCTTCGGTTAAAGTATAACATGGGAGGCATATAGATTCTGAGTAACAAAGTTTAATATTTCCTTTATTTAGTAACGTAAAAAATAATGTCACACTTTTTAAGTTTAGTGTCACGTGTTGGCAATCAGTGCGTGACTGTTTTAAAGACAACCACAACACGCAGCAAACCTTTGCTCGATTGTTCTTTCTAGTCAATCCTATTTCATAAGAAATGGTTTGAAATAAAATTCACTCTAGAATTAAGCACTTATCTTTGTCTTCTTTCATTTTCTGACGGTCTACCATGAGCACGGTCTACCATTCCAACAGTAAGAAATATGATATATGTATTTTTAAACTCACTTGTTATGGTAGACCGTGTAGATCGTCAGTGCTTGGTCCGCAGTTTCTTGTCACTTCTCTCCGGAAAAAAAGCTAATGTAAACGACCTTTTAATCAGTGTAATACAAAGGTAGCAAAGCATTTACAGCACTTTGGCAATTCCTTTTGAACATCTTTTTGTATCCGTACATGTAAATGAAAGATCTTCCATCGTACAGACATCATCTCTGTTTCTCGTTCATCGATTACGCCGTTTTTAATATAAACGAAAGGCTGTTTTCCTGTACAGAAAATAGGAGTGTCGTTCTCTAAAGCAATGTCCTTAGCATAATGAGTTTTGGGTGCCGGGAGATGGACCATCTGTCCTTCGAGCAAAAGAGGAAAATCATGCCACTGTATTATCTGAGCTGACCAGCAAGTCATTTAAGAAAATGCATTCTGCGTCGTCCACTCCAACCCACGCAAAAGACGTGCAAGCGGGATTACAAAAAGTTCTGTACACACTTGTGAGTGGGTTTAGTAAAAATGTCTTCCCCGTGTTTGCTGGGCCGCAGATCATAACATTTCGAAATTTGCTACGGCCTTTTTCCAGGAGTTCTTTAATTGCCTTTGAAAAAGTTTCCTTTCTTATACCGTTTTGTTGTAACACCTCACACGCACAAGCAAGCCACTGTCCATTACAACTGTCAATACATTCGCCTTCTGCTGCTTCTTCTAAGATTTGAGTATGAGTTTTCTGTGACCTTTCCAACTTCTGTTGCGCATTCCGCATTTCCCACGCTGTGGTTAAAACCTCTGAGACTAAGCGAGACAATAAACTCCGCAATGTCGTTTTTCCCCTCGCACTTTTGGTTGTTCGCATAAGCCAACAGTTGTGTGCGAGTTTTTATTTCCTTTCTTACAATTATTTCTGAGAGTTCAAATGAAGACAAGCGCTGTTTCCTCTTTTTCCCTTCCGAATCACGTTCATGGCATCTCTCGCTCGCGTCATCACAAGGACTTTCATAGAACTCCTCCGAGACTTCCTCTTCATCGTCATCAGTATCTTCAATGTAGTTTCTCGGCAAAGTGAAGCCGTTTCAGTTTTAGGGCCTTTATAATCGGACAAGTTAAGATGACCTGTCACTTTCCACAACAAATTTATCCGTTTTCGTGGTGTATTTCCATGCACTGTAATAGTCATGATGTACGTCGGAGAAGTGCACAGAGATACCGTAGTTTTCTTCAAGGTACCGTTTACAAGACAGCCACCTTTTACAGCGCTCTAACTTCACCGCCATATGATAGTGATATCCCCCCGTGGATTCGTGCACTTCCTTGCAACAAACCCAGTGTTCGACGTTTGTATTACTACGGTGAAACGAGCGGAGAACAGCTTGCGCGAATGAATTTCTGTCAGGGAACTTTTGTAAATCCGCCTGACTATAGGTGATTAAATACACTTGTCGAACAGCTCTCACATTTAGAACACTCGTTGAAGCACCCTTGTCGCTAGCTTTAAGGTCAATGTTTGTGCTCTTAGAAATATCCGTCGCTTCCGAATCACTACTTTCATATCACTGCAGCAAATCCATCGCAAACGGCTTTATTAGCAAACAAACAATCGCATAAACTGCGAGCCGCGCGAACATCGATATTGTAGTCTGTACACTGTAACTTGGAAATCACGTTAGTGTGATAACGCCAAGTGTGTCAAATATGAATAAGTTTAAATAATTCCAACAACTTAGGGAATGTTGGAAACTACGTTCGATAACCTTTGATTTTCAAAACTGATTACCGTCCATCACTCTCTCTCCTTTGATTGGCAGCCGATCAGAATGCCCCGTCCCTTTGTGTACTTTTCAAACACGTGATTAGTGGCTTATCTGGTTCATCTAAGCAATCTGTTTGCTCAACCAGCGCACGCAAATAAACTTGTTTCACCTTTGTTTTCAGTAAATACCTTTAAATGACATCCTTACAAAGTAATGAAATCAAACTAACCTCATGCCGCTTGTTCATTTGCAAATGCGGGCATGTTTTGTACCTTGGTACCCGACAACAAAGTCAGTCGCGCCGATTATGTCATCCTTAACACACCTGAAAATCACCTTTTTTTCTTCGTCATTTTCATATCGGACAAGCCAATATCATGAAACCCTATTTTTTAGGAACTCCTAAATAGACATCTTTACATTAATTACTAAGCTGATCGATAAAACAACTCGCTCCCTACACATGGTCTGCACTCAGACAACCAGTTGCGAAAATGTTGAGACACTTGACCAGGAAAACACTCTTTCCTAGTAGACATCCCATGAAATCACACATCTCGAAGGTTAAACAACTCCCCCCTCCCTCCCCTATTTTCAATGTTGTTTCTCGAAAATTTCAGCATGATCTGCTATTGTGACCAACTTTGACAAGGGAGATGGAGGGGTCTGAAACACTGTGACCTCTTAAGTACTGTTGACGTCCAAATTAGCTACAATGTCTCAAGTCTTTTTGCAACTGGTTGTAGCTTAAAGAAAAAATGCATCAGCTACATTCTTAGTTGCGAAATTTAATGATAATCTAAAGAGAATAATCCCAGGTGTACTCAGTTTTCTCTGGTAATGCGTGACTGCAACCTAAAACACACCACGCCGTGTTCGACAAAAGTGGTTCGATTCTGAACCGAGATACAACGTTCATAAACAGCTGCTTGCAAATTGGTTTGAATAAAAACGTTGTGATTTTGATTGCAGTGATATTTTTTAACAGCCTTTGATTTTTGACCTTTTCACAGTTTTCTTTTCAACTCCATATATTTTGTTTACTATTACAGTATCAAAACCAGAATAGTCAATGAAATTAACTGGCCCGCCTCCGCCGCGCGTACCTTATGGTTTATAATGAAAACTTCTAAACAAATTGCCCCTAGTGGGAATCCAAGCCAAAAACTGTAACAATCACAAACTACAGTTCGTCGAAATCTGTTAAGAGCTGTTTCTAAACCCGCCGTTTACAAACTCACGCAAAATTCGAAAAATTCACGGCCGGGTGAGCGCGAACGCATCAATTGTGGGCCGAAAAATATTTTTTAGCACAGTGTTTTGATGTTTATACTCTAAATTAAAATTGCTAGCTTAAATAAAAAATGCATCAGCTACATTCTTAGTTGCGAAATTTAATGATAATCTGAAGATAATAATCCCAGGACTGGTGTACTCTGTTTTCTCTGGTAATGCGTGACCGTAACCTTAAACACACCATGCCGTGTTTGACAAAAGTGGTTCGATTCTGAACTGACATACAACGTTCATGTAGCTGCTTGCAAATTGGTTCGAATAAAAACGTTGTGATTTTGATTGGAGCAATATTTTTGACAGACATTGATTTTTGACCTTTTCAGAAAGTTTTCTTTTCAACTCCGTATCTTTTGTTTACTGTTGCGGTAAAACTGACTACATTTAAGTAATGTAAGTTTTAATCCCACAAAATGAACCGGCCTGTTGTTGTATTGTCATGAAAAGTCAATTTTTATATGTCAATAAAGTTTAAGTGCTTAGGGGCGGACCATTAGAAATCCTGGGAGGGGGGGTAAAAATTTTCCAGTGCATGATTTTTTTTTTCGGCTTGAGTTTCCCGCAGTATTTTTTTTTTGGGTGGTGCAAGCTCTGCAGGATTTTTTTTTTATCTCAGATCTTCTTTGTAAATGCATGCAAACTCCAAGTTTATTTACTCTCGGCAAAATCTATTTCTGGTATTAAACGCTGGAGAATAGATTAAAGTCTACAGTTTTACTGAGTAAAAACCGGATTCATAACGGATATAGAGACTTTTAATATAAATGTGTCTTTTACACGACGGCAAGAAGGGCGGCGGGGGGCGAGGGAGATACAAGTATTAAACTAGCCATTTTTTGGCAATAACAAAGTTAACAATAAAAACGACAGTGACAGCAAAAGGACTATTAATTACATTACCATAAAATGCGGTATTATGGAACTTACATTGGCCTAATGCTTCTCCCGAAGCATAGGCCACCAATGGCAGCTCCCTAGCATCTTCTGTCCAAGGCTATCCTCTCCAGCTGCTTCTAGGTATGTCGAGGTTTCTTTGTCCTTTTCAAGCTCACGCAGCCAGTTATTATGCAGCCTTCCTCTCTTCCTCTGACCTTGGGGGTTCCACTTGACTTGATACTTGAAATGACCTCGACACCACGACATGAAAGTCCACCTTGGAGTGCCTCTTCAAAGGAAAAAGTACACACAATGTGACAAGACAAATCCCTGAGGAGTCGAAGGCCGTCCTCCAGCACACTTTACTAGGCCTTTGCCAACCTGACGCCTCTCCCAGAGCCCATCGTAATAAAACCAATCGCCGTTTATAGTGACAGCTCCACGATAATGGCCACTCGGCTTCCAGAATGTTAAACCACCCAAGGCATATCTGTGGAGGGCAATAAAAATTCACATCTTCCGTTTAATTTTATTATTTTATTTTCATGTTAAATATGCATGTAATTTTAACACAATTCCAACACCAATATTACAAGTCAAAAGGAGTCGTAGTTTATATCCTGACCTTCGCTGTCTAAGATGGACCTGATCAGGTAGCTGGGAAACATCATTGATGATACCTTGCCCTGCAAATACATCCAGAGATATAAACAGAAAAGGGGGCTCGCCATTTATGAAGTTCCTGTTTGAGCATTGTCTTTTGCCATTGCAGTAAGCTTGTGGAACTTGCCTAGCATAAAAAGAAAACAATACTACATGTAACCTATAAAATACAATATTATTATTTATATTGCATCATATATATATATATATATATATATATATATATATATATATATATATATATATATATATATATATATATATATATATATATATATCATGCTTGACAGAAATCAGACAAAAGAATGTTTTATTCTCACACAAATTGACCAGTGAATGGGTCTTGAGATGTTGTGAATCCCCAGTAGAAGTCTGCTCCTGGAGCAAGCGGAGAAGGTAATGTTCTTGCACAGGTAGTTAAGAGGTGACTCTGATTCATCCACTCCTGCAAAGCTGACTGAATAAATGCTGGTGGTGGAATGCCATTTGCGCTGAAAGGAAGATGTGATGTTTTTATGTTTAACATTTATATAAGACGTCCACCAGCTTTGGTATTTAATGTAGTATTTTGATCTTAAAGTATCATTTCTAACATTTTGATATCAGCATCCATCTGGGCATGTGCATTTTCGTAAAGATGTCAGCAAACATGTGTTTACCATTTTGCACTGTTAAATCTGTTAACAGATGTATGTGTAGTATATGCTATTAATAAAATGCCATTAAATAATTATTCACCTTAGTGAAATTCTTTTTGTGTGTACATCCAAGTGTGGTGTAGGGCAATGAGGAGATGAACAATGACTCTGGAAAGATGAATGTAGTGAAGCTCCGACTCGTGACACGAAGAGGTCATCTTCATTTCCCCAAACATCAACTGTAGTTTGGTTGACAAAGTCAAACTGTCCGGGAAACTGCTGAAGCCAGCAAAATTTACCATCACCAAATTTTCCCTGATCAAATAAGTTAAACACTTGGATCATTGTGTTGGCATAGGGCTCAGAAGATTGTGTCAACTCGTGGTTAAAAGCAGAATTTGTCTTCCAGAATGAGTATGTGATGACCAGGAAATTGTCAATTGGGCATGTATTTATCATTGTTCTCATGCCCAGCAGTGGCAGGAATACTGTGCAACCCCAAGGAGGTACTTGTAAACCACTCACATTTATAGGACTTTCAGCTGACACAGGTGGAAGGGTCAGCTGCACTGTGTTAGTACATGTAGTTGAAGTGTTAATAGACTTTATAGGGGTCTGATAGAAATGCTTTTTAATAGCATCCACCTTCTTCAGCTTGGTGAGACCCGTCTTGGCTAAGTTGGCTTCACTATACCCAGCATTTTTCAAATAAAGGTCCAACTGAGAAACATAAAGCTTTTGCAAGGTGTTTTCGTGTATATGTTTTTCCCAGTCAATCTCGATGAAGGTCTTTGCTTTTTCTGCAGCTTTTGCATTTGCATTGATTTTCTTCGAAACTTCTGACTTTGCTTTCATTCCATGCCTTCTATGGATTTCACTAATAACTACCCTTTCCAAATCCTTGCCAGTATAGGTCGCAACAAAGTCATCAACTTTAGCCATAACTTTTCCTAGAGTGTCATTACTGTCTTGAACTTTAGCCGAAACAGATCTGTCTGATGCATGTTCCAATTCTACCTCCAGATTGGGAGTACCGCAAGACACAAGCAGTTCTTCAAGTTTCCTTCTCGGATTAAAGTCATCTTTTTCTCGTGAACAGGTATCCATCACGTTCTCTTTTTTCAGGCAATAAGCTTCCTCAAGTTCACCACTTAGGATTTGTTCAGGAGTGGCATAATGAAAACCATCTTTCCTTGAATAATCTGGAACAGGTGGTGGAACACGTTGTACAGGAATACCACGCCAACCATTCTTAAGAACAGCCTGGTTTTCCACTTCTCTATGGAAAATGCACTGTTCCCCTTCAGTTGTATTGCAACCATTACGTATGCCCTCAAATCCATTATCGTACATGAAGTAATGTTTCTCAAAAAACTCCACGATAAACTTAAAGTACTCTTTTCCAGCACATTTGTCCAGAATGACAGCAGAAGAGGCATGGGCACATTTAAGCATGAACTCTTCATCAAAGAAAAATTGTTGGTTGGTTTCATACCATGGCTCCCTTGCATGAATTGAAGTACCCATACAGCTCTTTCCATTAAATCTCTTCGTTACAGCATTTGCACAACGTTTTGCTGCACTTGCCTCATTCTCTCTCTGCACTTTTTCAATCAGATCATTAGACAATTCCGAAAGACACTGTGTGTCCATGTGCTCAAAAACTGTCTTGCTATACTTTAAGGGTATGGCTCTTCCATCACCCAAACATTCGTTCAGTGACCGCATGACTTTCTCTGCTATGTGCATGGAAGAATCGTTTGGTGCATAATGAAAGCGGGCTTGCAAATCAAGGGCATTGATCAAGAAGTATTCAGCCATCCTCACCTGAGTCATTCTTTCGTGACTAGAAACCCCTGGGCCAGCATCTGTCGTCTGAATGTCAATTGGTCTGGTGACATAAAATTGTATATTGAAAATACTATATTAAAGCTAGAAACAAAGGACTAGGGTATCAAATACATGTACAACACAAGGAGCTTGTTTTACTTTATTTACTGTATATAGAATTTACAACAAATGTCACAAGCCTCGAAATATCTCCAGTTCCAAGGAAATGTACTCCTCTGAAGAAAATATATGTATCGTATTGCCAGCGTCATTGTCATGTATTCTTGATAAGGAAAATATGGTTTAAATACATACTATAAAATAGATTCATCTTGATCCTGTTACGTTTGCAGTATTTTAAAAGTTTTATGAAGGACCTCACCTGTGATTTAAGATGCCTTTGCTCTCCAAAAACTCCCGTACATGGCGTGCCTTTGAACAGGCCTCCTGAAAGTCATTTTGAACATCCCAATCCCCGTTTGTAAGTTTTGATGCTAAAAAAAAATACATAAAAAGGTGTATCAAGGTTTAAGCGCAGGCATCATTGTAAACCCTTAAACTCAGTCTCAGTGCTTTCCCGTTTGAAACCTTTTTGAAATTAAACTCTGTTTAAAATATGCCCATATATTTATTATGTGACCTCTAAAGCCAAAATAATGCTCAGGGTAAACTGTAACATGATCTGGCCTGGTTGTTCAAAGAGTGAATAGCGCTTTCCACCGGATAAATCACTATGGATAGCAATTTATCCAGAAGATAGCATTTATATCCACCCTGGAACAACCAGGCCCTGAAATTGGAAACGTTGGACAGTAACAGTTATATTTTGTAAAATGGAAAGTCATTTTTGGGTCCTGTTGCTGTGAATGAGTATCATTGTAATGATGGTGCTTGTCTTCCCTTTAATATATATATATATATATTTGCTTCTCCAAACATGTACATGTTAATATATAAAAGCATAAACTGTTTTATCAAAAATTGCAAACAATGTACCTGTGCTACTATAAACACTAACAAGTAACAATATTTTTATATAAAGTTTCTTACCAAGTGTTGCAAGCAATGGTTGAATTGCATTTATGCCAGCAAGAATTGTTTCTACATCTGCATTTTCCCTGGCAGGCTGAAGAGTTTCAATGGTATCAGCTATCCTCTGAATCAGCACACCAATCCTGAGCTGTTCACGAGCAAGGTGGTCACCACCTTCACTCACTCTCAGGTAATCTGCCGGGATTGTCATAAGTTGAAATTGCATCAGGGAATCTCGTAGACAAATGACATAAGGAACTAGATGGTCTGGAATATCAGCAGAGGCAACATTATCCTCTTCAGTTTTGCAAATTTCGTGTTCTTCTCGGAACAGAAGCCTCACAGCAACCATATCATTTGCCCAGTTAGTTGCAGAGCTCGGGTATATTTTCTTTGGCTTGCAAGTGACAGAAACAGTCACATCAGAAGGAACAAATGATTGCCGGTTGTTGTGTTCTACATCCTTCATGTCATTAACGATAAGGATAACACCAGGTGATACGTAACCAACTGGATCTGGGTAGTCTGATGATGGCAGCATACTATGCTGTCCTTCTTTTGTTGTGAGCTGAACTGGTGCATGAAGAGGCCTTGAAAAGCCTTCTGATGTGCCACAACGTACATAGGCTTTGTCATCCATTGCACGTCTGCACACAAAGGGTTTATGGCTTGAATTTCCAAACGCAAACCTTGTATAATTCTTAATGTGTGCTCTATTATAATGCACATTGATGTGCCTTGTGTGCAAATCTTTTTGTGGCCTCATGAAACTCCACAGATTCCTTCCCCTATGTTGCTTTGCTTGCCTATACCTCCTGTTCCTACATTTACCCCAAGAGCGACAGGTTTCCTTGCTCTTTATAAGTGGTTTTCCTGCCTTCTTAAGGTGCTTGTTTGCAATTTGCCGCATTTCTTTTCCTTGAATTCTTCCTTCATGCTCAACATAACCAGTGCCTTCATTTCCCCACCTACAAAATTAAATGTATAGAATTTTATGAAGTTCAATAACAAGTGAGATCAGCAGCTTTTGCTTTCTTGCATACAGTACTCATTATTACATGTAGATTGTTTATTTATTCACAAGATGTGTTCTTTTCATCATCTATAAATATGTAGCTTGAAAATTATCCCTTGGAAAGCCTTAAATTTACAAATTTCCAGATGATAAAAGCTTGCAAAATCTACAGTCACAGTAACTGAGATTGAGAAAACACCGTTCTGGCTATTAAAAGACTTACTGGAAGAACAGGTTCTGCCCTTGCATAGGACTTCCTCCCCACACCCACACCCATGATCAACCCTTCTGTGCTTTTAAACATTTTAAAACAGGAGAAGAATAAAGCATTTCAAGCTATCATTTTTTATGATGAATGTGGAGAACAAATTAAGAACTTAAAGTACAATACCTTCGACAATGCGCTCTTGCTTGCTCATGAAGTACATCATAAATTGCCTTTTCTGCTCCACGGTCGATCTTGTTTTTCCCCTGTCCTTTACCTTTTTGAGTTCTCAGGGACCATTTCCATTTTTGAAACAGCCTTCTAGAAATCTTCTTCTTTGCTTTTCCTCCATTGTTCTTGAGATAGTGAACTCTTTTTCTCTTGTTTTCAATTTCAAACTCTCTGATATCCACTTCTGTCTCATCCAATCTAACCCGTTTTCTTCCAAGGACTTGTTCTGCAGCCTCCACATCCTTCTCAAGCTGACAAACTGTTGCTTGCAAGTGACTCTCTGCTTCCTTGTCAAAGCACGTTTCTTTATCTTCCATCACTGCTAGGAAATCCTGAACGTCTGCCTGAGCACTGGCAACTACCTTCTCATTAAGGCCAAAAACATTTCTTAGAGTTCTACCAGAAAACATTGAGCTCAGAATCAAAATGACAATGGCTCTGTCTCTTGCTGTAGATAGGAGTTTTAAGAGATAAGAAGCTGCTGAGCACAAAACCGTGGACGGAAATGCTTTTTTATGCATTTTGCTTATCGTGGAAGCGAGGATTTCATCCAAACAACGGCATACTGGTAGATTATCTAATGGTCGTTCTAGGAGCAGCACATAATGATCGTCAGTGCAGTCAATAACTACTACTGGAAGTCCACCCTTCGACAAAACCAAGTTCCTAAACTGCTTACGAGAATATTTGCTATCTGCTTCAGCAACGGCGGGTATCTTCGAAGCATACTGATCAAATGCAACGTGAAGATGGCAATAGCCAAATGTCGACAGTTCATCGAGAACGCATGCAAGCGACTCGAGTCGAGATTTACTTGAAGCACTTACGGAATTGCTGATTTTCTCCTGCAGGAATAGACGTGTTTCCTTCACTGTCTTATTGCAAAGTGAAATTTTCACATGTTTAAGTCCAACTGAGTCAGTAAACTCCTGTCGAATGGTTTTCGCACGGCAGGAAGATACCGAAATTGCCGCCATTTTTCTCCGTTTCCAAGCTGGTCAGCGGTTGCTAAGCGTGGTCGCTTCTTGGCCGAGGTAGGTCTGGAAATCAAAACAAACATGGCTTCCAAATCTTCCACGTGCGAAGGTGTCAAAGAAGATTCGCCATTTCTTACTTTCCTGAAAGAAATATCATTGGAAAAATTTCATTCAAGTTTTACAGAGCGTGGTATTAGTGTTGTGGAGCACCTTGAAGATGTTTCAGAGAAAGATGCTGACGAATTCAAATTTCTGACGAAATTCGAATTCAGGAGGCTTCTGAGAAAATACACCTCTCACAAAGAAATGCATCAAGAATTCGAAAAGAACAGCTCAAAAGTGGACAAAGCGGCCAGTTTTTACAAAACATCCCACCAGTCTTCTGTGATTGCTCTCCCTAAAGCATTTCGGAACTTTGTTGAAACACGTGATGGAATGGGGAATGTAGTCGTAAAAACAGAGGCCTTGAGGAGGCAATTCAAGAATCTCTGGCATGAAAACCCACGCAATCCTACGCAGAGCATTTCGAATTCATTTATCCTACAGATGGCAGCGGAAAGAATGAAGTTTGCAAAGAGTCTTCGTGACTGTGAAATGTGGTGCCGAAAAGAAAGGGCGAAAAGGACAAAGTTTCTGCTGGCTACTTGCAAGCCACCCGTTATTGACAAGTGGAGCCCATACTATAAAAGAATGAGCTTATATGGACAGTTTGAAGATCTAAAGCAAAAGTATCCAACTGCAGAAGCTATGGTTCAGCAGGAAGCCACGAACATCTCACTAACCATGTATGAAATATTATGCAAGTTTTTAGATGGTCTGCATGACATTCAAGAATTTGCAAGGTCAGCAGTTGCAGAGTGCAAGTCCTTTATTGTGGACAAGCCATTTTATAAAGAAGGTAAGTGTTTTGGTGACTATAGTTAAGCAACCACCCTCCATCCATCCTCTGGTATCTACTGCCAATTATACACTTGGGTAAGTGAAACAATGGATACTAGCCAACAAAAGCTGATTTCCAAGAGGGCCATGTTTATTACAATTTATAAAATAAATGGATAACAGATCAAAATAGGAAAAATATGGGACAGAGAGGACTGACTCTTTTATTAATAATATAAGAAGACAAAACATTGTTAAAAATCAACACTTTTTAAATGTTAGATTTACAGTTGCAGTTTTTAAACTTGCGAACATGTTAAAACATGCTGCAAAGCCAGAAACAAACTTGTAGTATTTTATTGATTTTCTTTTTTCAATAGAGCACAAAGAACCAAATCAGTTCTATTCAGCTCAACAGCCTTGCCTTAAAGAAGCTGAAGAATTTATTAATTCAAAAGTCAACGCATATTTTGACATGGTCGAAGCTGCTCGTGCAAAACATGGAAGCAACGCCTTCCACATACAAATGTCCAGGAAGAAAAACAAACGGATAAAGGTGTGCAAGAGGAAAGATGCCACTGAAGTAACAAATATCGACATTGAGAGTGACAGTGACTGAACTTTTTGACAGATTACAGATATTTATATTTACAGTTTTAATACTTGTTGGTTACATGTAAATTAAAGAGGTCAGAAACAAGCTGAAAATATGCTATAATGAGTATTGAAATTATTTATTTACTATTTATTCACTTTAATATTTCTTCTATGTTTTGAAATTATATGCTTTTTTATGACTTTTACTTGGGGTACTGGAGACACAATAGAAAACATTGTTTTTGGCCATTGTTTTTGGGTCATAGAATTTTGATCAAGCATCAGTTTCACCTGTGTATACAAAGTAAAGCCTTTTCACAGACATGGAGATCAGATATAATTTCTTGAATTGCCACTGCTGTTAATGAGAGTTATTTCCTGAGTACTGAATAACAAAATAAAAGTCATGTCCATGACCGAATCCATGCTCCTCCTGAAAGGCATCATAAAGTGACTCGTTGATTAAAGATCACCAAATTATAGATGTAACTCTGTCTGATATGAAGTAACATGAAAATGATAAATAACCATGTAGTCAAACACTAATGTATTTAAAAAATGCTTGCGTTCAATCCTGGACATAACTGTAGTAGAGCAGGTTACATATTAAAATTTCATGATGTTTACAGTGTTTTCAAATATGTAAATAAACAAGGTTTTGGTTTAATATATTAAGATATTGGTGCATGTACCAGATAGACCTTTGAGGCAGGTAATCTTTGACAACATTTGACTCAACCTGAAGTTGCTTTTTGATGAATTTTACCACCAGAGAGCATACTCTCATATGTTCCAATTTAAAATAAAATAAAATATATATATATATATATATATATCAGTTAGCTTGCAGGATTTTATTTTTTTATGGTCAACTGCTTGCAGGAATTTTTTTTGAGACAATTTTCCTTTGCAGGATTTTTTTTTTGGTAATTGTCACCCCCCCTCCCAAGATTTCTAATGGTCCGCCCCTTATCATACTCTATTATCAATAACTATTGTAGTCTTGTCTAACACAATCATTCAACCGTTTCTGCTTTTACGATTAGTAGCTATAAATAAACAACTCGTCTGTTTTATATAACACACACCTGCATATTGGCAGGTTCGAAACTTAACCCGTTCGAAACCCTTAGGGTTTCCAAAGGGTTTGCAACGGGTTTGCAACGGGTTTCCAAAGGGTTTCCAACGGGTTTCCAAAGTGTTTCCAAAGGGTTTCTATGTGACCTCAAACCCCCCCCCCCCAAACGCTTTTGTTGATAAGACGTTTCTTCCTATGGAGGGTCACAATTGCTTGGCAGCGGTTTTCCCTCAAAACGGCGCCACCCGTCACGGGAACGCGATGACTATTCTTGGTTGGCCAGGAGCTGATAAACTACTTGCCGCAATTCTCCGACTTCCTTCTGTAGGTTATCAGCGGGGGATGGGGTAGGTGCTGGTGTATCAGCAGTTGGCGGGAAGACTGCCCTTGTTTGCCCTCTGGCTCGATGCCTATCGCCACGTAGAAAGCTTCTATCTCCAGAGCCGCTGTTAATGCCTCCCTCAGGGGTTTTGGTCTAGTTTGATGGATTCGCCACCGTACTTTGCTTTCTGGGAGGGCGTTTAAGAAATGGTCCCTCGCGAGGGTATCTTGTAGGGAAGATGGGGCGTTTGGATAAGCTTGGCGAGTGAGGTGCTGGATGGCCTGGGACAATTCTGGCAATGTTTCCTCGCGTCTCTTTGTGTGACAACGAAGCTAGGCTCTACACATCTCGGTTTGGTGTTTTGAACCAAAGCGTGATTCGAACGCTTCTAGCAAGACCGCAAAATCCTTACGTTTGCTGGAGTCCAGATCCCCCAAGATTGCGCGGGCGGGGCCTTGTAGCGAGGCTGCCAGGTAGATGGCCTTAGTGCAGGAATCCCAACCGTTAAGCTCAGCCACCAATTCAAACTGGGCGCGGTAGTCATCCCACGAACTGACTCCATCGTAAGGGGTCGGTCTGATACGCGGTTTCGTGCTCATGGTGGATGGCACTTGTGGGACAGCAGGCTAATGTACTCTGGATCCTTTTTCCTTTGCCAGTTGGTCTATCCTAACCAGGGTGTTCCACAACTCATTGTCACCGTTTTCTGTACGCTGATGCCCATTGTCTTCAGAGATTTGCGTTGTCACAGTTTTTACGTCCACTGTGTTTGACAGTACTTGGCGTGCGCCGGGTACCGGGGAACTGGGGGCTAGAGGTTTCTCGGGGTCACGCAATCCCAGTTGCTTGTCTTTTGCTTCGCGAATTTCTTCTCTAACTTTGCTGAGCAGCTGTTCCTCTCTCTTTGCTTGAGACAGCTCCAAGGTTTTCAACTTTGTAGCCATTTCGTCCACTGTCTCGTACAGCTGACTGTCGCGTGTGAAGCCGTTTCTCTACCGACGCGAGTCCTTGCTTGACACCAAAAGTGTTTCGTGGAGACCCGTGACTGCCTCGTCGTTCCGGTCTGTTCTCTCGTAGGGAGGTTCAGCGGGAGTCAATCGTCTCCAAGGCAGTAAATATTCTTGTATTGGGCTTATAGACGATGTGGGAAGGCCACAATCAAGCTCTCCGTCGGCGTCATGTTTCCGAGCTAAAATGCAGGGCTTTCAAAGTACTTTACCGGTTTTCTGATTTTTCTGTCTGTTTGAAGCTTTCTATCCTGACCGCTGCCACCAAATGTAGCGCCACCGAGGGCCAAGGTTTGAAAGAACTAAACAACAGACGACGAACGTTTCAACGCAAGGTTTAATCCTCTCGTACAACACTCTGTTCTGATGAAACCCTACACAAACAAGAGTCACGAGGTACGTGTCACATGAAATACACTCGTCACGTGAACACATCTTTGCTACAGTATTGTCATTCATAATATTACGAAATTCTGAACAAAGGCACATGCTCAAAATCATCATTGTTTTTTGCCTGCCGTTTTACGTAGAACGGGAGAGCCATAAGCTTTTGACTTCATTTGAATACATAGATTAATCTAATTTTTATGAATTCGTGGTATTTAGACTGACAAGTTGTACAACAAATTGGAGCTCTGACAGCTTTTTCTAGCGCAGTAGTTTTGATACGCGAGTTGAGGGAACTGAACCTCGATCACCCAGAACTTGATTATCTAGATTCCTAAATTATCTACACTTTTTCTCTGATCCTGACTTTTCCATGTTGAAGTTCTGTGGTCATGTTTTTTTAATGAGGATTCAAAAAGGGACTTGATTCAGAATTTGTTCCGCTTTTGCATTATAAAAACAGCACTTATATTAGTAAAGAAGTATTTTTCGTTTGTCTCACGATGTAGTCACTTCCGATGTGGATCGCGACGTTTCGACTGCATACTGCTAGTCTTCTTCAGGCGATGGGGTCGACCGGTTACGTGTCACCTTATGAAGCACAATGCTCTGCTGTGATTGGTTGGTTTTCAACAGCTGTTGATCCTCGTTGTTTCGGCGAATTGTTCCCTCGGCGGTCCGTAGTCGTACGGCTCTCCTGTTGTGTTTCTTGATCGTGGGCATCCTTGCTTCTGGAATTTCTTTTCCACTGTCCCTGTTGATGTTGTTAGGGTTAAGTCTTATGTGGATCGCCTCTTTGACCCTGCGTGTGTACCAATGAGGATCACGATCAATAAACTTTACTTCATTCCAAAGCGGGTGGTGTCCGGTGTTGTTGGCGTGCTCTGAAACGGCGGAGGTCTGGGTACGGGTGAATCGGATGTCTCGGTCATGCTCTCTATTCTGTCTTGCATAGGTCTTCCAGTCTCGCCGATATAAACTTTACCGCATTCACAGGGAATTCTGTAAACCACGCCATCTTGTTTAGTCGGGTCAACAGCGTCTTTAGGCCGTACTAGGTGTGATCTAAGTGTAGTCTCTGACTTGAAAACAGCGCGTACGCCTTGTTGTTGTAGGCAGCGGCGAAGTTGTTTGGACAGTGGGCTCAGCACTGGTGTTGGGTTTTCTGGTCTTGGTAATTTTCTGCAAGAAAGAAAAAGGATAACCATTAGAAACAAGAACAGATGACAGATGTTTTTTTCTCCTTGGAGATAACAGAGGGTTTCGTTACAAGACGTTTGGCGCACTCGTAAAGACACTTGACAATACCGCGTTTTACTGATTGCGGGTGGTGTGAATCATACGCTAAGTATTGATCAGTGTGTGTAGGCTTCCTGTATACGCTGGTGGTGAGGTGGCCGTCGGGTTCTCTTGAAACTGCGGTGTCGAGGAAGGCGAATTTGTTGTCTTTCTCTGTCTCCATGGTGAAACGGATGGAAGGCTGCTGGTCGTTTAGATGCTGTAAGAAGCTATCGACAATTGCGCGATCTAGAATGGTGAAGGTGTCGTCTATGTAGCGTTTCCAGATCCTAGGCTTGTAAGATCCACATCAGAAGTGACTACATCGTGAGACGGGAAAGCACAGATCCGAAAGGACATCGTAGGCTTTAGAACTGATAACAGATATCAAGGTCGCCGTACGTTTGTGCGACTCAGCCGAATCTGCAGGAACACCTTTCGCTACGAAGTACTGTTCCAGTTGCTCCAGGTAGCGATGAATGTTTGTCAAGGCTGGATTGAACTCTTCTATTTTACCTAAGCTTGGCATGATCCCATCCTCGTCGCCAGAAATGTTATCTAGCTCTTAGCTGCAAGGGGCTCTGAATAAACAAATCTATCTATCTATCTATCTATCTATCTATCTATCTATCTATGTTCTCAGGGAAAAGTTCAACAGACAAACAAGACACAGAAGATGGCAGACCAACAACTGATTGTAATCTTAAAAGCATGTGGTTACATACAGAGCAACCACTGGACACTGCGGGCTCACTAGAAACTATTAATATCACTATAACAGTGTACAATTGATTAATAGCGGAGCACTCGTTGGGCCACATGCCCGGCTGCGCCGCCCCATAGTCATAGAACCCATGCGCATCATTTTTCATGGTCATGGCTAGCGGAATGTTTCGCGGGCACGTCAGTCCGTCCGCGCCACACTGTTGGGCACGCTAGCCCAGTAAACACTTTAAAAGTTGGATCTTTCGCAGTGTTTAACGGAGCAGAAAAGTCATTATTTCCGTGCATTTTTTCGCGGTTTGCTACTCAAGACAGGGATACTAATTAAGGGATACTCAAAAGCCGCTTTAGTGGAAAAAGAAGAGCTTTCAGGGATAAAATCTTGCTTCAAGGAACCCTCATATGTTTTTATCAATGCAGGGCAATGCGGGGAGATGCCTTGTTTTTATTACGGATTTCAGAACTGAAGAAGCAGAGTTTTAACGAATGTCCAAGCAGTCCAGTGACTTAAAAGTAAAATAAATCACATTTTTCGATGGGAATTTATGTTGATATCAATTTTTGATTGATTTTTCCCTTGTGTTCTCTTAAGTTTTGGAAACCTGTTTATACACCGAATGTAAATATGGCGGACCACTCGGATGGCCCGGGGCAAGTTGCACGGAAGCGAGGCTAGTGAGGCTTAGTTGGCGATCTGTTCCGCTCTATTTCGAGTCTATTTGGCTATGCCTTCTACTTGTTGTGTACCTGAATGCCACCAGAAAGGAGCGAAATCATCCACAGGAGAGAAAGTGTCGTTTTTTGAGTTTCCCGTTCGCCTCTGAGAAGAAAACAGTGGATCCACTCAATTCGTCGAGACGAAGGAAAGGAATTCACGATCACAGATGGAACTAAAGTTTGCTCGCTACATTTCAGGCGAGAAGATCTTAGAAAATCTTTGAACGGATGGGCTTATGTCGTGCCCGGCGGTATTCCAACAAGATTTGCTTGGTCTGTTCCTTCCCCAAGGAAAAGAAAAGGTCCCCCTGAAAGGCACTCTTTGCCTCAAAAGAGAAATTTGTTTACGCCCGCCTCCACTTCTACTCAAACAGAATCGCAAGAAACAAATGCTATGGTGGAGATGGTATGCGAGTCAACTTCCAGCGCCCTCATTGATGAACCCCATCAAAATAACAAGATAAATGAAAGTAACTTGGAGCTAGATGCAGTCGATTACAGGAAAACGTTGGAGGAAATGGAACAAAAGCTGATAAACTTTCGACAAGAGAACAATGAACTAAAACACAAATTGACCGAGGGAGAAAGACAACAGGAGGCTGTATCTTCCCGATTAGTTTGCCTTGAACGTTTCAAGTCCGATGCTGACATTAACTTTTACACCGGCCTCCCAAATTTTGCCACTTTCATGGCGATATTCAATTTTCTGAATCCAGGTGAAGATGGAGAAAATATTCGCCCACGAAGTACCTTGACAGATGTCCCAGAGGATTTCTACGATAGTGACTCCGATGAAGAGGAGAACATTACACTTGCAAAGAAAGGACGCCGACGAAAACTTAAGCCAACCGAGGAATTTTTTATTGTACTGTGCCGCCTAAGAAGAGGCTTTTCTGAGCGCCATTTAGCTCACTTGTATGGTGTGGCACAGTCCACTATCAGCAGGATTTTTGTGCCGTGGATCAATTTTATGTTTTTAAAATTTGGCCAGGTATGCATCTGGCCATCAAAGTCAATTGTGCAGGAAACCATGCCTGCGGATTTTAAAGAAAAATTTCCCAGGAGAAGAGTAATTATTGACTGTACAGAAGTGTTCTGTGAAATGCCCAGCAGTTTGCTTCTGAACTCTAAGCTATTCAGTTCTTATAAGAGCCATGTGACACTGAAAGGACTGGTTGGTATTGCCCCAAGTGGTGCGATTACATTTGTCAGCCAGCTGTACACAGGCAGTATTTCCGACCGTGAAATTGTTTTAAGAAGTGGTTTATTGTCACAGTCCTTTAGCGATGGTGACTATGTCATGGCCGACAAAGGCTTTCAGATTCAAGACATTTTGCCTCTGGGTGTTAGTCTGAACATCCCACCCTTCCTTGGAAGTAGCCCTCAAATGTCAGCAGAGGATGTTGTCAGAACTCAACAGATTGCGAGTTTGAGGATTCATGTTGAGAGAGCCATTAACAAGATTAAGAACTTCCGGATTTGGAATGGAGTTCGAACCTTAAAGTTTATTTGGTGTTGCTAACCAAATGTGGAGTGTAAGTAAGTAAGTAAGTAAGTAAGTAAGGAAGGAAGGAAGGAGGGAGGGAGGGAGGGAGGGAGGGAACCACATCACCCATGGGTGGTTTTCATGAGGGACCTCCATATAAAAGTTAATTACAACAATAATTGACAAAAATATTCGAAATACAAGAACTAATTACATTTATAGAAATAGAATTAAGAATTGAAATAAACTAATGAAAACTAAATATAATAATAGACAAAAAAGAAAATTATATATTATTAAAACATTGTTTTTTAAAAATCCTAAAATTTACCGATGTCTTCAGTGATCCATTCAAGGAGTTCCATTCATTAAAAAACATATAAGCTGACTTAGATTTCCCCCAATTAGTTTTTGCTGTAAGGAGAGAAAACATAGATTTATTTCTGGTATTATGGGCATGAATATCTTCAAGCTTAATATTATCATAAATAAAATCATTTTTTATAATATAATTAAAGATAAAAGGTAACCTATGAAATTTTCTCCTATATTCTAAATCTTTCCAACCCAGCAACTTCAGTGCATCATGACTAGAAGAAAAAGGGGGTTTATCAGTTATTAGTTTCGCAGCCTTATTTTGAAAAATTTGTAGCCTGTTCATAAGGGTGGAATTAAAACCTATTACCCCACACTACATCGGCATAATCAAAAACTGGTAAAACAATTGTATTAAAAATAATTTCCCTAGATTTCTTAGGTAGTAAGTGGTTAATACGTTTTATCATTCCTAAGCGTTTTGAAACTTTGCTGCATATTAAATCAACATGGTCAGACCAGGTGAGATTTTCATTAATCACAACTCCTAAATACTTGTAATGTCCAGTTCGTTCAATGTTCTCATCATTAATGTTCAGATTTACTTGTCCCAATAGCTTCAGTCTCTTTTGACCACCAATCAGCATTAGCTTTGACTTTTTGATATTGAGAGTAAGTCTATGCTTATTTAACCAGTCCTTTACGTGATTTAAGTCTTCATTTAATTTGACTTCCAGATCAATAGCAGTTTGAGATGAGCAATAGATAGCAGTGTTATCCACAAACAAAGAAGCTTGGCAGTTTTTCAGAACATCAGCAAGATCATTTACATAAACGAGAAACAAAAGCGGTCCAAGAACACTACCTTGTGGAACGCCAATGTTCATGATTTTCTTTGATGAAATAGAATTTCCAACTGAAGTTCGACAGCCACGATTTTCAAGATAGGATTTAAACCAAGGAATAGATAACACTTCCACGCCAAGGGATTTGAGCTTTAGGAGGAGTATGCGATGATTTACAGTGTCAAACGCTTTCACTGCCCCCGTGACTTCACCTTGATCCATGTTATTTAGGATTTCATCTGTAAATTTTAACAAAGCACTTGCCGTTGAGCGTTTACGTCTGAAGCTGTACTGTTTAATATAGAATAAGTTATTAGTTGTTAAAAACTCATATAACTGACTATGAACAGCACGTTCAACAATTTTACTAACTGTCGGGAGGATTGAAATCGGTCTGTAATTATCACAGTTATCCATCTTTCCGCTGTTCTTATAACGCCATAATCTTCGCCAGCTTCCAGTTTTCCGGAAAACGTCCACTAGAAAGTGACAAATTTATAACATTCGTTAAAACAGGTGTGACAACTTCAGCGCCATCTTTCAAGTGCCTTGAACTTATGTGATCCAAGCCGATAGCTTTGTTAGGCTTTAGGCATTTTAGTTGATCCAATACAAATGGCACCGTCACAGGTTGTAAAGAAAATGACAGACCAGTTTTCAATGGAAAATCGTCACTTTCGCATAAGATACTTCCAAAGTGCCTTGCCAACTTTTCACCGATAGTCGAAAAATGTTTATTTAGAGCCTCAGTGATTTCTTCGCATTTCTTGTAAACTTTGCCACTTATAGAGATTGATGTAATCTGCTTACTATCTTTAGATCCTGGTAACACTTGTTTCAGTGATTTCCACATTTCCTCACTGTTGGACATAGAATCATTGATGAGGTTGCAGTAATAGCTAGATTTCAGTTTCTTTTCGTATCGAGTAACTTGATTACGAAGTTTTTTGTAACGGATCCAATGAGAACTTAAATTTGTTTTGATTGCTTTTTTTATGATGATAATCTCTGGCATTCCTAAGACTTGTGAGTTCATTATTTACCCAAGGGGATTTGAAGCCTTTCACTCTTCTTTTTTTAACGGGTGCATGATCATCAGCCACCTCACAGAAAAGGCGTTCCCAGAGGTAAATAGAAACATCTATGTCATCAGAGGAATCAATCAATGACCACGGCACCTGACCGAGGTCTCTGACAAAAGACTCTTTGCAATAATTTTTGTACGATCTTGTTTCAAAATATTTAGGGCTTGATTTAGGAACTCCAACTTTTTGCACACAAAGAACTAGTGCATGATCGCTAAGAGAAGTATGCAAAACTTCAGCTTGAACAAAGCGGTGCGAGTTATTAACACAGATGAGATCAATCGGTGTCTTTGAGTTCATTGTTATTCTAGTTGGTTGGCGAATAATTTGATGCAAGTCACTGTTTTCAAACACTTGACAAAGACTACGCTTAAGATTTGAATTTTTGACACGCTTCGAGAAGTCAACATTAAAATCGCCAAGAAGAACAACATCACCAGATAAATCATTGTCATTTATGATTCAAA
>JAJGOT010001229.1:0-44582 GCA_022457155.1 Cladopsammia gracilis
GAAAACTTAGTAAACAGATCCAGGCCCTTGGGCGAAAAAAGGGTCAATTCTCGAAAAGTAAAAAATCAAAAGATAAAAACAGAGCAGAACTCGAGGACCTGACGAACGATATCAAGCTATTGCAAAATTATCGAACCCGTTTACAACTGTTAGATGAAGGTCAGTCACTTTTGTCGCCTACGTTTAGTACTACTACTGGGGAAGGTGTTCGTCGATACAAACAACCGAAAATAAATGCATATAAGATCGGTGTAAACAATCAATACGGCGGGTTGATGATCAATGTTCCACGACTGTTGAATGAGATGGTTGTGGAAGCGATCACCACCAACGGCGGAAGTGTGGTTTATGAGTCACAGGCGGATAGATCTCTAGTAGATCTGTTGACAAAAAGGTTCAATCCGAAAAAGCAGTACTCTTCAAGAGCCATACAGATATTCCATGATCTCAACAGACTATCTGGAATGCCGGAACGTAGGTCTTCAGGCAAAAGCAAACTTACCGTTAACGGTGGTGCGATTTATTATACATCTCCAGAAGAGCTGATGAAAAGGTTGACGCTTTTAACAGGAACCCGACGCGCCGGTAATAACAATATACAGCTCCGAAATGAGATTTGGGAAATTCTTGATCACCTGTTAAAACTCGAAATTATTTCGAAAAAACAATATGATGCATATGTTCAAAAACATCTAACGTGACAAAAATGACGAGACCTCTTTTTATCAATTCAGTTGATGGTATAGTAAATTCGAAAAGTCACGATTTTACGATCCGCTTCAATCCGGAATTGGACCTTGATAAGAACAAGAACTATTACGTGGCCCTTGACTCGATAACGATGTCGTACAGTTGGTACAATGTGAGTAGTAGCTTCAACAACAATACGATTAAATATAGCCACGATTCAGGACGGACGTGGACACAGATCGTATTGCCAAACGGTAATTATTCGTATGAGGAATTAAGCGTTTATTTACAGCGAGCACTCGAAACGAACGGTCATTCAAAAACAGGTGTCGAAATCAAATTCGTTCCATCACTATTCAAAGTGTTGATGACCCTGAAAAAGAAATTTCAGGTGGACCTGAGAACCGGTGATTTTGCTGAACTCGGTTTTAACAAGGGAATCGTCAGAGCAACCGATTATGGAGAAAAATTACCAAATATCACAAAATATGTCGACAATATATTTATTCACACTAACATTATATCTGAAAGTGTTGTTGCAAGGATTGAATCAGATGTACTTTATCAATTTAGTGTTGATAATCTACCTTTGTCATACCCATTTCACATTGAACCCAGGAGAGCCCTATTCAGCAAAATCAAAACGAATAGAATAAAAGATTTACACATTTATATTACCGATGAGTATAATAGACCTTTGGATTTGAATAACATTCCTATATCGCTAATATTAATTTTATTCAAAGTCATTTGAATATACTTTATTATGCATGCAAGCCAGTAGTCTCGTGCAAATGGATATGGAATACCCTCCGGGGGCTCTCATTGGTGTAACGGGTATATATTAACCGCTCCCTCGCAGTGGAAAGCTCGCTTTTTGTTGTTTGCATCAACTCCGAACACAGATCACGGCCGACCAAGATATCGCGGTTCCGCTGCCAGGCAATTTGCTCAGGCCATCCAAGAGAATAACGCACCGGCTCCGGCCTAACAAGGCGCTGTTGAGGTTTGTTATTAGGTTGTTGTTTTCTTCTTGGTGTTATTTAGCGTATTTCAATTCTTCGAGCACATTTGTTGGGATTTCGTCCGTCGCCCTTCGCGTCTAGAAGCAAGTTTTCTCCTCAAAGCTTTTGCTTGTGTTGCTATTTTAGTTTTTTCTTGGTCGACTCGTGGTTTGTCCTCGGTTTAGGTTCAGTCTAGAACGCGGTTCCCAAAGATTTTATTAGTTTTACATGCTTTGCCTCTTTGTCTCGCGCACGTGTGTTTAGATCGTCAAAGGAATTCAGAATAACCGTGGTCATGTTTCTGTTTCACTTCACGGTGTCTCGTTTTGGTGGTTGTTTTTTTCATTCTGTGGAATCTTTTGACACATGTATACAGAAATGTGGCTCGTGGACTTTATGTCCGTTTATATAGAGCATGTTCGAGTCTCTAATTGGCTTCGGGCCCTTTTCAGAGAGGTTTCGTGAGTAGTTGATATTAACCACTCTTGAGACATCCTAAATTTTCCCCCAGTTTTAACAGTTCCAAGAAATTCCAAAAAATTCGTCAAGTTCCCCCATTTTTCACACAAATCAGAATTTTCTCTCATCTGCCCAAATTCATCAGAATCGTCACGATTCTGCCGAATTGTAACTTGTGATAATCTTTGTCCCACTTGCCGAAATCAGCAGAAAATGAGTTGTGAGAAAACTGGGGGAAAATTTAGGATGTCTCAAGAGTGGCTAATATCAACTACTAACTGCTAAAATGAGCACAAAAAAAATATTGAAATTAGCCACTCTGAAAAAATCTTTCCCTAAATTCCGCAGCGGCCAATTCCATCTGAATCAAAAAATCTCTCCCGGAAAGAAAATGTCTGATTCCGAAGAAGAAGAAATCGATTTCATTCCTGAAATTATTCAAGAAACCCGCACAACATGGCAGTCTCACAAAAATCCCAGACTGGAACATTTCAAAGTTGTCATCCGCAAAAATCAGGGGAAAAATCAAATTCCACTCAAAGATCTCGAATTTTATCAAAAAGAAATTCTCTCCCAAATTCCCCGTGGCGAAATCACAAGAAAAAAAGTCAGGGATTTCGCCAAAGCTTCCAATTGGAAAAAAGTCAATGGCAACGATCATGCAATTTTTAATCACATAACAGACCACGACGGCAATGACTATGAACACCTGGAGAAGTTTCTCATCGACGATTTTAAATATTTCTCACTGGCATATGATGACCTTCATCTCAGCAGAAAAAAGTTTCTTAATTGCCATCAAGTTCTTTTCGCCCTGTTGAAGAACGGTTTCAGCCCCAATGAAGATGATTTCAAACTGCTCAAACTTCCATCAAGACAGGAGGAACAAGAAAAAATAATCCAAACCATCTTCAAAAAATGTCATTGGAAATAAAATGGATCTTGAAAAAGTATTTTCCAATGAAGCCGAGCGAAGCGAAGCGAGTGAAGATAGCGACCATGAAGATTGTTCCACTTGCTCAGAGGAAGAAATAAGAAGCGACGATGAAACCGCTTCGCCATCTGACGAGGAGTTCATTGTCTCTGATTCGGAGATGGCGGAAGAAAGCGAAGCTGAGCGAATCGAAGACGCAATAGAACTCCTTTTTGAGTCATTTGTGAATCTCCAAGAGGAACACAAAATTCTCAAAAATGCACTCCAAAAGCAAAGTGGCCTTCTCTGGGAAATCCACCGGGAATTGCAAGAAAGTAAAGCGAAGCGAAGCGGTGTTTTGAAATAACAGACTTTGTGAATATTAATGTGAAAACATTCATATTCTGACACGCCAACGCAATTGCCCAGCTGCCCGGTTATTGACATATGGCGGCCAATCAAAATCGGTATTGTGGCTAACGTGTTTACAATCAATAAAGATTCCCACGCGTGGGAAACTATCTTTGTTCCATTGTGTAGATGTTATTTTTAATCCAAATGCTGATTGTTTAATGATTTACGGGGATTTACTTTTTTTCTTACGCGTAAGAAACACATTCACCCCGGTTCGTCGTTACTTTTTTTCTTACGCGTAAGAAACACATTCACCCCGGTTCGTCGTTTTTCGCCAGTTTTTCGGGGGAATCAATTTTGTGGCTAACGCGTTAGCCAGTTTTTGGAGGAATAAATTGGATCAATTTTGTGGCTAACGCGTTAGACAGTTTTGGGGAAGAAATGAAATTTTGTCTAACGCGTTGGGTGACAAATCTTTTGTCACCCCCTGAAAATTCTGTTCAAATTCGCTTTTTGTTGAAATCAGATTTCCATTTATGCCCAAAATTAGGGAAACAAAATTGTCAATGGCAGGGGTTGACAATTTTGGTCAACCTCCGAAAAAATTCAGATTTTATTTTTTTTTGGAAGTGCAATATCTCGAATGACGTATTGTCCCTATTGGAACATGTGGGGGCCTATTTTTCTGCTGGATCTGGCATAAAACTCGGGGACAAAATTTTGAAAAAATATTTTGTCAACTCGGGAAAAAATTCTGGAAAATATATTTTTGAGTTCTGAAAAAAAAGTTAAAAAAATATTTTCCTGAAAAATCTGAGGGTTGACAAAATCCATCCATTGACAAATCTTCCGCTGAAATCTGGGGAGAAATATTCCGCTGAAATCTGGGGAAATACCATAGACATTCCGCCTCGTAAAATGATCCAGTGATTTTTTTCTCCCAACAGATCGACTAAGCGGTATGAATATGAATGACAAACATTCATATTCTAAAGCCAGGTTTTTTAGCCAAGCTTTTCCACATCGCTCAATGGAACCCAAGAATTAAATTTATCGGGGTAACTTTTCCATTTTACAAGCGCGAGTTTTCGCTTATTATCGCGGCGAATAACCTTTTCAATTCGAAACACATCTTGCGTTGTTCTTTGAAGTTCCGCCTCGTAAAATGATCCGGTGATTGATTCTCCCAACAGATCGACTAACCTGTATGTCACGGGGTTTGTGTTTAATATTTCGTCAATCACAAATATCTCTTCCGACCAGTTCGGGGTGAAACCTTTGTCAAATAATTGCCGTTTAAACTTTGAAATTCGGACTCTGTCGCCAACCTTGAATTTTGCCGGGTTGCGTTTAGCATAAATCATGTCGCCGAAAAGATTAGCGAAAACCTTTTTCTCATTTTCCTGTTTGCTCGCCTCTGCGGGAGTCATTCGAATGCTCGAATGAAAACGGTGGTTATATTGCTCCACTAATTTACCAAGTTTGTCCCAGTATATTGTATTGTTGTTAGCAGAAAACATTTTAAAGAGTTTCTCCTTGAAAGACCTGTTCCAGCGCTCAACAACAGTTGCTTTTTCTTCATTTTCTGTTGTATACAATTTTACCCCATTCTCGCCAAGCAGATTTTTCATTATTGCATTGAAAAATTCAGACCCTTTGTCAGTCCAAAGCATTTTCGGTTTTCGCTTCGTTTTAAATATGTCTTTAAAAGCATCAGCCACTGTTTGCCCTCGCTTGTCTTTCAGGGGGCGAATCCAACCGAACTTTGAGAAAACATCGATCACCATCAGGAGATATCTGATCCCTTTATTCCACCTCGAAAATTTCCCCATCTCGACCAGATCAGCTGCCCAGATGTTGTCAATCCCATACGCAATGACTCTCCTCTTTGGAAAGCGCCGCCTGATTGGCCGGTGTAATTCGTTTGCCAGATTTTGAGCCCACTGGCCTTCACTCAAAATCTTTTCCCGTTTTTTGGGGCACCCAAACCCAGTTTTTGTTTTGCATCAATCACGTTTCTCGCCAAAGCATGTCCCCACTGTCTTTCTTTCCAGGGAATCGCATCCAAAGCGGCAACCATTTTCCTGTCTGCTTCGTTCTTGCATTTGCGTGGATCCGCTTTCTTTGCGCAGACTGAATAATCAACATCGTGTTGCATAGCAACTGCATCTGTTTTTCCCGTGGGTTGCTGCATAATTTCGAGAATCTTTCCCTTTTCATCGAATCTGACTTGTTTTTCGAGTGGGTTCCAGGGACCTGTATAATTATGCCCTGGGAGGGTGAAACCTTTCTTTGGTCTTGGCAGCTTCCCAATCAGGGAATGAACATCCAACCCGCTGCCATCCAAATCTGCTCGATCTGTCTTATATTTTCTGTTTGGTCTAATCGCCGTGGACAGCTCATTCAGCATATCGGAAGAGGTTTTGGCAAGAAATGGTTTCATCTTGTCCAGGGCAAAATCCAATGCTTTTTTCTGAGTGTTTTTGTTTCGCAATAATTCACTGGCTCCATAACGACCCATTTCAACTGTCTTTTTTCCCAACCAAGGCAGTGCATGCGCGACACCGGTCAGCGCAAGTTCACCAAAGCTTTCACCTTGTGAGGGCAGATTCAGTTTCCCGAATTTTTCACAAATCTTGTTTTTTTGATTCCGCAGGAAGCGCAATGGCAAAACCACATCTTTCTGCCATTTTTTGCGGTCTGGAATCCAGTTGGTTTCACGCATTCAGTTTGTTTTTTTTTTCCTTCACGCAATATGATTTCATTTTCAATCGAAATATTCTTTTATGAATTTTTCATTTTGCGCTGTATTAGTCAGACTGAGAGGCTTGAGAATATCATAGAAATCTTTCCCCTGCGACCATTGATGGAGGAAAAACAGGCAATAATACCCGCAAAGGACGCTATCTATGTTTTGATACTGACTGCTGTTCCAAATCACTGGTTTGGAACTTTTGAATTCCTGGGGAAATCCCATTCCAAAAGAGTCGAAATACCACGTGAATTTCTGTCCGGGGGCGCAACACACCCAGTGAGTTCCTGCATTTGCAAGGGAATCAAGATTGATGATGCAGGGGCTGTGTTCTCGGGGTCTCACTTCATCCCTGGCGAAAATTCCTTTGAAATTGGGAATTTCCAGAAAATCAATCCACTGGAGAAGATCGAGGTTGGTCAGGGGTTTGTTCACGAATTTCGGTTTCGCTGCGCTCAGCTTTCGCTTCACAGTAGTGCCCCGAGAACTGGGATATTGTTGAATGGACTTTTCGATCCCAGCAGAAGCCCCGCTCCTTTTTTTGATTTTTTTCCCATCCCAATTTTTCGTTCCCAGGTTCCGACGAATGGGGGAGGTGGTTCCAAAGCGGAGTGCAGCGAAGGAGCCCCCAATCTTGGAGCTCCTTTTCCTTTTGGTCTGCCAACTCTTGGCGCGCCTTTTCCTTTTGGGCGCCCAACCCTTGGCGCTCCCTTCCCAAACAATTTTTTTACCATGTCCAGCGCCAGTGGAATTCCAATGGAAGCCAGCACAGTTCCCAACAATCCGCCTGATTGTTTTGCGGATGGCTTCACCACCAACTGTCCCCCTGATTTCAGGGCAGTCAAAATGTCCTGTTTCTGCTTATTTGTCAACAGATGTTTATTGTCAATCAGTTTTTGAATTTTATCTTGGGGAATGAGAAATCCGCCGTTTGCGCTCCTTTTCCGCTTATCTTTTTCACAACTTGACTCGCTCCTTCACTCGCCAAACCAGCCAATGCTGACAGCCCAAGTGTCTTTGCCAGGGTGGGTGCCAGGGAACGAGCCAGGGGAACAATAGCAGAGAAAAGACTTCCACCTTGCTTCATCACCTTTCGGATTTGCGTTTTCGATATCTTTATCTCAACTCCCTTTCCCAAAGCCGCAGCTTTGCCGATTCGTTTCTTTTGATTGGCTGTCAGCATCAGTTCATCATTTCCACTTGTTTGATTTGCACCCAATCTCAGGATGATAGGGCTTTTTGTTCGGAATGCTCTTCCAAGCTTGCTTTTTTGCCCTTCCGACAGATTTACTTTATATGGGTGATATGTTGTCATTTTAAATGATAACATATGTTTTCAGATCACAGCCGCTGCGCGCGCTCGCTTCACACGATAACCAGTTCATTTCCAATTTTATCAATTTTCACCAGTTCTTCATAGAGAACTATCGCATGTACGTTGAAGTTGGCAGCTGCATCTGCGTTTAATCGATACCTGAATATCAGCTGCTTGGGATCTCTTGTCGCTTTTTCAGTTTGATAAGTCAGATCGAAATAAATTAGCGGATAATAAGCCTTGAAATTGGACAGATTCAGCTGCGTTCCAGTGTTATAATCATTTTTCCTCATTGCATAAGCCATGACATCCTGGAAAATCCTCACTTTTGATTCACCGTCGTACTCTGTTTCCGGGTAGAAAACTCCGTTCCCATATTCCAATCGACAGTTCAACAAGGATGAGCCGTTATCTGCCGCATTCAGCTTGAAAGTGTCCATCAGATAAGGATTCTCTTCTGCATGGTCATCATTGGGTGGAGCGGTTCTTTTCAGCCAGACAAAAATATGCCTCACATTGTCGATGCTCGCTGAGATCTGGAAAAATCCTGATGACTGCGAGGGAGCAGATTTTTGATACATTTCCCTCAGATATTTCCATTGCGTTTCTTTCAGGAATGAACTGACAAATTTGTCATAAAGTGAATCTTTGGGAGTCAGTCTTGGCACCCAAAGCAAAAATCGATTCAGCACAACTCTTCCAGCATCAACGCCGTTTGCCATATGAATCAGCTCCTCATCATCTTGAAGAGCTATCTCGAATTGAAGCTGCATAGGCACAAGCATCTTATCTTCCAACTCTTCGAAAAAGGAAAAACGATTCAGGGGAATGATCGTGCTAATGTTCTTTGCACCGCCGTTTCCATCGTTTTGAACTGCTTGAGATTGCACCCGCCGAGCTTCAAATCCAAGATTCGTATTAGCAGTTGTTGCATCAGTATCCAAATACCAGAAACTGTTCTTGGCGACTGATCTGCTGAAGTCGTCGGAGTATTCTAGCAAATTCTTTGCGAAACAGACTTTATGCAGATTATCAGTATCATAAATAATCTTTCCCGCAGATTTTATCGTCAGGTGTTTAATCAGGGAATGAGCACCATTGATCACTGTGATCCTGTCAGCTGCTGCATAGCCAGCACCATCCGCCAGTTTTTGAAGTTGAAACTGCACCTCGAAATACGCATTATACCAATCATAGAATGCGGATCGGTCATTAATCGTGAATTTATAGCCACTTTTTTGTTGATGTTGATCATTAGCTGGAGCTCTGATTGTGTCATCCAGCTGGAAGCGCACTAATTCATTTCTTTGAAGATATTCATTCGATCGAAAAGCCATTTTATATTATTTTTTTCTTTTTCGGACTCCCTGCCCAGAGATCAGCCTGTTCAATATAGCATCAGAACTTTCTCCGGAGGTTGACGCAGGGGTTGATTGTGGTCGAGCTGGTTGTTTTTTACCTGGCGGTTTTTTGCTCCCAATTCTCATATTTCCCAGTTTTTTCATGATCAAATCACCAGATTTTTCAACTGCTTTTTTGCCGAGTTTATCCCCAGCGTGAGAAATTCCTGATTCCAATGCTTTTTTCGCAATGGGTTTCGCGAATTTATTGAAGACGACTGATGCGACCTTCCTCATTGGTTTGAAAATATTGTCCACAATCAAACCTGTTCCTTTGTGCCGGAAGACAAACCGCCCCAATTTGGGGTGATAATAACGAGAGAATTCATAAGGTTTCATTTTATTTGCTTTTTCAAGATAAGCGAGAACGCCGTATCGGCTCCATTCAAATCAACAACCCTTCTTTTGCCGTCAGTGATATAAATCCGAATGGGGCTTATTGTGTTTTTATTCACAGGGCTGAATGTGATTCTCATGGGTTCTAAAGTGAAACTATAGGAGGCCTGCAGAACAGATGTGGAAAAGGAGAAGATGATATCACTCTCTTCCCCATCCACAAGCGAATCATTTGTGAGATCGCAATGCACGTTCAACATATCAGTATCTTGGCTGAGGTTTGGAACTCTGGGGCCAATGTTGGCTTTATCTTTCAGAATCTTTTTCTCGAAACCAACGAGATCGTTGAAGTTGGATTTGGTGAAATCCAGTTGATAATTTTCTTCCAGTGTGATTGTTACTCTGAAAGTTGTGAGAGAGAAAGCAAGATTGATTGGGAATTTTTCATTCTTTCCTGGGGTGGATCCTGCGAGGGGACCTGTTGCTTTTCGAATTGCCGCATTTATTGTGGAATAATCCCAAACCCCAGCAGGAAAGGTGATATCGGAAAATGTTTTCCCACCATCAGAGCTGAATCTGATCAGCTGATTTTTCAATGCCGCATTGATGTTATACCACGTAAAACTCATATTGATAATTCTGTTCAATCCAACAACATATTGGGAATTTGGATCCAAAACAATGGGCCGATTGAATTTTGTTGTGAAATTTTCTGGTTTGTTTCCCCCAGTCTTGACGGAAAAGGATGACAGGACAATTTCTCTTTCGATTTCCATTTTAGGGCTTGAAATAATTTCTGAAGAGCTTCTCATGCTGGGAACGATTGATGACGCCCTCTTTCAGGAGAAGATCGAGAATGCCAACTCCAGTGTTTCTGATGTCAACGTTTGTATTCCCAGCAAGAATGGAGCCAACGATGACTTCAAGTTTCTGGAGAAGATCTTTGGAGTTGGAGAAAAAACGGATGGATCCACCTTTTCTTCTTCTCAGTCCCGAACCCATCTGTGTCGCTTTCGTTTTATAATGCTTTATGTATTCATTCAGAGTTTTGAATGAACGATCTATCCTTTGATGTTGCCAATTCTTTTGCTCTTCCGTTATTTTCCCTTTCTTGAATTTTTTGGTGAAAGATGATTTATACCCTTTCAACTGATTTCTTCTGAAGATTGCAATGGTCACAAGATTCTTGAGATAATGGATTTTCTTCGCTGATGAGACATTTGGTTAACTGAGAGTTTTCTCCGCAGCATCATAATTCGTGAGGTCCAAGCTATCCAATATCTGATTGGCTTCATCTCCTTTTTCCTCTTCCACTTCCTCTTCATCGCCCGGTTCCAAAGCATAATCAGGGGATTCATCTTCATATTCAGGTGGATCTTCCCCTATCTCTTTCGCAACTTCTTCATAACTTGGAGGAGCTGCTGGAATTTGTTTCTTTGTTTGGGATGGAACGGCCTCATCAAACAAGCCTTCGACATTCATATCTTCAAATGGATCGACTTCGGGGAGATAATCAATCTCTTCCAGTTTGGCTTTCTTCCTTCGTGCGGATTGCGCCCGGGGAAGTGGCCCCAAATTCGACGCAATCACCTCATCCAGTTTCGATGTGATGGGTTTGAATGTTTTTTCAAGCCCGATTTGACTTGTTTCTTCACCCAACTTTTTTTGGGTGATAGCATTGTGAACAAAGTTGATTTTTTTTCCCCAAAGCAGATTTGCTTTTGGCCATTTCTTGCCATTTCAATAAACTCATTTTATATCCCAGAAACAAATTTGGGATGAAGAACAAGATGTAGAACATAATGTTCATCAATAAAATGAAAATCCCAAATTATGATTGCCAGGACCCAATCACAAATTTCAAACAACTTCACCCGTTCATGCCGGATCGAACTTTCAGAATGTTGATCTGTGGCCCTTCAGGATCGGGGAAAACAAATGTTCTCCTGGATATGATTTTCCGCTTGCTCTTCTACGATAAAATTTTCCTCTATGCGAAAAATCTTGACCAATCCAAATATCAGCATCTGCTGAAAACGTTTCGCCCAATCAGCAAAGAAGCTGGGTATGACGTCGTGGAAGCATCCCCGGATGAAATCATCCCAGTTTCTGAATTGACAGGGGAGAATCAAAAACTGGTTGTTTTCGATGATTTTGTTTCCGAAAAGAACCAAAAGCCATTGATAGATTATTTCATTCAGGGGAGGCACAAGAATTGTTCTGTGATTTATCTTTCGCAAAGTTATTTCAGAACACCAAAAGATATCCGTGTGAATTGTTCGCATTTTTGCATTTTTGAATTCCCAAGCAACAAAGAAATTGCTGAGTTATGCCGGGATAATAATGTCAGCAAAGAAGATTATCGGAAAGCAACGGCGCAGCCCTTCTCTTTCCTGTATGTGGATAAGCCGAGGAAATTCATTGCCAAAAACTTTGATGAAAGCATTTAAAATGAGTTATTCAAATGGACTGCTTTCGGAAACAAGCACTCGCGCGCATGGCGCGGGACGAGATGGAAAAGATGGACTGCCAGGCGTTGGTTTCAAGCTGACGCCTTCAGGGGACTTCGATCTTCAAAACAAAAAAATGACCAATATCGCTGAAGGAACGGGGAATGACGATGCAATCACAAAGCATCAAGTTGACACGCTTGCAACGCAATTGCGGGCAGATTCTCTCCAGGTGGATGGTTCCTCGCATATGACTGGGGATCTTGATCTCAGGGGACAAAAACTCATCAACCCCGGGGAAATAGAAATGAATCGCAAATTGATCGTCAATCTGGACACTGATGAAAACCAGGATTTGTCAGCGGTGAATATGGTCACTCTGAAAAAATTCCACCCTGATGCTCCGGCTCACACTCATGAAGTCACGAAGGACCTGGATTTGAAAGAACTTTTCAACGTGAAAAACTCAAAACAACAAACATGGCATGATTTGGGAGCGCATTATAACAACCTGATCTCTTACAATGATGGCAGGAATATCTTTCTCAGCCGCAAAGAGACGTTTCCAATGGAGACGGCTTTGGATATGGGGAATCACACCATTTTTAACGTGAAAGATCCCGAAGTTGCCGACCAAGGCGCAAACATGCGATATGTGGATGCCCAATCCGCGAAAAAGCTTTCGTTGGAAGGTGGAACAATGACCGGAAACCTGGATATGAACTCGCAACAAATCAACAATATTGCAACGCCAACTCTGAAGCATCAACCCACGTCAAAATCTTATGTGGATAACAAGATAGGAGGTGTGGTAGCCCACACGATGGAATTAGAAGAGAAGCTCAAAAAATACGTAAATGAATCGCATATCACGTCAACCTCCCATCCGAAAGACGCATTCCGCTATCTGATGGAAGATGTGGATGAATCCAGCTCTGAACATAATATGACAGTGACTGGGATAACTGATTATTCAAATTCACTGCATCTTTTTAACAAGAAGGCTTATGACTTGCAAATCACAAAAGATCTTTTTAATGAATACTCTGGGAGACTTGGATTCAATATGTTCAAACTCCCAGAAGGAGAATACACGATTTGCATTGAATTCTTCCCCGCGTCAATGGATGGTGTGAGCGTCGACGTTGTGAGCACAAGTCTGAATATTAATCAACAATCAACAAAGAAGTTTTCCACTTATACCCGTTCCATCATCCACATGCATAAATGGAGGATTTCCCCACCTGAATTCATTTTCCTGGATCTGAAGTGGCGGGGAACTGCCGAGTCAGCTGCAGAAGGACCCGCAAATCTGATCATATATGGCGTTGCTGGTTCTCAACCTGACGTCGAAAGCAGCGTTTATGATTCCCCTTTCGTTTTTGAAAGCGGAGCGATGGTCATGGAGACTGACTTGGATTTGAATGGCCACGCAGTGTTGAATTTGCCGCTTCGCCCTTCAAAACACTTCATTTTTGCAAGATTTGAGAAAGGAAAACACGGTGATTGTTTGATCTTCCCAAATGAAGAGGAAGATGAAACAAATTATTGGCAACAATTTGGATCTGACTTCCGGATTTTGGATGTCACGGTTTTCATTCTTCAACGCGGTTCCAACCCAGTGAGTGGATCAACTATCATCATGACAAGTGTTGTTCAAGGAGATCGCATCACTCGGAACGCAGTCAGACCTTCCACCAATTCATTTGGTTCACTGCAGTTCACCTTCAATCAAAATGTTGGGAAGGAAGAAGCTTTCTTTCTGGCTCTCTCGAATGGAAATGCCATTCAAAGAGCAAAAGCGACAATTCTGATTGAAAAATGATTTCTCCCTGAAAAATGGGACGAAAACAAAGCATCTTTGCTTTCAATCACATCCACCCCGCAATTCGGGAAGAAGAACTGGAAGAGATCAAAAAACTTTTTCGATTTTATCACAAAAGATTCTGGTGCTTGAAACGAGCGCATGGCCGATTCAAGAAAATGAATCTGCTCATGAATTTGACCTCTTCCGGTTTGGTTGCAATCGGGACGATTGCTGGGGCAGCAACTCTCAACCCAATCGTGTTGGGAGTGATTTCAGGAGCAGGATTAGTCTTGAAAACAGCAAATGAGTTGAAGAACCTGAAAAGCAAAATTGAGATGGCGAAGTTTGCTTTCACCACCTACGAGAAAACATTGAGTGATTTGCGCTTCGCTTTGCGGGGAGGAAATTTTGATCGAGCTGAATTTTTGTTTTCAATGGAAGCGATTGATGGGATTGTGATTGATTTGGGGTTGGATTTGGAGAAGTTTGAGAAGGAATGGGAAAATCGATTTGAGTGAGCAAAGCGACTGAAGGGAGCCGGGAGCGATTTTTCATTTCTGAGAAATGAAAAGATAGCTTACTTGTTTTTGACTAAAGTGACTCTTCGCCATTTCTGCTTTCGCCATGGAGTTGGTTTCGCCTCGAAAGACCATTGCCCTTTGGAGAGATTGTCCACAATTTCGTCTACGTGGGGAAATTCATAATAATTATTATCTGCGAAATAGGCGGCATAATCTAATATATCCTCGTAGATGAAGCAAAAACACGTATACAAATTACAGAAAGCAATCTTGTCATCTTCTCCCGCTTCAATCTCCTCAGATTCTTTCCCGGGGGTGAAACCAGGATATTTCGCCAAAATTCGCTGCCAATTCCTTTCTAAATCTATTCCTCGTTCCTCCGGAGGCGGTTTTGGCAGCGCTTCTCCCGGTTTCAAGGGTGGAGGAACTTGTTTGGGAGGAAGAGATACTGGAGTTGGCTTTGGCACTCGTTTTACTTGGAATTCCCGTCCATCACTTCTTCGGCGGAAACTGTTTTTCCCACTAGCCAGCGCAGAAGAAATTGTTCTGGGATCGATTTTCAAATCCTTTGTAGCTGCGGCAATACTGGGATAAATGGCGTCGGATAAATCGGAAGTGACGTGAGCGGCTATTGCATGTTCCTTCTTTGGAGTTGGTTTTGCGTCTTCTACCCAGGGATTTGTCATAGGACCTTTATCAAAACTCTGGAAGAGATAGATTTTCCGCCCATCTTTCACGACAGTTCGCTCGTCCCAGCGACAAAATCGAGCGAAGGCAGCAGAAACCGCCTGGCGGCTCACACCAATCCACTTTGCCACATCAGCTTTGGTTGCAAATGTTCCCAAAACTGCCCCTCTGGGAGAATCTCGAACCTCAAATCTAGCAAAAACTTGTTCCACAACTTGAACGTCTCGGCCTTCGAAGGGGAGAACAGTTCACCCTTCTTTCACCGCTTTGTTGAGAGTTTGGGGAGACAAGTTCATAAATCTCGCCAAAGCGGCCTGTGAAGGAAATCTTTCACTGACCCTTTCTTTGGAGTTATTGTCAATCAGCACCCACATTTTAGTTGATGGGGTAAAATAAAAAAAATTCTATCAAAAGTATAAAATTCAGAATTGGTTTTTATTTTATCCCCGACAACATCCGTCATTGACAGATTTCAACTATCAAGGGGAAATAAGTACGCTGTTTTTAGGAGAAATAGTTGTTTATTCCCCAAGTTTTTTTGATTTTGACAAATAATTTGACCATCTCAATTTTCCCAGGAGAGAGAAATTCTCCTCCAAAATAACAGAATTTCACTCCAGATTTCAATTCCCGGAGCAGATTCTGAATTATTTTCCGGAGCAGATTCTGAAAATTATTTTCTAGGGCCGAACTCAAAAATAATTCCCGGAGCAGATCTGAAAATAATTCCCGGAGCAGATCTGAAAATAATTCCCGGAGCAGATCTGAAAATTATTTTCCGGAGTGGATCTGAAAATTATTTTCTGGGGCCGAAACTCAAAATCATTTTCCGGAGCGGATCTGAAAAATAATTCCCGGACCGAATTCAAAATTATTTTCTGGGGCCGAAACTCAAAATTATTTTCTGGGGCCGAAACTCAAAATTATTTTCCGGAGTGGATCTGAAAATAATTCCCGGAGCAGATCTGAAAAATAATCCCCGGAGCAGATCTGAAAAATAATTCCCGTAGTGAATCTGAAAAATAATTCCCGGAGTGAATCTGAAAATAATTCCCGGAGCAGATTCTGAAAATAATTCCCGGAGTGAATCTGAAAATAATTCCCGGAGCAGATTCTGAAAATAATTCCCGGAGCAGATTCTGAAAATAATTCCCGGAACAGATTCTGAAAATTATTTTCCGGAGTGGATCTGAAAATTATTTTCTGGGGCCGAAACTCAAAATTATTTTCTGGGGCCGAAACTCAAAATTATTTTCCGGAGTGGATCTGAAAATAATTCCCGGAGCAGATCTGAAAAATAATCCCCGGAGCAGATCTGAAAAATAATTCCCGTAGTGAATCTGAAAAATAATTCCCGGAGTGAATCTGAAAATAATTCCCGGAGCAGATTCTGAAAATAATTCCCGGAGTGAATCTGAAAATAATTCCCGGAGCAGATTCTGAAAATAATTCCCGGAGCAGATTCTGAAAATAATTCCCGGAACAGATTCTGAAAATTATTTTCCGGAGTGGATCTGAAAATTATTTTCTGGGGCCGAAACTCAAAATCATTTTCCGGAGCGGATCTGAAAAATAATTCCCGGAGCAGATTCTGAAAATAATTCCCGGAGTGAATCTGAAAAATAATTCCCGGAGTGAATCTGAAAATAATTTCCGGAGCAGATTCTGAAAATAATTCCCGGAGTGAATCTGAAAATAATTCCCGGAGCAGATTCTGAAAATTATTTTCCGGAGTGGATCTCAAATCTGGAGTGAAATTCTGTTATTTTGGAGGAGAATTTCTCTCTCCTGGGAAAATTGAGATGGTCAAATTATTTGTCAAAATCAAAAAACTTGGGGAACAAACAAATATTTCTCCTAAAAAAACAGCGTAACTATTACCCCTTGATAGTTGAAATCTGTCAATGACGGATGTTGTCGGGGATAAAATAAAAACTAATTCTGAATTTTATAATTCTGGAGAAAAAAAATCTAATTGACAAAATCATCAATCCCACCATTGACACCTTTCCGTGATTTCGAGCAGAAAATCTGATTTAACTTCAACAAAATGAATTTCAAATATAATTTTCAGGGGGTGACAAATGTTTTATCGCCCCCTGAAAATTCATCTTCCTTCCGGAAATGGATTTTGAAAATTAATTCAGGCAGAATTAATTTTCATCTCAAACATCATCCTCATTCCTGTCTTCGTACTCATCGAATGCCGAAGCAGCCTGCACCATTTCTTCCACCAAAACTTCATCCACAATGCATGTGATCGCTTTCACATTTCCGCAGAAAAGATGTTTGATAGAAAAGACAACTTGCCCCCAAAGTGGAATTGCAATGAGTTCTTTCTGTTTCAGAATGGGTTTTTTCTTCCCATCATCGCATAACTCCCAAAAATGAGAAGAGAAATCCGTCTTGGGAAGTTTGGAGGGATAGATTTTTGCATAAATCTTTTCCTGCTCGGATTTGTCGATTTTCAAGAGAGTGAAATCCCCCTCATGGAACTTGGAACAAGAGGGGGCAAGTTTTTTCACTTCCGCCTGTTTTTTCACTGCAGCTGAATTGAGATGCGTTTCCAATTCGCGGAAAAAGGGGATGTTTTCTTCCGGGAGAGTGATTCCCAAAGAGAAAGAATTTCCTTCATGAACAAAAATTTTGAACTTGGTTTGAAGTTTCACTTGCAGTCGTTGGTCATTGTGGGAACATGGGAGCAGGCAATAGTTGATCTTTCCAGTTGATCGCTTCACGGGATCTTGGAGAGTGATATCGGGAATGGAAATTTTTTCGGGGTTCATTTTCTTGGGTGAGATAAAAAAATGAATTTTTTCATTTCACTCCCAGAGCCATTTTTCTATGAACTTGAGATCCTCTTCCGTTCGGACTGGGAGAAAACCAGTGGCCATGTCAACCGCTTTTTGAAAGTTTATTTCATTTTCAACCCCTTTCATCCATGCGATGTCTTCATCCGTCAAACCACATGCTTCTTTGAATTTGGGATGAATCCAAGTTGCATGATTTTTCATTTGCTTGAGTGGGATTCCCGTTTCCTCCACGGAAAAGAAATCTTTGTCTCCGATTGTGAAAAGTTCTTCTTTGTCAATAATTTTTTTATTTAGCTTTTTTCTTTATTCTGATTATATTCATCCACTAACCTGTCCAGGGTGTCAGTATTGTGAGCGCTCAACATCTTAAAGAGTAGTTTCGTCATCTCGTTCCCGCGCTTGACAACAGATGACTTTTCTTCGTTCTCCAGGACATACAATGCTTTGTAGTCCTCATAGGTGATATGTTTCTTGATTGCTTCGTCTCCGATTGTGAATTTTTCTTTGACAATCATTTTATTTAGCTTTTTTTTTTCTCCAATGGAGAAAAAATTCAAAACGTGGCTTGAAAATCTTCAACGCATTTTTCCATATCAGCCTGTTTGGTGGAGGAAAATGTGGAAGCTTTTTTCTTTGCTCGAGCATGAATGAATTTTTCATCCGCAGCCTTCACACGCATGAGATGGATTAATTGCTCCAGTCTGGGAGATGCCCAAGTCACTTCATGCGATTTCTCCTGCGAATCCAGAAAATGAGTTTTTTTCTTGCAGAGTTGATTGAAAAAAACTGTGCGCGACAACCCAAATCGTTCCTGAATTTCCTCCGCGGAAAAGAAATCATCCCCATCAATCTGGATAAATGGTGTGTCTTCTTCCTCCTGAATCCAGAACACTTTTTGGTCAGCTGTTCTGCAATACTTGGTGTTGCCCGATTTGAGAACTCGTAAAATCGTCTTGGAGGGAAGTCCAGTTTGTTCACTAGCTTCTTTGAATGTGAAAAAAGTTTGTTTTTCTTTCCCCTCTTCCTGAATCGAAAATTTCATTTTGAATGGAGAAAAAAGTTTTTTGCCCATTTAAAATGTCAACGTTAGCTGCATGGCAATCATTTGCGCGATCGACAAACTTGCATGTTTGGTCGCGATTGAAGAAAAATGAATTAGTGAAGTTTTTAGTTGAAAATCTTTGGCAAGGAGGGGGATTGGATCAACCCAAAATGAACAAAGCAGCTCATATGAGAATTCGGAAAGACGAAAAGTCAACCCTCTAGATGCTGAAAATGAAAAAATAGATGTTCCTATTTTGATTCCGGAAAGAAGAGATTTTCCTTCCAGAGCCATTCCCAGAGCGATTGAACAAAATGTGGGTACTGTTGTAGATTGGTTGAATTGGCTGGAAACAGTGGATGATGTTGACATTCGGAGGAGATCGAATTCCGCGGTGGAAAGATTGCAAAAACAAACCGAGAAATTGTGGGAAAAAAGGTTGATCGTGGAAGAAGGAAAATCCGCTTTGAAAGGAGTCGTGAAAGAATTTATCATTCAAGGCGATGATTCCATCTCTCCCCAAGATTTTTTCCGGAAAGCAAGATGGCATGTCACCAAGCTCCTGCGTGAAAATCCACAAACAAAAGTGAAATGCATTTTGAATGCCGAAATGTCCAGAACCAATTTGGCTTCTGGAGAAGAGATAATTGATGACCCATTTTTCCATTCCCGGCAGAAAACAAATCTGGGAAACAACATAGAGATTGTGGATGAAATGGAAAGAGAAATGATTGAAAATTTGGAAAACTTCAATCGCAGGGGCAGTAATTGGATGTTTGAAAGAGTAATTCGTTTGGAAATTCATTTTGTGCGCTGGAACCCACTACGAGGATCTTCCTGGATGCCATTGCCCGATTCTTTAGCGAACAGGAAAGCTGTGATCAACATGCAAAATAAAGATGAGATGTGCTTCAAATGGTGCATTGCCAGAGCCAAAAATATGGTTGAGTCTCACCCAGAAAGAATCACACCGGATTTACGAAAGCAAGCAGAAGATATGAATTGGGATGGTTGCAAATTCCCCATGGCCGTGGAAAAAATCAAATATTTTGAGGCGAGAAATCCAACAATCTCAGTGAATGTTTTTGGCTGGAATGGATATATTTTCCCCCTGAAGACTATCAAGGAAGAAAAAGAATGCCATGTGGATTTGATTCTGCTGACAGAGGAATTCAAAACTCACTATTGCCTGGTGAAGAATTTCTCTCGCCTTGCATCATCTCAAGTTTCACGCAATGGGCATGAAAGATTTTTCTGTAAAAGATGTCTCAATTCATTTCCCAGAGTGGAAAGTTTGAAGAAACATAAAGTCATTTGCGGAGATTTTGAGGAGGCAAGGATTGAAGTTCCAGGAGGTGAATGCTCTTTCCGCAACTTCCAAAAGATGTTGCATGTGCCCGTTGTAGGTTATGCGGATTTTGAATCCATTCTGAAACCTTTGGGAAAGAAGACTCAGAAAACTCACGAGCATATCCCCTGTGGATTTGCGTTTCATCTCGTTTCCCCATTTTTGCAAATGGAACCCGTGTTGAAAAGAGCAAAAGACGAAAATGAAAAACTTTCCAGAGATTTCATCCGGGAATTGATTTCTCACGTGAAACAAGCTCACCTGAGTTTGAAGAAAAAGGAAATGATCCCCCTGACCAACGAAGAATGGAAATCATTTCGGGAAGCGAAAGTGTGTTGGTTGTGTCGAGAAAAATTCGGCGAAAAAACTCTGTCTAAAGTCAGGGATCACTGCCACTTCACCGGAAAATTCAGAGGAGCAGCGCATCAATCTTGCAACCTCAAGTTTCAGAGGCCACAATTCACCCCTGTCTTTCTTCACAATCTCCAGAATTATGACGCGCATCTTTTTGTGCGAGATTTGGCAACAGTGGATAAAGTTTTGAGCGTGGCATGCATCCCCAACAACGAAGAGAAATATATTTCCTTCTCCCTGAAGTTTGAGTTGGAAAAAGAACGAAAAGAGGTGAACGGAAAATGGAAAGAAATCACTGTGAAACATGAAATTCGATTTCTGGATTCCTTCAAATTCACGCTGATGGGATTGGAATCGCTGGTGAAGAATCTCCCCAAAGAAGAACTGAAAGAAACCACCAGATTTTTTGGAGAACGCAGCGAGTTGATGAGCCGAAAAGGAGTTTATCCCTATGAATTCATGGATGGATTTGAGAAATTTGAGAAAAAAACTGCCAAAGAAATCCGCTTTTTTCTCCAGATTGAATCAGGAGCAAATCACAGATGAAGATTTCACCCATGCCCAGCGAGTCTGGGAAGATTTTGAAATTCAAAACATGGGAGAATATCACGATCTTTATTTGAAAACGGATGTGTTGCTGCTTGCAGATGTCATGGAAAGTTTCAGAAAACTTTGCGAAGAAAACTATGAACTGGATCCAGCTCACTTTTTCACTACCCCCGGGATGGCTTGGGATGCAATGTTGAAAATGACCGGCGTGAAATTGGAACTTCTGGAGGATGTGGATCAGTTGTTGATGATTGAAAAAGGGATCAGAGGGGGAAACGCAAATGCATTCAAGCGATTTGCGAAAGCAAACAATAAATATTTGAAGGATTTCAACCCCGATGAAGATTGTCGTTTTCTGGTTCATTTGGATGCAAACAACCTTTATGGGTGGGCGATGTCACAGCCTCTTCCAGTTGGAGAATTCCAATGGATGAACGCAGCTGATTTGCAAAACTGGGAAAACTTTGTGGACGCGGAAGGCGTTGGCTGCATTCTTGACGTCGATCTCCTCTATCCCAAAGAACTGCATGACGACCACAATGATTTCCCCCTGGCTCCAGAAAAATTGAAGCTGGGTGGAGTGGAAAAGTTAACGCAAAATCTGAGGGACAAGGAAAGCATGGTTTTGCATGGGAAAAATCTGCAACTTTATCTTTCCCTGGGAATGAAACTGAAAGCCATCAGGCGAGGAATATCATTCAAAGAGGAGCCTTTCATGAAATGCTATATTGACAAAAATACCGCCCTGCGAGCCAAGGGGCAAAATGATTTTGAAAAAGAATTCTTCAAGCTGATGAACAACTCCGTATTTGGGAAAACCATGGAAAACTTGAGAAACCGAGTTTCGATTGAACTGGTGAAAGATGTTGAAAGGGCAGAAAAATTGATTAACAAGCCCAACTTCGCAGACGTGAAGATTTTCGATGAATGCCTGATTGCGGTCAAGATGAGGAAAACGCGAGTGGTCATGAATAAGCCCATCTTTGCTGGGATGTCAATCTTGGATTTGTCCAAAACTTTGATGTATAATTTCCATTATGGGTATGTGAAGAACAAGTGGGAAAAATGTTCTGTCCTGTATACCGACACAGATTCTTTGGTGCTGGAGATTGAAACAGAAGATTTCTTTGCGGATATTGCCGCAGATGTGCCAAAGTGGTTTGACACAAATGATTTTTCCCCAAATCACCCAGCGGTGAAAAATGGAATGCCAATCGTGCCAGAAAACAAGAAAAATATTGGTCTGATGAAAGATGAGTGCAAAGGGGCAATTCTGAAAGAATTTGTCGTCTTGAGACCGAAACTGTATTCCTTCCTGATTGAGAAGAACACAAAAACCACTGAAAAACAAAAAGCAAAAGGAGCGAAAAAATGCATGATCAAAAAGAGTTTGCGACATGCAAACTTCGTGAAATGCTTGAGGGAAAAAGAAACACAATGGAGAAGACAAAGCATCTTTCGCAGCAGGGGACATCATTTGTTCACGGAAAACATGACCAAAGTTGCGTTGAGTGCAAATGATGACAAAAGAGTGATTCAGGAAAATGGAATTGATACGCTGGCTTTGGGGCATTGGAGACTGGAGAAAGACTGCTCGTGAGGAACGTTTTCCAGAGTTGACCCCTGAATTTCTTGTGCTCATTTTTAGCAGTTAGTAGTTGATATTAGCCAGTCTTGAGACATCCTAAATTTTCCCCCAGTTTTAACAGTTCCAAGAAATTCCAAAAAATTCGTCAAGTTCCCCCATTTTTCACACAAATCAGAATTTTCTCTCATCTGCCCAAATTCATCAGAATCGTCACGATTCTGCCGAATTGTAACTTGTGATAATCTTTGTCCCACTTGCCGAAATCAGCAGAAAATGAGTTGTGAGAAAACTGGGGGAAAATTTAGGATGTCTCAAGAGTGGCTAATATCAACTACTTTCGTGTAGCTCTGTGGACTTTAGGTCCGTTTATAGAGAGCTTGTTTCGAGTCTCTGGTTGGCTTCGGGCCCTTGTCAGAGAAGTTTTTGTGTAGCTCTGGGGACTTTAGTTCCGTTTATAGAGAGCTTGTTTCAAGTCTCTGATTGGCTTCGGGCCCTTGTCGGAGTAGTTTTTGTGTAGCTCTGTGGACTCTAGGTCCGTTTATAGAGAGCTTGTTTCGAGTCTCTGATTGGCTTCGGGCCCTTGTCAGAATAGTTTTTGTGTAGCTCTGTGGACTCTAGGTCCGTTTATAGAGAGCTTGTTTAAAGTCTCTGATTGGTTTCGGGCCCTTGTCAGAGAGGTTTTTGTGTAGCTCTGTGGACTTTAGGTCCGTTTATAGAGAGCTTGTTTCAAGTCTCTGATTGGCTTCGGGCCCTTGTCAGAGTAGTTTTTGTGTAGCTCTGTGGACTTTAGGTCCGTTTATAGAGAGCTTGTTTAAAGTCTCTGATTGGCTTCGGGCCCTTGTCAGAGAGGTTTTTGTGTAGCTCTGTGGACTTTAGGTCCGTTTATAGAGGGCTTGTTCGAGTCTCTGATTGGCTTCGGGCCCTTTTAAGAGAAGTTTTGTGTAGCTCTGCGGACTTTAGGTCCGTTTCTAGAGAGCTTGTTTCGGGTCTCTGATTGCCCTCAGGCCCTTTTTTCAAAAAAGTTTTGTGCTCTGTGTGGGCTTTAGGACCGCTTATTGAGAGCTTCTCGAGTGCTGCTTGCTGCTTGGCCGGGGGCTCGCTCTCCGATCGCCTCGGGAGGTGGTCTTGGATCGATCTAAGATCGATCTCATTTAGATCGATCTAAACGGCCAAGTGTACGGCCCCAAACACGAGAAAGACTCTTGGAGATGTCAAAACTGCGCAAAACTTCAAACCCCAAGGCAGCATCCTATAAAACAGATGCGTTTGCTTCTATTGCAACTGCCTAGTGCACACGCAGAATTGGTGTTTCAGGATGCAGAGAGACCTGGAGAACCCACCTGCTGTGAAGCGTCCTCCATGGGATGAACGGCGCCCTTAAACACGGCGGGTCGTTTTAATTTTTGTCTTGGTCTGATAGGCTGCCTTGTTTTTTGCTTAACGGGGTATTTCAGCCCAAAGCCCAATAAAGTGTTTTCGTTCGCAAGGGCGTTAGCGATGATTAACTGTAGTCCTTTTTTGAAGTTTTTTTGTTTTTCCCTGTTATTCCTTTTTTCGATCACAATCATTTTTGGCTGGGAACAGCAATCCGCACGGACATTCCGTTTCATCGGGTGTCACGTGTATTGTCCGTTCGCGGGCGTGTTGGAGCGCTGTTTCCTGGCTGGGACTCCCTCCTTAACCCTGGGTTGTAAGTTACTCTTTTTGTTCTAATCTTTATCCTTTGTCAATCCCGTTGGTTTATTTGCTATTTTATTCCTCGAAAGCGTTTCAAACACTCCAACGCTCTCGGCGTTCCAGTATGGAAATGATTGCTCAATTTTGCCCTCTAGTTGCTCAACGCGAGAGCAAAAGAGCGACAGCTCCGACGGGTTAAGTTCGGCGGGAGTCCCGGCCAGGAAACAGTTTTTTCCATTGAGGCATTTGCATGAAGTCCAGTGGAGAACCGAGTCCCTCTCTTCCTGACTCATTTCGCCTCTTTTTTGTCATCTGGCTCAGTGGACGTTAGTGTTTTGCCCTCCAGTCTCCTGATGTTCATCTCTTTTCTGGAGCAGCCCGTAAGCTTAATAACCCTTGATGAATGCACCAAGGTCTTAACTCCTTTCCATCGGATAAGGTTCCTGGAAATGATGGTTTACCTACAGAGCCTGACATACGACGTTGGGGGGTTTTTTAGGGGAACCTCTAGTTGAATGTTTTAATAAGTCATTTGCAAAAGGGAAAATAGGAAAAAAACGCTTTTTTAACAACGGACTATGCTCTCTTTCCTGCGTGCGTGGCGTGGGGTTATATGGGATGTCCCCCTTCCCCTCTATTATTTTTGTAGTTTCAGTTAAAATACTGTCCATTGCCATTAGGATGCAAGAAAATGTCAAAGGAATAAAATGAACGGTCTGGAAATTAAACTGCTCCAGTTTGATGGCGACCCTACAGCGGTTTTATCGGTTTTGAATTCCGCAAGAGTTTCATTTCTACAACTTAAACGTTTTAAATTGCCTCTGATCTAAAACATCAATGCCATGAAACGGGAAGTTGGGTGGATCGGGCCCCTTTAGAACTGTGATGTGAACCACTCGGAGTTTAAAGCAGCAAATGTGCTAAATGTTTTAGAAATCTTTGTTACATATCACATACAGCCATTAGTTCAGAAAAAAACGTCAAGCAGGGATTGAAAAAAAAAGGAAAAAAAAAAACAAGAATGCAAGAAGATTGTACATTTATGGGACAATAAACATTATAAAAGAAATTTTGCTTGCGGAAATGATATATCCTAGGTTGGTGTTAGGTACCCCTCCCCAAGTTTTGGAAGAATTCATTACCTTGGTCTTAATGCGATTTTTGTGGAACCAGACAAGGGCATTCATGGGGCCATGGTGGTCTTTAGTGATAGATTGCGAAACCACGATAAAGCTCTAACGCTAAGCTGGTGAAAGCGCATAACCAACTGGTAGTATGGCGGCCAAACTTCAGAGAAATTGAGGATTCCGACAATCTATACGAATATATTCTTCGGTACAACGAAGAAAATTAAACAGGATCGACAGCAAAAGTGCCTTTTGTAGACATTTCTTGGATAAGGACTTTAACTACGCAAGTGACCTGGTTTATCACATGTCAAACAGTGATGCAGTCAGAGATGCGAGACTGACAAGGTCAAATTTTCCTAGCATGGATAAGTCTAAGGCAATCTATTCCACAGTTGCCGCTTTTTCAGTCACTGATTTAAAATTTTCACAAAATGGGATAACCATATTTGGTTTGTTGCTCCTTTTCAAACTCCTTTTGGAATGAAGTAAACTTGACAGTCAGTACACTGAGGTAGCAGTTACATCCCGAATGTACCTGCGGTCGTTGTTAGCACTTGGCCCCGCGCGATCCTGCGAATGGCATTCTAAATAATCACACGCGCGGCACACGTAAATCGTTCATGTTCGCACATTTCTTCGTCGTTCGCCCATTGTATGTTGTAATCCAGAGTCTTCAATGTCAGGTTCGTGCTTTATGTTCTGGAAACCACTAGCATATTGAAATATGGACGTGATTTGACTAATGGTTAAGTTAGGGTGATTTCGTGAAATATACGATACCGTTGAAATTTCTCCTGGTGCGTTCACTATAGAAGCCTCTCTCTCTCTCTCTCGCCCATTGTGATACATTGCTTTGTCATATAGGGGTTTTAAAGAAGGAAATCGATCTATTTAATTTTATTGCAGTTACAGGCCAATCGTATATGTGGACCTGTCGAACGATGCAGAGACATTAAACCTTCATTGAGTCATTTCAAAGGAATTTTACTAATAGAAGTTAACCACGTTTTCTGACTGAAAGACGCCTTAATTTGCTTTTCACACCGGAACTTCGTGTTTAAATCGGATAAGATTTATTTGTTAAAGGAATAATGGAAAACGTTTCAGGAAACTATTTTAATCATCAAAGCAGATTGACATCTAATACGTATATTGTTTATTAATTAGGCGTCATAAATAGAGGTTATTAAGAGGGTGGCAAAGTGGGGATACCGATCACGCATCACGCCGATTTTTTAAATGAAATCACGCATCACGGAGAGAAGTTTTAACCAATCACGCAAATAAGGAGTGATCCGGCATTAAAATGGTAACAAATTAACGTAGGCCTAACTTTAAGCGAGAAGATCGAGTGTATTTAATCTGGAATGCCACGCGGTCGAAACAAAATAGCACTGAAAAGTCCTGTTACATATTAATTACATTAACTAGTATGAATGTCTATTGTTTCCGGATTTCAGTTTTGGACCAACCACGAAGATAAAACGTCAAGAACAGACAGAAAAGACAAGACAGATGTTGAATTAGACAATTTACGTTGAGTCCTTTGAGTGATAGCTTTCTTGTTTTTCAAAAATGTCGAAAGCATTCACGTATCACGAAAATGTAATAGGTAAATCACGTCCCACGCGCTTCTAAAATAGCAAATCACGCAATACGCTACGCTATCTGGTCACGCATCACGCCGTTAATTTGGGCACAATCACGCATCACGCGGCTAATTTTGGGGCAATCACGCGTCACGTAAAACCCCTTTGCCACCCTCTATTAAGCGTGAAGTTGTGCGGTGCAACCGGGTATTTGTGCGAGTGGATTTTTGTTTCTTTGAGCCTTTAGGCGAGAGGAAATAATTGCTAGCTGCGGAAATGCCCGGCCGTACCGCGCGGTTTTTCGCTGAATAAGTTGTTTATTATACGGCAATGATTCTTCCCCTTAAACTTTTCGAAGCTCTTTTTCCTAGCGCGAGGTCAGAAGAGTGTAATAACGTGTCATATTTGCACTCGTTTTGATGCATATTTGTACTATGGAATGCTATGTCGAATAAGAATTTATGTTACGTTCCTTTTCTATAATCAAATATCGTGTCTTTGTAAGCCGATGGTCATATATATGATTTTTTAATGTAATCTATATACTTTAAGATCGTCTTTGTAAATGTGGGATTGTCAAAATCGAAGAAAGTTTGGAAAAAAATAAACAGACTCGTTATTTTCCTTGGTGAGTTTTCCCGCCGCGCCCTCGGCGCTGGGCGAAGTGGCAAGCTCCCCCATGAGGATGGTATAGGGCTATAACTGACACGACAGAGCTAACAACAGCGAGGCATGAGACTTCCTCTAACAACAACACATTGGTTGTGTTTCTTGAGGTTCAAATGCGCTTCGTTCGAGTTACAAACCTTTCAAATCTTGTAGCCGCATAAATAATTGTTACGTAAACGTGTTGCTTTATTCATTGGCACCTTGCTTGGAAATCAATTTTGGGAGGCTACTGGCATCTAAGTTCCCCGGATAACAAGCTAGCAAAGTAGTTAACTCGTTTTATGTCGGGATTTTTGGTTTACTACGGTCTTTAGTGCCGGGGTGAAAGCGTATAAATCTCACGCCGCGAAAAATAATTGTTTATGTAGATATGCGTTTTTATCTTTATTCAGAAATGCACTTGGCGTTTTGAGGCAAAAGATCGCAACTCCCTAAGGCACACCTTTGCGCTAAAGTGCGCTTGTATGAGCGCACATTCTACTAAACTGGAAGTGTAAATTTAAGACCGAACCAGTTTTATGAGTCTATTTCAGAAAGAGTTATTTGTGAACACAAAGATGCAAGCGCTCAGGTTGTTAAGCCGAAGATTTTTTACGATCATCTTCGAACTTCTCGGCGTGGTTCCGGCAGCGTCACTTAAAACAAAAGGCCTATTGTTTAAATCTTTATGTGCGAATTTGACCCGGTACAATAGACCATTTCTTGATACCGCCTCTCTTAGGCTAAGAGGGACTGTTTCTCTCGTCGTCACTGTAAAAAGTGTAGTCTTAGTATAAGGCGGCTTACCATACAAATGCGTGTGTCTTTTCTCCTTTTTTTTGGAGGGAAGGGGGTTTGGAGCGGGTTCGGATTTTTAAGGTTTGGAAAGGGGATATATTTTCAGGTGGTTTCAAGCCCCTTCTGTTAGCAAAAGTAGGAAAGGGAGTGACGTAGCCGGAGTGTCACTCTCCATATCTTAATCCAACAACAATGGCGGCAGAAATAACATAGTACTATTCAAAGTCATTTGAATATACTTTATTATGCATGCAAGCCAGTAGTCTCGTGCAAATGGATATGGAATACCCTCCGGGGGCTCTCATTGGTGTAACGGGTATATATTAACCGCTCCCTGCTTAATTTGGCATCTTTTGGCGGAAAACCACGCAGTGGAAAGCTCGCGACCCACCCTCCCTTCCCGAGTGATCTGTGTTCGGAGCTCACCATACAATGGAGCGCAGTTTTTTCCCCTTGTGCGTTTGGCGGGTCGCCAAACAAAAATGTTTATCTTTAGCTGCAATACGGCCGCGTGTCCTCCCCGCGGCCGGGGCAAAAAACTGCACTCCACTAGCGACACTCCGTGTCGTTTCCTGACTACGCCGGAGTGTCACTCTCCATATTTTAATCCAACAACAATGGCGGCAGAAATAATATAGTACTAAAAGAAGAGTAATTAATTATATTGAGTAAGAGTAAATATTGATAATATGACACAACAAAGACGGCTACAGAGATGAAAATGGTGAAAATATCTATTATGACATCGACACGACGTGTCATCAACACAACGGTGAAGGCCTATTTGATGTTGTGAAAAAAGTAGCATCAAAACTCACAGGCAAGGCGGCAAAGGAATTAGCAACAAAGGCTGCTACAAAAGCTGTCGAAAAGGGTGCTGAGAAGGTTGGAGAGAAGACAGGGCAATTAATTGGAGAAAAAATATATGACAAATTTAGTAAACCCAGTCAGGAAAATAAAGGAGATCAAATCATTAAACTATTACAAGAGCATAACGCCAAGTCCGCCAGTTCTACTACTAGTGGTACTACTAGTTCTAGTACTAAACCTAAAACATTTAAATCAGGTTTTAGTTCTACTTCTAAGTCTACTAGTTCTACTAGTAGTAGAGATCTACTAAACCAACAGTTTCAGAATTGTTAAAATTATAAAAAAACATTTTTCCATACAAAATATAAATGGCGTTTAGATCTTCAAAGCATTGCAAAAGATATGAGTATCTTTCGATTTGCAAAATCCGATAACCGCTCCTGCAAATAATCGGACTCAAAACAGAACTAACTATAAATTCGTCGTCGATAGTAGCAACGAGAGGCACCCAATGGACTGGTATAATGCTTACTTTGACCTCGACGTAAAAATTACGAAAATGGATAATACGGGCTATGGCGCAGATGATGCCGCTGGAATTATAAACGGTGGGTTTGGATTAATAAACTCCCTCACCGCTGACTTCGGTGGTGTGAAAGTCCTCGACTCACATAACATCAACCACGCTATCAATGTCAAAAATCTCACGGATTTTTCGAAGGATTATAGCGACAGAGTAGGTGGCTCAATGTTTCACTACCCCGATACAGCCACCGGGGCAGTTTTTCAAAAGTACGCTACACTTGATCTGAATGGAAACGCGCAGCAAATAGCGCCAACAGATAACCCTCAGTATAACGAGGGGTTTGCAAAGAGGAAGGCACTTCTTAGTGGTGGTGCAACAAATAATATCACTCTACCGCTGAATCGATTCGGTTATTTTCAGTCATTCAAGGATCAGATCAGTCCTAATGGGAAAGTCAGCTTTGATATAACCCTAGAAAATGACGATAATGTTCTGTTTAGAGCCGCTGCCGCTGCTGCTGGTAGATATATTATCACCAGATTTGTTTTGTGGGTTCCTAAAATGATATTGAATCCCAGTGGTGAACAAATGTTTCTTGAAAAGCACCTCAAACTCCATACATGGGCCTACCTCAAGGAGAGTATCGAAACCTTACCATTTCAGCAGTCGAGTGGGACTTTCAAGATAACGACCCTCATCAGAAAACCCAGGCATGTCTTTGTCTGGGTTCTCAATTCCGCAAAGATTGACGATCAGGAACAAAATATTTTTCTGTTCAATACTTACAATATTGCAAACGCTAGAACGATTACAAGTGCTCAGTTGGAGCTGTCCAACGGTGTGTCACTGGAAAACTTGAACCATTTACAGACTTCACAAAAGTTGGTGAAATCTCTGTGAAATGTCTAGATTTCCTTTGTAAATTAAGAACTCTGTAAATGCGCGCATTCACAGAGTTTTTATAACTCCGTAAAAAGTCTGTAAATTTTAACACATTTTCTCCGCTAAGATCGCATAAAATGTGTATATAATCTTGCTAAAATCTCTGTGAATTTGATGTAGAATTTACAGAGATTTTATGCGACAAACAACAAATGTCTGTAAAATCTCTTTACTTTCTCTGTAAAAATTACACGAGAAAACAATCTCTGTAAACCCGTAAACATAAAATCTCCATGTTATCTCTGTAAAAAGTGAGCGAAAAAAAGTGCATGAAATGTCTGTGAAATGTCTGTAAAATGGATACAAAAAAACTACACAAAATGTTAATGTAAAGTACATAAAATGTTTGTAAAATGTAGATATTTTAATGCACAAAATCTTAACAAAATGTTCACGTTTTCTCTGTAAATTAAGCATTAAAAAGTGAGCGAAAAAAAGTGCATGAAATGTCTGTAAAATGTATACAAAAAAACTACACAAAATGTTAATGTAAGTACATAAAATGTTTGTAAAATGTAGATATTTTAATGCACAAAATCTTAGCAAAATGTTCACGTTTTCTCTGTAAATTAAGCACGTAAAAGGGACGCGTGAACAATGCACAACATAAAATGTCAATAAAATATCTGTAAAAAGTTAACGAAACTTTGAACAAAATGTTAGTGAAATGTCCCCGATAAGAGCACAAAAAAATGTCACAAAGGAGTTCATATGTCTGTAAAAATGTAGAAAAATTTATTGCAACTATAATTAATACCTTTCAAAATGTGTATATTACATGTACTCTCAATAGAATCTAACTGTAGAAATTAGACTGTTGCTACAGATAAACAAATGGTTTCTACAACTTGACTGCCATAAAACTGAAGTTCTAGAAAAAGGAATAGCGAAATTCATGTTTTAAAAATTAAAAATGTAAGCACCAGCTCCCCGTGTATATGCATATTATGTTGTTTGAGAAGCACTTTCGTCAATCTATGCTCATGTTGTCATAAAGGTATTTCTTAAGGTATACTGTACATGTATTCTGTGTTAAATCTTGATGTAAGCCCATAGTTTGTATTTCCTAAGAACCAGAACAAGAAAACACTCAAAACTAAATTATAACAAACTGTAATAATTAATTTGTCTCTTAATCTCTATAATTTAAGGTATAAAAATTAGTCCAACAACTGGGTTACATGGAAATAATTCTAAAATAAATAGTATTAAGGAATCAATTTTATTATAATAATAAAACATTAAAACTTTGCTCTTTCATGAGAATAGCACTAAACACGGTATAGACATGTAGCAGATTTAAATAAATTTTCATTTTATAAAATTATGTAAACAATAATTATTAAATAAATAATTCTGAAATTATTATTGAAATAATCTCATATAATAATAAACCTGTTTCAATATTATGCTCATAGATTGTATTAATTATCGATATTATTATTGTTATTATTATTATTATTATTATTATTATTATTATTTATTTGTGCACAATCCTTTAGAGTGATTTTACTTAGCCCGTGAAATAATTAATAGATAGTGGACTACTATGCACTAATTCCATTGTATTCCTTTGTTCACTGTGGCTGTTTGGCCATAATTGTTGGATACTGTTTCACGAGTGTAGTACAATCACTCTATTACCTTTTGTATTATTCAGCTGGTACTTATGTTTAACATTATACTTTTCCCGGCCTGTTAAATCAATAAAATCGATATCAATCGATGCCAATTAATCGATTGATATTGGAAATCGATGATCAATCGATGACGTATGTATTTGTGATAATTCGATTGACCATCGATTTCCAATAAAGTTGATTAATTGATATCGATTTTATCGATTGCCATCGATCCCTGGTTATATGGACGGCAACATAACAAGACTTACACTGAAAACGGTTTTTGAAGTTGCCAAAGCGGAGCGACTAAATCCCTCTGTAGGTGACCAAGTTGTCCGCGATGACATCAGTCACCTTAAAAGCATTGCCATGATCTCCCCTTTTCTTGCTTGCAGATAAGTTGTCACCAATTGCAACAGTGAATGAACACCCTGGTAGACCAGATATTGTGTTCGGAATTTTGTTACACGAGCTCCGAGAAAACATGCAAAAATCGATAAAATCGATCATTTGCGGGACATTTTTTTGTGATTATCGATTGGCCGATATGAATTAACTAATTTTATCGATTGATCGATTGGATTTCCGATGATCGAGTGTCATCGATTTAACAGGCCGGGTACTTTTTAAAGGCCCATTTTCACCCTTGATTCAACGGGTCAAATGGGTTCTCAATTCTTTCATATTGCTCCAAATACGTCCACCCAATTATATATTTTTTTAAATAAATTATGAATAAAATATTATTACATTATCCTCCCTCAAATTAATCACTCAACATAAGGTTACCTTTTGTAATAAGCTTTGTTTCATGTTTTCTTCTGACTTTGCCTTTATCAAAAAGTGCTTTTCCTAAAACTACATGTATAACCAATCCTTCCTTAGTATATGACTGTCCTTTTGGGACAGTCACACCCAATAATTATTTCGTCAGTGCCTTCTTGACATTCACGATGGTGACACTTTTCACTTTCCCTTTATTAAAAAGTTCCTTTCCTAAAAGTATGACTAAAGCTTCTTTGCAATATGTTTGACCTTTTTGGAAAAGTCACACCCAATTTGGTCAGCTCCTTTTGAAATTCATTACTTTACATCACTGAGTTTCTTGGCATTCAGAAAAAAACAATGCAGCAATTGATGCATAGGATGGTGAAATCTGAAAGGAAACAAAATAATGCATGCCAGTCAGAATGTATTTTTTTATAATTTAAACAATGAGTTTGAGACCTCCATCAAAACCAACTTGTCTCACACTAGCTTTTCAAAATTAGTTTTGGAAAATGTAGCCATGTCCTACACTGTACACATTGTACAGGTCAAAGTATACAAGAGAAGGGCTTTGCTGTAGCAGTGCCTGGTGTTTCCTGGCAACTTACTTTTGCCCTGAGGCAACTAGGAAATTAATTTTAAGTTTTTGCATAAAACTCATAATGCTGGGCACCCTGGTTTTCACAGGTTCAGAGCTTTCAGTTCCCTACAATCTTTCTCAGAGCACAGCCCTCAAGAGCCACCGCTCTTGTTTCACAACCTGCCTTTTCTCCTACTCAATGTTGTCATCCCTGCCTAGTAACAGGTAACCTTGCAATACAATAAATCAGCTTTTTTCAACAAATGCATCAAAATGTTGCTAAACCCTCAACCTGAATCCCCTGTATCTAATCACCACAAATATCAAGCCCCTTATAAATGTATTAACTTACTAGATTCTGTTTCAACAGCATCAGGTTGTTTGTTATCCTCGGTTCTGTCCTCAGTCTATAAATTATGAACCAGAAAAATAACATTTTTGACTGACAGTATACAGCTGAAGGGTAAGTGTTTTCATAAGGAATCAATTAATCTGTGTACTGTACAGGAAGTCATATTGGTTATCATTAAGTTAAAAAAGCATCATATGATAAAAATAACAAAACAAAAGCCAGAGGAATTCTGCAAACTCTAAATAATGCTGTTACTCCTCTGATTGGAATGCTGTATCACAAATAAGACTCTGCATATTGTCTGGTAATGTGGCAGTACTCATTTACTCCTAATCTTCAAAACAACTACAGTGTATATAATTCCCTTTTATATAACAAAAATTAGAAATTTCTCTTCCACCATTATTGGACGATATTATTTTTTGGAACCATCTTCCCCTTTCTATCCGCTCTAAGCCTACTAAAAAACTAATTAAGAAATCTCTTTTCAGTCATTACTTATCCCAATACTAAATAAATGCTAGATTGACTTAGTTGCTTTATCTACTTGTACTTAATATACATATAATTGCTTTCATATGTGTGTGTGTGTGTGCGTATGTGTTTATTTGTTTATTGTATGTTATTAGCATTTTCTCCTTTATATCCACTTAATTAAATATCCGTTATACTTTCCAACTATACTATGAGGGTAAAGTATTAGTTTAACTATTTTTTTGGCCCTTTTTCTCTTTATTTCTAACACAGGGTTCAAAATAGCAGCCGGCTGCCGGCGGTAGCTGGTACTTTGACCACACTTGCTGGCGACTTTTCACCAAAGAAAGAGAAAATTCATGTCATGCTTGGATCGGCCAACTGAAATCAAAGTCGCTGCAATGGTATCCTGTAATGATAATTCAGAGTTCTCATAACACCTGGGGTGGCGCTACTAAAAAAGCTTTGAACAGATTATAAGAAGTGGCCTACAGACAAATCGCAAAAAGTGAAAAAAAAAATCATGTTGTTGACTGCTCAGGGTATGTGCTCATTCATTATTGACAGCCGGGAAAAATGAGCCTAGACAAAAAAAGCCTATACAAATTCAAGCTTAAAGCTGTGATTTTATTTTGAACCCTGTTATGTGTAATTATTCATTCCTGTAAACTTGTTTCATCTTTGGAGCAATAAATACTACATGTACTAATACTACTACTCCTAATGTGCAGAGACACTGCAAGGGTAAAGTGAACACTTGAACAACTTGGGAAGTAAAAACCGATTGACCCAGGATTTCAAATGTCGGCAAGTCAGTGACAAAAAGTTTCCACAGTCTTAACTGATGATGATCCACAAGTGAGTGCAAATGCTCAAGCTCTCAAAAATTTATAAATGAGTTTTCCTGTTTCACTTTTCTTGAAGTGTGTTAGTTTCCCAGTGTTTCTGCTGGTAATATGTACAATGTAGTTCTTTATTCAGGGTTTAATTCATAACAACATACTTACTTGCATGTTGTCATGCACAGTGTCACTGCAATTATCATCACTTCATGTATCTTCTACAGTGTACCCTGTTGTTCTGTTTTGTAATTAGAAAAAAATATTGTTAGATTAAGAATGCCATTTGTTCATTGTTTACGTGTAGATTAGTTTGATCAACTGAATTGTTGATTAAATTAAGGCTGAAGTTTTGAGGGCTAACACGAAAAAAACATTACCTTTTTAATCCTTTTATGGTGGCAAAAGAGTTTTTATAGGCATCAACATGGCTGATAACACTAACATTTTGTTTCACTCCCCCACCAATTCATTATCATACATGTAGTTTCATTAATTTGGAACCCAACTGCTTTATATTCATGTGTCTATCATAATTATACATGCAAAACAAGACCAGTGCAAATTATGCTCCTGTGCATGTATAAACACAACACAGAGTCACGCAACCCCTGCATACAGCACTGTAGTTTAAAGTCTACTCTGGGTTAAAAGGGAATTGTGTGCTAATGAGACCATGACTACAGAATCTATCCTCAAAGAGACAGGTGGAGTCCATAAGCGGAGGTTAGTAATATTGATGTCTATGATGCCCAAATGCACTCTTACAGTACATGCATGGGAATATTAGGAATCAAGAGGAATTCCTATGGTGATGCAATGCATTGTAACTTGCAATACAGTGTATCAGGCTGGGGGTTAGACAAACTAAAATTAATCAACAAGTTCCATTGCTGCAAGATGAAAGATACAGTAGTATACATGTACCTCTGGCTCAGACCATTCTACATCTTTTTCATTACTGCATGTTATATGTACAGCAGTACTGTAGTAACTGTTTTGTCATCTTTCTAAGAAATAAAGGAAATAGTCACCATTTACATGTAGATTAAAAAAAAACTACAAACTTTGACTACATACCTGTACATGCATGTATTAATTAGACAACCAAGGCTGTGCTCTAAGAAGAATAGTTGGGAGCCCGAAGTCGCCAAACACTTGAAATCTGGGGTGCTCAGCATATATTAAGTTTTTAGGATATATAAATGTAGGTAATATATAATCCTTTCAGTCATATTACTGGGAGATGTTAATTTCATATTACTAGGAGCTAATGTTAATTTTTGTTTTTATTTTTGGCAACCCGCCTCGATTAGCTATGCTAACTGCGGGTTGTCAAAGTTTAAAATATTGTTATATTAATAATGAAATAAAATTGTTGTTGTTGTTGTTGTTGTTGTTGTGCAAAAACAAAGATTTCCTGGTTGCCCAGATCGAGGTAAAATTTTGCAATGTTGGGCTGTGTTCTAGCAACACACAGTGGCCCATAGCATGTCGCTTTTGACCTTGGGTGATCAGCAAGTGTACAAACATGTAGCTTTTGACAATACTTCTAAGCTGGCACCAATAATGCAGATTTAGAGCACAGCCTTACAGCCCTGACAAGGCTGTACAGTCCAATGTAAAGTAAAAATAACGTAATGATGCTACAGCATGTATTTACCCACACAATAGCTACAGCTGTACATGTACATGAATGCTGTGCTTAAAACTATCCTTGATTCTACACTGTATTTTTGTTTTATCGCGTTAGCAAACATTACATGTACACATACAGCTGTATCTCACACAGACTAAAGAAAAAAAATAAGTGAAGTGCAACAGCTACCTATATGATCAATCAACATGCTGATACATGTACCTACAACAACAAATTAAAATTGCCTTCTTTATGGTGGGCCCTTCTTGTTACAAAGAGCTATCCGATATGATGTTTGTGAACTACATACATTAAAATCATACATGTACATGTACTAAAAAATACACTGAACTGAGGACGTTTACAACACATGGACCCGGGTCCATGGACCACCCCTACTTTTTGTCAATTTTAATTTTTTTTTCCAAATTTTTCTGTCAGTCTAAAGGATGGACTGCGGGCTGAGAACCAGGTATAAAACACAGTCTTAAGTTTAAATAAATATGGCATTCAACATCAATATTTAACTTTCTACTATTTTATGCTTTTGTCAACATTGTATTTTATACAATGTATGCAGTCTGATTCCTGGCTGGTACTGTTGGGGCAGGAGCATGTGAATTTTGAGTGCTCTTCCCACAGATTTTGTTTGACGATGTAGAACAAGAAGGACTGGGCCAAGTCCCAAGCTACGGTGTGCTATTACATGTACATGTAATATATATAGATAGGCTTAGCCTAACAGCGGAGCTCTCTGAACAGAAACGATGTTGATAAGCTTAACTTAGGTGAAAGGTCGGAAGCACAAGAAAAATTAGAATTACGCTTGACGACCAGGCTATTTTTCAATTTTAGCAATTCTCAAAAACAGTAAGCTTATTACACGACCGTCTGCACATTACATTTAGACTGTGCAAATTCCACAAAAGCACACTGTTTCAGAAATGTGAAACCTCTCTTGAGTAGCAAACCGCAAAAAAAAGCAGGGAAAAATGATTTTGCAAACCGTTTTCTCCGCTAAACACAACAAAATTTTTTTTTTAAATGTTTTATTTATCAATAACAAATCCCTAAAGTTTACAATATTATCCTGAGAGGCTAGTCATTTCCGGTTACAAGGCATCCTGAGTTAAAGCTAGCCATTTCCGGTTACAATAATACAAGGTCAGTTCCGGTTTACAGTCACTTGAAAGTCTAGTCCATAAGGGATTATTTATAAAATTCATTTCCGGTCGTTTGGTCCACTTGAAAGTCCTTTCTGGTTTGCACATGATTACTTTAGTCATTTCTGGTAATGAATGATGAGTTGCCAGTACCTAAATTATTAGTCACAAGCTTTGACTGTTGTATTCCACAAATATTCGGATGACACCACAAAGCAGAAAATTTCTGTTCGCGTTGGGGGGGGGGGGGGTACTCCCATATATGAGCTATATAGGTATGTGCCGCTGTGAAGGGTATGGTTTTCAGACAGTTTAGTCTGGGATAGGGTATAGTAATCAGAGATTTTTGGTCTAGAATAGGGTATCATTTTCTGCAAAACTGATCAGTTGCATGAAGAATTTAGACAAGAGACACTAGACGAGGTTTACTGGCAAATGCATGGCATTTAATAATCGGTAAGGTGTGTTGTACGACATTTTTACTGACCCCTGGTACCTTAGACTGTGATAGTGAACGAGTTTCTGCAAAAGAGCGAGTCTAGAAAAGGTCTAGGATAGGGTAGGATTTTTCGGTGTTTAGTCTAGAATAGGGTTGCAAAATGCAGCTAAAATGGTATAGTATAGGTTAAGGGTCTCAGAGTCCCAGCGGCACACCCCCGCCCAAAAATGTGCAAAGTACCCCTCCCCCCGGTCAATTTGCAACTGTGTTGTGATGTCATTCCTTATGTCCCTTACAGTGGCCCGAGAGTTCTCGGTGCCATTGTGAAAAGTTGCTTTGTTTCGAAAAACCCATATACCATAAAGTAAGGTCTTAATGAAAAAGCGTGCTCGCATGTCATTCTCGTCGTCAGCAGAAGTCCATTAGGTAAAAGAAAATAGTCTTAACATTGACTAAAAACCTAGTATTGAGTAGTGCCGATAGGGTGGGAGTGAAAACACCCCACACCCTTCCACAGGTTCAAATTTTAATCTAGCTTGGAAAGGAGTAGTACTATAAGTATGAAGATAAGCCCCGCGATGGCCTAGGTGCCTAGGTGTCTAGGTGCCTAGGTGCCTAGGTGTCTAGTCAATGACGTCACAATTTGGATTTCCCGCATACTAATTTGGATTAGGTGCCTAGGTGTCTAGTCAATGACGTCACAATTTGGATTTCCCGCATACTAATAAGTACCTAGTCAATTACCTATACCTTTTGTGTTATTATGAAACAATAGGAACAACAGCCTTGCCCAAACTTGCCCGCTCTATCCCAACTCACTTCAAAACAAAACACAACTGACACAGATAACTTTACAGACATATAGAGTAAAACAACATGCCTTGACCAGGATTCGAACCTGGGTTACTGCGGCCACAACGCAGTGTCTTAACCACTAGACCATCAAAGCTGTGGATATTATAACCGAATGAAACTAATAAGAGGTTCCGTAACATTCAAGTTTAGAAGCAAATAAATTGCACAGTATAACAAACCGCTTTTTACTTTACTAAGATCCGCAACATTCTCATTGCCGCTTCATCGCTAGACTATATCGATTTTCAGTTTCTCAGCCATCACCCACTTTAAGTTTTAATTTCTCTTCCGGTAGCTTCAATGTTCAAACTTTTAATTATGCGAACTTACACTGAACTAAATTTGCATGAAAAATTAGCACCTCGGAAAAATAAACAAAGCAACCAATTACACGCGCGCGCTAAAACAATAAAAACCACACTTTGTTAAGTTCAAACTATTTTTATTGATAACAAACAAGTTCATAATTATACAGACAATTTAAAAGCTTAGATGGAAAGGAACAGAGTTGATTTAGTCTTATTCATCGGGAAGAGCTTGTTTGACAAACAATCGATTGAGTAAGAATTTTCGCTTATCGATGGCAAGTTCTGTCGATTCGAGCCAATCAAATCCCTCTGTGTCTTTTAACTCTTGCTGGGTTTGAATAACTTTTCGAAAGGTCGAATCTTTCTTCATAGCACGCATCCATTGTAGATTCTCTAAGAGTATTTTTCTCAGTTCCTTTCTATAAACAGGAAGCAAGGCATTTTCAGCTTTAATGCGAGCCACGTTGTGTGAATCTCCGTTTTGCTCGTATTCATTTATCAAAGCGTTGAACTCGGCTTCGTGGCGACTAAAAGCTTCATCTTGAATACGCGACCAAGGATCTATCTGCTCTTTCTCTTCTTGGGAAGATCCCATTTCTTCGCTAGATTGAGAGCCTTGAGATGACTGTTCGCTTTCTTGCGAACTTTCGCTTTCTTCGGAATACCCATTCCCTTGTTGATAGTCGCTCCACATCGTCAGTGATCTTAACTGCACAAGTTCTGACAACACACTAAACTATACTGAGCTGATGGGGTGTTTCTTTTATATAATTCGATAAAGGCGCGGTTACGCGGCAAAATCCTAATGAATTGATTTGTGTTTTGTTTGATAACAAAATGTTAGAATGAAATAACTTCACGGACGTTCCGCGAATTCACTATAAGTGCCCAGTTTATCATCCAAGAAATTTAATATTCGAGGCTGTTTTCGCAAATCCTTGATCATATATAAAAAAAAGTAACCAGATTCCCGTATTTACTGTTGTGATCAAATGATAGGGGTACAGAAAGGGTACAGGAGGGGTACAGGAGGGGTACAGGAAGGGTACAGGAAGGGTACAGGAGGGGTACAGGAGGGGTACAGAAAGGGTACAGGAGGGGTACAGGAAGGGTACATCCACGTCACGTGTATAGTTGGCGTTTCTTACAGTCACCGTATTATGTATACACTTTACAAAATAAACCATCGAGGAGGTGAATGTGTTGTTCTTTTACGACATTTGGCGGTTTTGGTTGCTTTTCCAACACCTCCTGTTCCTGTTTTCAATAAACCCTTTGCTCTCCTAGGTATAGACAGATTATAAACAACGCTTTTTTCTTCTTGTTGAGTTGATGGATATGTTTTACTTGTGGAACATACTCTCGAGTCTTTGCTGTTCTCCGTTTCATGATAGATAACCACTTTTACCTTGGGTTGTAGTTTGGCCTCTTGCAGGTACTTTCTTCGCTGAATGTGATCCAGTTGATGCACATCAGTGAGATGGTTAGATAATTTCACGAGGTATTTTGCTCCGCATCCCGGAATTGGGCAATCGCGACACACTCGTTTAACCATGTTAACAGCTCGAAATCTGAACACATATAAAGACCTTTAACGAAATGTTTACCTTAAAAGAAAAAAAAACAAGGACAAAAAGGACAAAATAAGGACACTAGGGACATTTTAAGGTCAATAAGGACAAAACGAGGACTATCAGGACAAAAGGGACAAACGAGACATATCTAGTCTTAATACCTCCCCGATCGCGGTCTCCAAACATACCTAGACTTGTCCAAGCGACTGCAACCATAATCATTTTGGGAAAGTTTAATTTTGCGGATGAACGATTTGTTTGAAATCTTTTTAATCTTTGTAATCTTTTTAAGAGAAAACGTTTGCGCGAATATTTTTTGGTTGTCGTCACTTGGACAAGTCTCGGTATGTTTGGAGACCGCGATCGGGGAGGTATTAAGACTAGATATGTCTCGTTTGTCCCTTTTGTCCTGATAGTCCTCGTTTTGTCCTTATTGACCTTAAAATGTCCCTAGTGTCCTTATTTTGTCCTTTTTGTCCTTGTTTTTTTTTTCTTTTAAGGTAAACATTTCGTTAAAGGTCTTTATATGTGTTCAGATTTCGAGCTGTTAACATGGTTAAACGAGTGTGTCGCGATTGCCCAATTCCGGGATGCGGAGCAAAATACCTCGTGAAATTATCTAACCATCTCACTGATGTGCATCAACTGGATCACATTCAGCGAAGAAAGTACCTGCAAGAGGCCAAACTACAACCCAAGGTAAAAGTGGTTATCTATCATGAAACGGAGAACAGCAAAGACTCGAGAGTATGTTCCACAAGTAAAACATATCCATCAACTCAACAAGAAGAAAAAAGCGTTGTTTATAATCTGTCTATACCTAGGAGAGCAAAGGGTTTATTGAAAACAGGAACAGGAGGTGTTGGAAAAGCAACCAAAACCGCCAAATGTCGTAAAAGAACAACACATTCACCTCCTCGATGGTTTATTTTGTAAAGTGTATACATAATACGGTGACTGTAAGAAACGCCAACTATACACGTGACGTGGATGTACCCTTCCTGTACCCCTCCTGTACCCTTTCTGTACCCCTCCTGTACCCCTCCTGTACCCTTCCTGTACCCTTCCTGTACCCCTCCTGTACCCCTCCTGTACCCTTTCTGTACCCCTATCATTTGATCACAACAGTAAATACGGGAATCTGGTTACTTTTTTTTATATATGATCAAGGATTTGCGAAAACAGCCTCGAATATTAAATTTCTTGGATGATAAACTGGGCACTTATAGTGAATTCGCGGAACGTCCGTGAAGTTATTTCATTCTAACATTTTGTTATCAAACAAAACACAAATCAATTCATTAGGATTTTGCCGCGTAACCGCGCCTTTATCGAATTATATAAAAGAAACACCCCATCAGCTCAGTATAGTTTAGTGTGTTGTCAGAACTTGTGCAGTTAAGATCACTGACGATGTGGAGCGACTATCAACAAGGGAATGGGTATTCCGAAGAAAGCGAAAGTTCGCAAGAAAGCGAACAGTCATCTCAAGGCTCTCAATCTAGCGAAGAAATGGGATCTTCCCAAGAAGAGAAAGAGCAGATAGATCCTTGGTCGCGTATTCAAGATGAAGCTTTTAGTCGCCACGAAGCCGAGTTCAACGCTTTGATAAATGAATACGAGCAAAACGGAGATTCACACAACGTGGCTCGCATTAAAGCTGAAAATGCCTTGCTTCCTGTTTATAGAAAGGAACTGAGAAAAATACTCTTAGAGAATCTACAATGGATGCGTGCTATGAAGAAAGATTCGACCTTTCGAAAAGTTATTCAAACCCAGCAAGAGTTAAAAGACACAGAGGGATTTGATTGGCTCGAATCGACAGAACTTGCCATCGATAAGCGAAAATTCTTACTCAATCGATTGTTTGTCAAACAAGCTCTTCCCGATGAATAAGACTAAATCAACTCTGTTCCTTTCCATCTAAGCTTTTAAATTGTCTGTATAATTATGAACTTGTTTGTTATCAATAAAAATAGTTTGAACTTAACAAAGTGTGGTTTTTATTGTTTTAGCGCGCGCGTGTAATTGGTTGCTTTGTTTATTTTTCCGAGGTGCTAATTTTTCATGCAAATTTAGTTCAGTGTAAGTTCGCATAATTAAAAGTTTGAACATTGAAGCTACCGGAAGAGAAATTAAAACTTAAAGTGGGTGATGGCTGAGAAACTGAAAATCGATATAGTCTAGCGATGAAGCGGCAATGAGAATGTTGCGGATCTTAGTAAAGTAAAAAGCGGTTTGTTATACTGTGCAATTTATTTGCTTCTAAACTTGAATGTTACGGAACCTCTTATTAGTTTCATTCGGTTATAATATCCACAGCTTTGATGGTCTAGTGGTTAAGACACTGCGTTGTGGCCGCAGTAACCCAGGTTCGAATCCTGGTCAAGGCATGTTGTTTTACTCTATATGTCTGTAAAGTTATCTGTGTCAGTTGTGTTTTGTTTTGAAGTGAGTTGGGATAGAGCGGGCAAGTTTGGGCAAGGCTGTTGTTCCTATTGTTTCATAATAACACAAAAGGTATAGGTAATTGACTAGGTACTTATTAGTATGCGGGAAATCCAAATTGTGACGTCATTGACTAGACACCTAGGCACCTAATCCAAATTAGTATGCGGGAAATCCAAATTGTGACGTCATTGACTAGACACCTAGGCACCTAGGCACCTAGACACCTAGGCACCTAGGCCATCGCGGGGCTTATCTTCATACTTATAGTACTACTTGTATTTATGTATTTGTGACCTTTTAGTTTTGGATCCAATTGATCTGACTTGTCAAATCTTTCTTTTTTGGATTCAACTTGAAGCTATATTTGGTTTTCCTCCAAATAGGACACCTCTATATTCTGAAAACTAATTCCTAATTGCATCTCGATATTTTGGCACAGCAGGTTATAGAGTTTAGATTTGAATTGATGGATTCGTTCTAAGTATAGATACACAATCCGCTTGAATTTATTAAGTAAAATCTATTTTTTTATTTTTTTTTTATTTTTGGGTCGAAGATAATCGACTGTTGGATTTTCTAAATGTAAAGCACCTTTAGGTTATTATATCTACACCCGTTTGTCTCTGTTTGTCTTCGCACCACTGGCTATGGAGCAATAATCCGTTTCAACTTTTAGTAAAATCGAATTCAATTAATCCGGAATAGGATTTCATTTGGTGAATTATTTCAAAGAATGGATTATCCAGTTATTTACAAGAATCGCGAAATCTGTTTTTTTTTTAACAAAGCATCTGAAATATATAATGTAATAATCCGTTTATCTCTGATATATCTAATGGCCGATATAGATGGAAGGGCGTTTGTTTACTGCTGTTGAATGCGACTTTATTTGGAACACCCCGCTTACCTCGCGACAGTGCGATAAAATGGTGTATCGTGCAGCGTGCAGTCAGTTCTTCGACGTGTCGTACGTGACAACCTTTTGCAGTTGTAGGTTTGATTTACACCAAAGAATC
>JAJGOT010001234.1:0-42827 GCA_022457155.1 Cladopsammia gracilis
CGGAATGTTTCGCGGGCGCGTGTCCGTCCGCCCGTGTTGGACAACATCCGGGATCTTAGCAATTTTGTTTTTCGCGCGGCCACACAGCCGTGAGCTCGGTAAACACTTTAGTTGTTTTCTTGTGCCTAGCGGAGAATTAAACTCGTTATTTTCCTGCATTTTTTCGCGGTTTGCTACTCAAGACAGGGATACTAATTAAGGTATACTCAGAAGCCGCTTTAGTGGAAAAAGACGAGCTTTCAGGGATAAAATCTTGCTTCGAGGAACTTCATGTATTACGTTTTTATCAATGCGGGAGATGATTAATTTTCAGAACCAGAAGCGGAGATTTGAATTTCCAAGCAAGCGAGGAACTTAAAGGTAAAACATTACAGTTTTCGATGAGAATTTATGTTGTTATCAATCTGTGAGTGACTTGTTATTAGTGTTATTGTTAGTTTTGGCGAATTGATTTTAAAACGTGCCTAAATTTAGTTGTATCGATCTCTTGAATTTCATCGAAGAAAGCTTGAACTCGATGAGCTATAAATAAATGGTACGCGTTTTGTTTTTAAACGTAAACTAATGGAGATTTGAATAAATTTTTTCGAAAGAAGATTGTGTTGTCCATTTTTATGTGTTTGTTCATTCATTAGATAGATTGAAAAGCGATTTTATGTAAACAAAACAAGACTTGATTTTATAGTACAGTTCTATCTTCACTCGCATCGCCTTATGCAAATATGTTTGTGTATTTTTGCAATTTTTGATTTTCAAATCAGTTTCTCGGGCAATTTTTGACAAACATAAACGGTATTTTATTCGGAAACTAGTGGTACTATTTATTCTAGACAGAGAAAAGTTGTTTTTGTGAACTTTTGTACGGTCTATAAAAATGTACTGTGCAGACGGTCGCGTAATACTGTTTTTGAGAATTGCTAAAATTGAAAATAGCCCGTTCGTCAATCTTAATTCTTGTGCTTCCAACCTTCACCTTAGTTAAGTTTCACCTTAGTTAAGCTTGTTCAAAGTGCGACGCTGTTAGGCTTGGGCTATCTATATATATTAGAATTTATTTTACAAAGCTACATTTTGCGACTCCATTACTCTCACTAACTCACTAAGTGAGCGGCGGTATGCTCAAAATCAATGGTCTGTTTCACCAGTATAACGGGGGGTGACAACTCTAACAAACGCTGTTTGAGCAATACTGAGTGTATTCTAACTTAAAGTTGTCCCGAAAATTTGGAATAACTTCTCGATTTTTTTCGGAGACATTCTCGCAAACATTTCACACTTACCGAAATTTTGACAACATTAGCTTATGTTTTGTCTCCCGATTCCCGGCAAAATCTTCAGACTTTTCAGACTTTTCGACACCACAGGAAGTTCATAACACAAACATGACCTTACTCTTCTCAATCCTTACTCTTCCCAATCCTTATTCTTCCCAATCCTTACTCTTCCCAATCCTCACCCCTACTCTTACTTATCCTTGATATGTAATAACCTAATGTAACTCGTAACAAACCTATGAGAAGACTAATATGATAATACTGTAACACAAATAACACCTGACAACTGTTGATTTAGCTAGCAATGTCCAAGCTCAATTGTAATGCCTCTAACTCAGGAGACTCGCCCGACGAGAGCATGCCACTTCAAAAAGTTAACTACCTCTGTCGCTCCCTCCTGGTCAGGAACCCCGTTTATATCCACCTAGGTCATACAGAGTCTCGGCTTGATTCCCTTAACCTAATTCCGAAACTCTACCTACTAACTTGCTTGTTTCGGAAACCCTTCACCGGATATCATGGTCTTTCTCTTACGACCACCATCTAAATAAAAGAAAGGCTTAAAAAGGGACGTCACCTATTGTCCAACCGATCGATAAGATGTATGGAAAACAAACACGTCTAGTGGTATCGGGGTTCCTGACCAGGAGGGAGCGACTTCAACACGTCTGAAATCAGAACGTCTGGTGGCTACCGAGACATACGGTATACCAACAGGAGTCACTCACCCTGAACAGGAGCTATAAAAAATATAGCCGAAGAAAAACGGCGGGGAAAATAAAATAAAGTCTACGAGGCTACGACAACAATTATGCCAGGGATGGTTATTAAATAAAGCATTCTGAAGAGTACATTATTCATCCAGCCATCCTGTTACATTCTGTGTTCGTATCTCGCCTCACAACTTCGGTTGCTCCAAATAAATTTGCCAAGCCGGCGAGCCTCACGGGCACACAACAATGGAAGAAATCACGCAGAAAAGCCTCCCATGCGATAACAGACCAAAAAATTCGCCACGCAGGCAATTATCAGTACAAATTCACCGCGCAGGCGAGCCACACAGGCAATATCAATTCAATCCCGCCACACAGGCAAGCCTCACAGGCATAAATTATCCAAAACAAATTCGCCACGCCGGCGAGCCTCACAGGCATACATCAATACAAAAGATTTAATAACGCAGAGAAGCCTCCCAGGCAATAACAGAGCAAAACGTTCGCTACGCAGGCAGACCTCACAGGCAATTATCAGTACAAATTCGCCGCACAGGCAAGCCACACAGGCAATATTACTTCAATGCCGCCACACAGGCAAGCCACACAGGCAAATTCGCCACGACGGCGAGCCTCACAGGTATACATCAATACAAAAATTTTATCACGCAGAGAGTTCCCAAGCATTAACGCCGCAGACCTCACAGGCAATTATCAGTGCAAGAATTAAACAACAAACCAGGGACGCGAAGAGCAAAACACGTGTAACGTTCCAAACCTGATAAACGGACAACTCATACGATACCGTATCTCATTCGCCTGTACAGCCGGTCAAACTTCAGCCGCTGTGAACTGCCGCATCGGCTGGAGAGCTTATTAGCGCTGCTATTGCTTCATCTACCACAACGCGAGGAACTTGTTCCACGTCGGCCATCGAGTAAGTCGGGGTTGAAAACAGAAACGCCAAACTATTCACTTTTGCGGCCTCGAGTAGAGTGATGGGGTGGGGCACATGTAACTTCTTTTATAGTCTCATTAACATAATCCCCAGGGTATTAATTACCAATGCAAATTGAGTTTGCATAGCTACGGACTGCTAAGCTGCAAGACACTCGACGCTCCAAAAGGACAGAAACGATGGCTTTGGTGCTTAATAACATGGCCATTACGACCACGACTCCGTCTTTTACAAGACCTATTCCAAGCCCTGGGCCATTTTCATTCCCAAGTGGAAACTCATCTCGCAGGTGCTCTGAGGGAAATATTTTCACCTACTCAAATGCGTACCTTATTCTGCACTGCATTCACAGCCGAAGTGCAGATCTCGATGCGCAAAGGATGGGATTTTTAGCCTAAGTGTGAACAGGCATGAATTAAGGGTAAAACAAATCGGCTCTCGACCAAGCGACCGCGAGAGACGAGAGACGAGAATAACTTTTTTGTATAAGAAAGTACTGCTCGGTTACGGTAACTTTCATTTGAATGCATGGTAACTTTAGGGTTTCTTCCTCAGACTCGGAAATTGGAACTACACTATAACAGTAAAAGTTCAATTCTAGGAGAGATAGGGTTCTATTAGATATCTCACCAAACGGAGACTAATAATTGATTTTATAAACAGTTGTGGCATATTCGAGTTCTAGCTGTTTTTCATGCCCAATTCAAAGAAACGTCTTTTCATAAAATTATTATAATGCATCGGCAAAGACATAAAAATGTTTATATGTCTGAAATTGCAAATTGAAACTTTTGAAAAACAACCACTGGAAAATGTCATGTTGTGTAAATTGTGAACTATAAACTGTTGTCAATCACATCGTGCTAAATCAAAGCTAGGCACGTTAAGACTGATTTAATGCAATGCATATGAAGATCAATTATAATTTACCTACAGGAAGCTATAGCAATTTTTCGTGTTCGTTTATTCAAGACGAATATGAAAGATAGGCAATTTTATAGAAGTTGTTTTTATACATTTAGCACTTATAAATTATATTTTTCTTTCAAAGCCAAATCTCAACGTGCAATCAGACTCCATTCGTGCGAAATTATTCTTATAATCTTCGCACCCTCTTATGTTATTCTTCGCGCCAAAATCGCTTTAAATGCTGTAATTTGCATGATCTTTTTATATTTCCTTGATAATGGAGTCATGACTACTCCGAAACGTCGGATTTTATCGTTCGTTTTTACAGTTTTATGTTTTAAGAAATCTCTTTTAATACTGGACTTGAAAACTTAAATCAGTTTTAACTTCCAATGATTAACTTCTATGATTCCTGTCAGAGTTGCATATTAATACGTGGACTCTGATATCAACTTATACAGCATGTTCGAAAGGTTTTAATTCGCGTCTCTTATCTGATTTCCTTGTATGATTTATTTTGTAGTCTTAGTGAAAGAACCTGGAAGGCCTTGATAGCAAGACTGAATAAGAGCCATTGATTATATTTCTTCTCTGAGGATAAGGTATACTAAAATCAGACACCGACATTTCCTTCTCAGTATGAAACCCTGTCTACAACATTAGACAATGATTCCATGAGCACATGAAAGGACCGCCTGGCTGATTTGTTTAAACATACGCTTTGTAATCCCAGAAAATGGTTCATATTTTGTTTCCTTAAAATGTTTCTAGTATATTGTTAAAAACAAGCAATAATTTGAGCTATGAGCTTGGATCGGATTTGAAATCCGAGTTTACTAAACTTTAAAAAAGGGATTATCTGGTCGAAACGGATTATTTGAAACGGACTATCTGCTGTGCAGAGACGGATAGAAGGGTGTAGATATAAGAACTTTAAGGTGCGCTATTTCTAGGAAATCAAAATATGGATTAACAAAAAAATAAAAACTAGACTGTCTTTTGTCGATGATTTATGTACGTGCAGATCAGTAATGTTAATGAAAGCCATTAACTGAGCATTTTTCACGCGAAATGATAAGTAATGCTTGTATTGAGGTATATAAAGTAGCCGAGAAAAATGTGGTCTTTTTTTTTCCATTTGTTCATGATCAGAAGAACCACAAAGGCGTCTTGAAAAATCGCTCATTACATCGTACCAGATCAGTGTTATTCGCAGTGCAGAATACGTTGTCATGATAGAAACGGTGTAATCTGCTCAAAACAGAGGATACTCCCCTGTGAAACAGCAGGAATCCTACTAAAGGGAAGGCTATTCAGTAGACGTTCAGTACAATCACCAAAACTAAACTAAAGAGCTGTTCCAAAACTGTTTTTTCTCCACTGATATCAAGAGCGTTCGGTTCTCCCTAACAGTTGGGGTTTCAGGAATACTTTTGGCCAACTGAAGCAAATCGGCGGTTGAATGCCCTCAGCGCTGGCGTGCAATATGAGCCGGCTGTATAATCACAAAATATCGGAGGATCACCTTGTAGAATATAATGAACAGAACCACAGGAAAGTTCTGCTTCAATATAGATTAATTGGAATGGTCATATGTTACGGCCTTCCACCTTTAATGCCCAAGACACGCTTGTTTCCATAAAATTATTATAATGCATCGACCGGACATCAAAATGTTTATATTTCCGAAATTGCAAATTGAAACTTTTGTAAAACAAACCACTGACAAATGTCATATTGTGTAAATTGTGAATGCGCGCTCTTGTCAGTGTCTTAGAGTGATTTTACTTCATCTGTGAAATAGTTAGTAGAATAGTACGCACTATTAGACTGTTATTCCATTGTTTCCTTTTGTTTAATTTGGACTATCACACACTAATTGTTAGATAGTGTTTCACAGATGAAGTAAAATCACTCTAAAAAATACCAGTTATATCGTGCAAATGTAGGTAAATGATTAATATAAATGAATCGCATATAAATATTAAATATAATTTGCATGCAGAAAGGTCTGCAAATGTTTGCTTGTCGTTTATTCAACTCCACCTCACTCGCTTAAAGAACAGGTAGGAAAACTTTCAAAGCCGTTCTTGTACATTTAGCAGTTGTAAACAATGCAATGATGTCAATAACTGGACTTGAAAGGAAACTTTTCTTAAAACTTGCAAAACTGTATGATTGTTGACAGATCGCTCTGTTTCTTATTTTGAACTGTTCGTAAAATTGAAATCCCGTTTCTCGGTGTTCAAAACATTATGCAGTAATGTGTATCCTTGAGACAAAAAAATAGGAGTCATAATTATTACACTGTATATTTCATCTATGATTATACTGAAAACGGATACCAAAATTTTTTTTTCAATGCGAAACTCTGCGGTCTACGAAATCAGACGGTGATTTGCATGAGCATATAAAAGGTTCCTGACAGATTCACATTCATGACCGAAGGATCGATCTTTTTTTCGGATTTCTCTTACAGCTAACATGTGGATTTTCTAAACCTGAAACAGGATTGTCGAAAAGGAACGCTACCCAAATTCCAATTATTGATTGGGCTGGCTTTTTTCCAAGCCTGCCCAATATATAAAATGGACGCTGTTTCGTAGTTACTTATTAGAGAGCTTAAGCAACGACGACGGCAACGCCATGAAAAACGTCACTTGAAAAAAGGATTCGCGCTTTTTTAAACTACTTTGCAGTTGTTCCAATTTGTTTAGTTTGTCTAATGTGACCGGATTGTCCAGAAGCTAAATTTGAAGGAATGGCTTACCAGTTCAAATGGAGAAAGGAAAAATAACCGTCGCGTGTTCACGTTCTCCATAAAACCTATAATTTGATCATTTGATGTTGTTGTTTTGCAGGGAAAGGCAAAGAAATGTACCAAAATGTAAAACGCACGTGCAACACGTGCAGAGGCATTGTTTTCGCTCATTTAACCTATTGTTTTGTGCCGTTCTCGCTGCCGTCACCGTTGTGGTTGCTTAAGCTCTCTAATGACACGCCGGGGGGGGGGGGGGGGGGGGGGGGGGGGGGGGGGGGGGTACACCATATGAAAATGACGGGGTGTCCTTTTAGAATTTCGTTAGATGGGCATGCTTGAAAAGAAGTTTTATCGTTAAGAGCTACTAATTGTAAATTTTATGTGGAAGTCTCCTCCCCCCGGATTTTGGAGATTTGAGAGTAGATAAGTTAATATGTGTGTAGGAGAAGTAAATGGGGATGTGCCTAGACTAATAAATTGAATAAAAGATTGTTTGTGTAAAGGGTATTCGTTTATAGCGGTGTGGGAGGAAAGCGTGAAGGGTGAATTGTCTTGTGAGCGTTTAAAGAGGTTTTAAAAGACACTGACCTATTTCTAGTAGCTGATATTAGGGCCATTTATACGAGACCAAATAAGTCGCGACTTGCATAAGTCGCGACTTACAGAAGACGCGAACTAGAGACCACTAGACCATTTATACGAGTGAGGCTTGCATAAGTCGCGACCTAAATAAGACGCGAACACATTTTTGTATCATTTATACGAGTGGTTCGCGTCTTCTGTAAGTCGCGACTTATGTAAGTCGCGACTTATTTGGTCTCGTATAAATGGCCCTATTAATAGATTAAAAAGGGTGAAACCCGTACGAAAAATTATAGCCTGACATAGCAGTGAAACAGTGAAAGCATCCGTTTGTTTGGCAAAAGACTTAAAAAATTCCTTCTTTCTTAGTTCTTAGTCAAAAATACTCTTTGTTGAGCTACATACTTCTTCTTTTCTTTTCTTTTCTTTTCTTTTCCTTTTAAAATAATACATTTTATATTTCATGCTGTCCTCATAATTCGTATGATGTATTCTATATTGTCAGGAAGCCTATAGTACATAAGCCCCCGGCTTCTATATAGGCTTCCTTGTCACTACCACATTAAACATTTTGTTGTCTATCGTCTTTTAAGTTATTATAAATTTCTAGTGTATTGTATTATTATTATTATTATTATTATACATATATATTTTTTTTAATGTGGTTCATGGCAAAATAAATAAAATGAAATGAAAAAAAAATAGCGAGAATCCGGCCTGAAGTGATTTTTACGGCCTGCATTGAACGAGACAAAGTACGCCTAAAACGAGCCATTCTTCTCGGTCTTGTCTCGGCGATAATCTAGCCTGCATAACAGGCGTTATTAGGGGCGCTCAAGCGGGTTTTGGGGCGCGAGCGCGTAGCGCGAGATCAAAGAGGTCTCGATTCTGTAGCTAGAAGAGAGTTTCTACACTAAATAGAGCAGCCTAAATTAGTGGAAAGCTTTCTGCTTTGTAATACATGCAGAATTTGGGAAAGTATTCCCTCAATTTGATCATTTGCAATCTGATATTTCAACGAATTATGCTGATGAGGCCGTTTAATTTCCAATAACCAAGGGCCTGAGACATCTGCCGTTGGGATCTCTAGTCTGTTGGGAAAAAAGGACTAATGGTTTATTTGATAACATAACGCCCCTAAGAGTGAGAAGTGAGAATTACATTGTACATGGAACATTAATGAAACGTGATTTTCTTCTATCGTTCATTGTTCTTTCAGTGATAAGATTTGCTGCTAAAGGCATAATCAATTTTGAATGACACAGGCTGGAAAACTTCAATTTTAATTAAATGAGAAATAGAACATGATCTTTATGTCAACAATCACTTTGACCGAGGTCATGTCAAGGATGCTTATATTAGTATTTGTTTTACACAGGAAAAAATGAAGTGACATTTATTGAGATGTAATGCATTTGTTAAAGATGTTATGGCTTACCTGTTATAAGCTTATTAGTATTTTGTGAAAGAAGGGGTACGTGACTCAGACAAAGTTTGCTGTCAGCTCAAAGGCTTTGTATGAGCGTGACACCCCCCCCCCCCCCCTCCCCCCCGGCGGGAGCGTGATGTGTTTTGGATATGAAAAATCGGTGAAATTAGCGGTAAACGTGATTTGAACGTGTTGCGGGCTTCAAATACAATAAATACAAGGCAATGTTACATTAGGGAGTGAAAAACTGATTCACGAAATGTAAATTTTTGACTTAAAATTCAACAAATTATGTGACGAGGCTGCATGGTGAAATCCAATCATCGGACTTACAATCTATTAGCCCTCAAGCGATAAGAAAACATTTCATGACTTGTGCCCAGAGGCAAAGAGAAAAGTATTTTTTTTTTTGTATTCTTATTATATGACTAAGATGTTTGCATCGCTAGCTTGAAAAGAGATGCGTAAATAGGTTCCAAATGATCTGCATTATCCCAAATTAACTGCCGTGTACCCAAATTTTAACTTTATACTAATTAGCAGTAGCTAAACCCCCCCGGGGGGGGGGTTCTCCCATATATAAGCTATACGGGTATGTGCCGCTGGATGGGGTCGGGTTTTTGACCTTCTAGGTCTGAGATGGGTATACTTTTATCTCGTTAATGCGCATGCGCATTAAGCGAGATTTCGAAATTACCACGAAAAAAGGGGCAAAAGCTGTTAACAAATTTTTGTGGACTTTTTTCCGGGGGGGAGTTTCTTCTTTCTTCTTCATAGAAGCTATATTAGGGCATTGAGGATATGGTTGGTTAAAGCGGTTAGGATTTCAAGAAGGGCGTCACATACCGTCACTAAAATATTTGAGGAACACCCCCGGTCCTATTGTTAATTTCCCTAGGGTATTGGGATGTCATAACTTGTGATGAACTTGTCATATTTCACATTACGTCACCGCAAAGATATTAAAGTTCTTAGTTTCGATATCTCACGTTACGTATCAATATATCAAATTTTCAATCATTTGTCGTAAAGCCATTCAAGCTGCTTTCGAGAATGGTAAAAATAGGTCAAATACGTTTTCTTGGGAAACGTAGTTTGAGATTTCACGGTCTATTTTTACGAATGGAGACGTTATTGGACGGGAAAGTTTGTGTTTTAATATGAGCGATATGGCAGAGCAAAATAGCATGAACTTTGCGTTTGTATGCAATAGTATGGGAAAGACGTCATAGTTTTATTGGTTTAGCTACCGTGCACAAGGAAATTTTGACTGAATTTGTTTTGCGGGAGGAAATTTTGTGCGCGGTCGGGACAGCTTAAATTTCTGCTGGGAGGAAATGTTTGATTTCTGGTCAAGTATAAATAAAATCCAAGGCATCGGTATTAAACAATTTCACTTCCTGACCGGAGGTTTTTATAGTTCTCCTAGTTATATGGTTGCTGTTCTGGCGCCAATATGAACATAAACAACCAGAAAACTAGTGAGTGAATTATTGTACGTTGTTGTAAAAATGTATCAGTATTATGATAACAGTCTCTGGTTCTTTTGAGGACGTGTGTGGAGTTGAATCGGGAATACAGATGACTGTTGTGCCGGTCGCCTCGGAGTTATGATAGCAATATATTCACTGTTGAAAAGTTCTTGTTAAGCCGATATACATCATTAAAACAAGTAATTTTTTCTGCGCGAGTATATTTCTGCGGTGGAAAATTTAATACAAAATAAAGTAATACTGCATAATAATGCAACAACGGACAACCTTGCCTGTATCTCCGGCAGATCAGAAAAAGGTTTTGAAAAATACTGCGGTCAGGAATCCCGCATGTTTGATTACTTTAGTACAAATGTTATAATTTGAGAAATTGGGGCGCTAAGTTTCATGATGTCACTTTCCGGGAAACTTGATTAAAGTGTACAGCTATCATGCTGGAGATTCAATATTTAAAACCGTATGTAATGATGCTATACTTCTGACAATGGAGATACTGCCTAACTCCGAGAAACACATTACACTTACACGCGAAATAAACTCTGAGGAGCTATTAAAAAACAATTGCAAGATCCCACTATTCCAATATATGACTATCGCATAAGACTTGGATCTTAATAGAATATTTTACGAAATTTTACTGCGGTCGTGACCCCGGGGGTCGTCAAGAAGACACTGTCAACACTATATTTTGAGGTTTAAAGCAGACCCATTTAATCTCTAATAGTTACTAAACACATGATACCGGAAATAGAAAACTCTCGACTTTCGAATAAAAAAAGACAGAACTACTATATATTCGCAAATAACCCATTCATGTATAACATTAACTTATGCAGCCATTTCTTTTTCAACTCTCCACAAAAGAAAAATCAATGTCCGCTTCACTTTCCAAAACATTTCATATCGATATCGATAACAACATACAACAACTGCGTGAAATATTTCCTTTAACAAGCATTGACAACTAAGCGGAAAACAGATATTTCAGCCCACCCACATCTGACGTCTGAGTTATCAAAAGTTTCTTTGCCGCCGCTTTTGTTGATAATTTTGTCCGATGGATTATGAATGTTCTGCGATACCTTGTTATCTTTGTGGAATGTCCGGTTTCCGGAAGATAATAAAAGAACAGGAATGAGCGAATCTCAAAACTGTAAAAATGAAATTAACGTTGGAAAAATATATATTTGCTCAATTCTTTCTTTGAGGAATAAGGAATTCTAAGGATATGCACTTTTTTGTCTTGACTTCCTGACTGAATTTAAGTCTTAAAATAGCAATGAATATGCGTGAACGGACTCTGATCGATCAATGACAGACATTGTAGCGACCATAGGTCATGGATCAGTTCTTTTCTTCTTTAAAATCTCCGTAAAATTCTTAGATGTTTATATCTTATATATAAAGATCTACAAACGCGGATAAGCGTAAACATTTATCCGATGCGTTGTGGCACACATCAAAGATTTAAATTGGATGATCCCACAGGCAGACCAATCGTGATGTGAGTGACATCAAGTTACAGATTCGAAGCCAGTAATACTAGGTAATAATACGATTTGTCACGGAATTGATAAGCGATAGAAAAATCGAAAATATTACACACTACACATTACACAAAGTCTTCTCACCTTTACTTTATTGTCTCTTGATGTATCCTGACCGGTTTAAATGCATTTTTACAACTTTTGTCACTCGCCCCACTATCCACTATAAAAGAAGGGAAGGCTGGAGACCTCTGAGCGAACCCTCGCCACGCGAAAGCCAATAAATTCTAAACAATTCAACTCAAGCTCCCCGAATTGCCACCAGTGAGGCCGCAGGTTAAATGTCTACCCGTGCGATTCGTGCTAGCTTCCAAATTCCCTTTCACGGTCTCTAAAAGGGCTCCGTTTTGGAGCGATTCTGGCCATCTTCGCTTCGCCATTGTCCGCGATCCAAACGGCTGTACCACGAAATTCGAATACTAAAGCTTAGCGACCGCGTCACAGAGACAAAATGACATTCACCCGAGGGGAGGGTCGTTACTTTTGCCCTCGCGCAAATTGACACCGTCGGGGGAGCCGGTGCGTGTAATTCGAACGGAAACCACACGCGTGACCTGTCACTTATTTGTCTTTATTTGATAAAGTGCAATTTTTCATCAAGATCAAAAGAAAAGTCTCTCTTTAAAATAAAAATGCTCGAAGGAAAATTATTAAGCTTGTTAAAACCAATTTGCGCCAAAAAATCAAAAATCAAAGGTCACGGATATGTATGTGTATACCGGGAGTCTAGGGTGTACTCTAACTGCACGTCCGATCCAAGAGAGAGGAAGATAGGGGCCTTGGGAACGAGGTTGGTAGACGTTTCAATAACAAATTGATCATTACATGTAAAAGACCGTTGGCCGTCGGGTGTTGATAAGAACGATATGGTCAATAATGTTTAATTTTTATTGGTAAATTGCATAACCTTCTAAAGTCGCTGTCGTAATTTGTCGTATTTTTGAAGCGGAATCGAGCCGCTTCTCGCTGTTCAGAACGTCTCATGTCGGCAATTTTCGGGGCCACGTCGCTTGTCGTTTTTACCAAGGCTTCTTTAAGCCGAGATGTTTTGAAAACAGCTTCGGCTATAAAAGGAAACGAAATCTAATCACCAGCTCTATTCCCACAAGAGACACCATTCTGCCCGAAGGTACACAATTTTTTAGTTGACGGAAAAAGCGACAAGTAAAATATTTTCATTTGCCTTTTTTACAATAGTCTACCTTAGTGAAGTATTTAGATAAAACATTCCTTTTTTACTGAAGTCTTTTTACTGAACTTATTCACATGCACAAAGTTCTTGTTTTGTCTCATACATCCACATATACACTGCACATATTAATTGGCTGTTTAAAAACATTGCTAGTAAATCAATTTTAATCCCAAATGAAAATCGTTGCAATATGTTTTAGTTTTGTTTAAATATTAATAAATAAAGATAGTAAATATTTTTTAACCTTCGAACATCTTTCCCAAATTTCGATTGATAGGAAAATCGCCATTGTAGTGCCATACAAGTCATTGCTACTAAAATACTGTGACTGATACAAAACATAGAAAATTAACTAAGTAAAAGGGCTCTCTAAAGATAGATTGAATCTAAGTAGTTTTGCCACCCCCATCCCTCCTCATAATTTCCCCCCGTAGCAACCAAATTACTCGTGGCGAAGCACACGAGTTGTAAATCCGGCGTTGACTTTTCTTGTTTTTTTTTTCGTGTCACATTAGCGCATGCAAATTTATGCACGCATATTTAAGTCTATATCGACGACTACATGGCTTTCGGCCATGAAATACATACCGTAAAATCTCCGTGTGTGTACTCGAGAAGCAAGATAAGGAACTACTGCGTACAACTGCACACTTTCAAGACAATTCAAGGCGTTCATGGATGGATAGGCCGTTTAATATTGTGTTCGCTGCTTATTCCTGTGGGATTTTTGCTCTGGCAAGTTCTGTGTTTTGTATATTAAACTTGCCATTTGCTTAGCGATCAAGCTCCGGGTCGAGTTTAAGTGTCAGCTACTGAATCTAGTGAATGCAGTGTGGTCTTACTTTTAAACCCGTGTATACGTGAAAGCATGATGAACAGGCTATCGGCAAGGGTGTTTAAATAAAATTCACTCTCTCACTCACTCACTCGCTCCTTCCATCAGCTGTAAACTTAGTGAGCAAAATGCTTTGTTACGAACACGTTTCGTAACAGGAATTCAACGTGAATCCAACGATAACAATAATTAATTTGATGTAAACGAATATAGACAACAATAAGGTTACAGATGTTCCGCATTTGGAGTTTTTAGTGCAACATTAAAATCGATCTAAAAGGATTTTGCAACCTAAACACGCGTTCTGATGCGTATCTAGATTAAAATAATAAAATTTAGTCCGTAGGCAGTATGTGCTCTTGGACAGCGCAGTGATTGAGTTTGTGGCTCAGTCCCGGACGGCTCGAGTTCGATTCTCCAGAGAGTCCTTTTTTTTTTTTCTTTTTTTTTTCTTTTTTCGAACTGGACATTATGAAAGTGATGTACTTTATTTTTCGTTCGTCAAAAATCCTTACGTTTTATTAAAAAAAATATATATCGAACTGTTTCAGTGTGAAAACGTAAGCGTACGGCAATAGGTGGTTTGCAATCAATCTCTAGAGACATAGATAACAATAGTGAAACGAACAAATGCTGGTGGACGAACAAAAGGAGCTATTGAGAGAACAATTGTTTATGTCCACCAGCATGGCGGCGATGACGTAACATGAAAACCACCTATATTGCGTTACGCGTTAGCATTTTTTCTTCTCGGGTTGGCTCTTAGGAGCCTTTGATTAGACATAATTTCAAGCTTATGTTTCTCTGTAAAAGCACTCAAATCACTTGGGAATCAATGCTGCAATAAGTTAAAGGCGCCACGAGTTCAAGCTGTGTACAGCTTCTTGTTCGCTTAATATAATCAAGTTGAAGTTTCCCCTCAGCTGTAAAATGAAGACTATTTTGAACAAATACGCTAAATTAACATGAAAATTATTTACATTCATACTCGTGATTATTTTGTTGCTCATGACTTTTATTGATTTGGTGGCTCCTAATAGAGCCCTTAAGTCCTCTATGACTGCAATGTCTAACTCTTCGATTAGACCTACAGGTATTTTCAATCTTTCAACTTCAATAAACCATTTAGCAGCTTTACACATATTACCTATCACGTCTTTACTACATTTACCTATCAAAGGCACCCAACATTTCCAATTCTTGTTGTTGTTGTTTTTTATTAACCTTACATTCTCTCGCATTAACGAGATGGCTTTAAGAGCCCTTTGATTCCGTTCAATTTTCGAATTAAGTGTTTTGTCATTTTTTCCGGTACATTTATCATCTGGAACCGTGCCTGTGGAAGTTTCACTCGATTCAATGAGCGTGTATGGATTTGACGCCTAATTCTGTCAATTTGTGTAAACAAACCCCTTTGTAACCCGTGAATATACGCGCATGCGTAATGAACGGGTTATCGGTAACGGCGACTGATATGCAAATGAGTCACTCGCTCACTCCTTCCATCAGCTGTAAACTTAGTGACGTAATGCTTTGTTACGAATGCGTTTTGTAACAAGAACAGCGTGAATCCAGCGATAACAATAACTAAATTGGTGTAAACGAATATAAACAACAATAAGCTTAAAGATGTTTCGCATTTGGAGTCTTTAATGCAACGTTAAAATCGATCAAAAGGGAATTTTCAACTGAGACACACGTTTTGATGGTTATCTACTTTTAAGTAATAAAATTTATCCCATTTTAAGTCAGTGGTCACGGTGGTCGAGTGGTGTAAAGCGAGGACTCACAGCCGAAAGGCCCAGGTTCGAATCTCGCTCGGGCCGTTGTTGTTGTTGTTGTTGTTGTTTTTATTTCTTTCTTCTTCGGACTGAACATTATGAAAGTGATGTACTGTATTTTTATTTTTTGCGTTTGTCAAAAATCCTTACGTTTAATTTTAAAAAATATATTGAACCGTGACAGAGTGAAAGCATAGCTTTCCGCATTGCGTTTAAACGCGTTAAGCATTTCAAATTCACGGGTTGGCTCAAAGGAGCCTTTGATTTGTATAAAGAGCCTTTTACCAAATTTAACTGTTTGGACTGAGATGGGGTAGCGAAAATAGACATTTTAGGTCTGAGATGGGGAAGAGGTTCTAAGGTCCCAGCGAAACACCCCCACCTAAAACATTGCGGAGTACCCCCTACCCCCCCCCCCCCCCCCCGGGCTAAACAACCGTATTTAGTTTCTTTAGTCTTCCTCCCAATTTTCATTTAATTATTAAAAATCTACCTGTATACATTTATTATTATGGGAATAAACTGTTACTGTGCTGTTTATCAACACGCGTTCATACAAGCAAAGCAGAACAAAAGGTCCTGAAGATGACAACGCGAATTTCTTTTTGAGCAAAAATCCTGTCTTTGAGGGATACGGATTATATATTGTAAAGTTTATTGTATATTGTATATTGTAAAATTATATATTGTAAAGTTTCGAGAGTATATAGGCTACAATTGGATAAATTAGAGAGCTGCTTACTTTCGAGTATTCGTCCAACGGGTATAAACTTTTCTATTACTACCTGCGGCCGCATAAACAGCATTAATAATAAAACGCATCCTTTCAGTAGAGCCGCAATGGACAGATTATCATTTCTTTTCACTATCATTTAAAGCTGCCTTTTTTTGGCCATGGACCACTTTACCGCTTGGTTCTATATGCTTCGTTTCTAACGGCTCAGTAGCCTGTGTGGCAAGCGTTCGAAGGGGAAGGGGGAGAATTGAGGCGCGCGAGAACGAGAAGGGCGCGCGAGGAAGGGGGAAGGGGTTTTGTGTGTCTTGTCTTGGTATGACTTGGAGTCTTACATCAATGCATTTGTCCCAAACAAAACAAAACAAAACAAAACAATCCTGGTCCATTTGCGGGTGTAGATTCGTCTAAAACTATTTGTGCTCCTTATAGCCAAGGAAATAGTGTTTTTTGGTTCTAATGCGGGTAGTCAGTGTGTAGCGATGAGTTTAACAGCTATATTGTATAATTTTAGTCGCATGATAACATGTGCGTCAGATCTTGTTGAAATTACGAATTTTGGTAGTGAGTTGTATACTTATCTTTTTAATTTAACACAAAAATAATGCCTTATGTTAACTGAAGTTCCTGATGTTGTTTGTATGGGAGAGTTAACTTTCAATTTATTAGAGTATAGTGAAAGTTATTATGGAAATGTACATTATTTAAATGGCAGTATAATAGAAGAGAGTTGTTTAACTTTGTTTGAGGCTTTAGAATCATTATTACGTGATAATTATAATTCATTTATTTTGACAATAATAATTTATATAAGGGATGGTGTATTCAAAGTGTTTGATTCACATAGTAGAGATCAGAATGAATGAATGAATGAATGAATGAATGGATGATCCATGTGGGATGTGTGTATTGACTGAAGTTAGTTCTCTTGAAGAGTTCGAAGAGTTTGATGTAAAAGGAGTGAAGATATCCTTAACAGCCCAATCATAGTACTCGCAGAGTTCTTGTTCCTCTCAAAGCATACTTAGTACCAGCTGTTATTATCCCATACCCCTCCTGCCCTTTTTTTTTTCTCAAAAACTGTTATAAATGTTAGTATGTTAATATGTTGGTTTTCCTCAGGAATTTGACGAGTCAAAGTCATCACATGCTCAAACAATGAACTCCACGGAGGCCACACCTGATAGCAGCACCACTACCAGTGCATCATCTGGTGTAAACAGAGATGCTATCATTATAACGTCCATCCTGATTTTCGTCCTTGGGTTGACTGGAAATGGGTTAATTGTCTACGGATATCTCCGTTTCCGCCAGCTTCGAACACTCACGAATTACTTCGTTCTCAATCTAGCCATAACTGATCTACTCTTAATTGTGGGTCTCGCTTCTTGGATCATCAGAGATCTTCTTGGCAATCCAAGTGATAGAGTTCTGGCAGCGTTTATGGTGAACATTGATCTCCTGTGTTCCTCGGCATCGATGCTTAACATGACGGCTGTGAGCGTTGATAGGTACTGGGCAGTGACTCGCCCCTTCAGATACGAACAGCTCATCACGAGATCACGTGCTATAAAAGCTACTGTTTTTATTTGGGCATATTCCTTGATGATGTTCGTAATCGGAGTGTCTAGTTTTTTCGTGGATAAACAGGACTTCTCCGACAAAATATTCATGACAACTCTGACTATGATCACCTTTGTGATCCCGGCATTCATTTTGATCTTCGTTCATGTGAGTATCTTCAGAGTTTCTTGGCTTACCAAGAAAAAGTCACTTCGCATCCGTGAGCCGTCAAGTGGACGGAGTAAACAGATTGCTAAGAGAATCAAGCTTTGCTTGAACACACTAATTATCTTAGTTCCCATGGTAACGGCTTGGGGCATTTTCTACGCTATAACAGTCCTGGAGGTCTACTGTCTGACTTGCTACAATAATACTCCTGCAGCATTTTCCGTCTCAGTTGGACTTTTGCCTCATGTTGCCGCTGCGATTGATCCAATAGTTTACATCCTTGTTACTAGAGATTTGCGCCTGAAACTCTGCAGGTGTTGTTGAGGTCGTAAAACAGAATACAAGAAGGGTGCGTTTTTTGAGGGGAAAATCCGACTCCGGATTCTTGAATCCGAAAAAAAAAAAAAGATTGTGCGATTTTTTTTTTTTTTACTGAAATCCAAAAACGGATCATGTATCTGTTGAATCCACACTTCGGTGAGATTTTTCAGATCAAATCTAAATCCGAGCGTTTCGAAAAACGTTAATCTGACAAGCGGTCTTTTGTGCAACTTTACTCGTTCTGAACGCTGTTTTGTTTCTTTCACGATTCCATATCATGGACAATTTTGAAAGTTATTTGTTGACTGATAAACACAAGCGAATCAAAATAGGTTTACTTGCATACCAACTGTTTTTTATTTGATTTTTTGGTTTTTACGTTAAATGGTCCGTTTTAGAATATTCGATTTTTTTTGGTCATATCCATACAATCTGAGATCACAAATCCAATTTCGGATTCTCCCCAAAAAAAAAACGCTGCCTTAGTCTCATGCGGCTCACAACAAGCCTACGACAGGATTTCTTTGGTGTAAATCAAACCTACAACTTGCAAAAGGTTGTCACGTACGACACGTCGAAGAACTGACTGCACGCTGCACGATACACCATTTTATCGCACTGTCGCGAGGTAAGCGGGGTGTTCCAAATAAAGTCGCATTCAACAGCAGTAAACAAACGTCCTGCCATCTATATCGGCCATTGGATACATCAGAGATAAACGGATTATTACATTATATATTTCAGATGCTTTGTTAAAAAAAAAAACACAGATTTCGCGATTCTTGTAAATAACTGGATAATCCATTCTTTGAAATAATTCACCAAATGAAATCCTATTCCGGATTAATTGAATTCGATTTTACTAAAAGTTGAAACGGATTATTGTCCCATAGCCAGTGGTGCGAAGACAAACAGAGACAAACGGGTGTAGATATAATAACCTAAAGGTGCTTTACATTTAGAAAATCCAAAAGTCGATTATCTTCGACCCAAAAATAAAAAAAAATAAAAAAATAGATTTTACTTAATAAATTCAAGCGGATTGTGTATCTATACTTAGAACGAATCCATCAATTCAAATCTAAACTCTATAACCTGCTGTGCCAAAATATCGAGATGCAATTAGGAATTAGTTTTCAGAATATAGAGGTGTCCTATTTGGAGGAAAACCAAATATAGCTTCATGTTGAATCCAAAAAAGAAAGATTTGACAAGTCAGATCAATTGGATCCAAAACTAAAAGGTCACAAATACATAAATACAATTACAATTCCCGTTTTAAATCCAGTAGATTAGAAGAAAAAGATGTGCTGTTATGATAATATAAACAAACAAACAAACAAACAATCAATCAAGAAAACAATGTGAATTCTTGAGTCAACGAGTTTAGATTCAGATTATGAGTCCATAGGTTACAACCTTAATCTGGATTCTGTTGTCTTGAAAAAAAAAATGTGGCTGTTTAAAACACTCCATCTATTCTGCTTCACAAAGCAGACTGAATTAATTCAAATTCGCTTTGTTACTATTACCCCAACGGGCTAACTTTTTACTGTCTGTCTATGCAGTACTAGATGTTGACAAACAAGTGAGTGATTTAAAGCTTCGCTTTTTACACAAATAATCCATTCGATCCAGGATGCCAAATTTGCTGTAGCCTGCAAAGCAGGCTTATTTGGGGTCCCAACCCCCGACGTTGTGCAAAACCAAAATGGCGACAAAACACTACTAAATTCAGCACTCGCTTACCAAAAAACAAACGCCCGCACTACAGGCTTAATTTGCTATCCCTTGAGGTTTTATTTGATAAACGCCTAAAACATCAACATGAGCATTGAAAGCTGAGCCTAAGCTCTAAAAGCTCTTTAAACTATGCATAGACCGTCATCAGTCCGTAATAAAGCTTTGGGCAAGTGTCGGCAAAATAGGACTTCGAAGTTGCTGCTATGAGAAAGCAAATTTACTGACTCATGATTTAATATTTGCTACTGAATGTTAGAAAAAAATTCCCTTTAATGTACTCTATGTTTTAGTTCATTGTATGTTCCGCCATGGATTTAGTATTGTAAGCTGGGGTTCGATTCCAGGTTAAGATTGCTTTTGTTACCTGTTTATTTAAATAAATGAATACATTGAAGTCTGAGCCGAAGCTCCAAAAGCTCCTTTAACGGTGTTTAAGCTATCGGTTCATGGGCCAGTTTTGGGCAGTTTTAACATAGAACGTGCTGCTATTAGAAAATACATTTAAAACAGTTAGAAATATTTGGTATGTGTTAATTAAAACGTTACTATATTGTATTAGTTTAGTTCATTGTATGTTTTTCCCTCGTTCCAAGTTGTGAGCATTATTTCCTGTAATTGGTAGGTTTATGTTTATTTAAATAAAGGAGTTTATAGGCATTCTGTTGCTACTGTACATTGTGTTTTGTACAAGTGTCATGTTTAAAAAGGGTTTTTAATGATACATCAAATGTTCACTCTCATACTGTTTGCGAAACTCTAAATTAAACATGCATATTCCCAGACCAAAATTAGAAGCAACTAAATGTAGTCTTCACTACAGAGGGTCCGTCCTCTGGAACAAAATCCCTGCAGAAGCAAGAGATCATGCTAGTCTGAATGCTTTTAAGACTATCCTGTCAAATAAAATACCTTTTAGTAGACTGATGTAATAGGTAGAGTTATAATAAGATTGAATTTATTAATAAGGTTAGATTTAGGTTTATGGTAATTAGTTATGATTAGATAAATAGTTTTTATTGGATAGTTGTGATTATAATGTATAAGATTTTTTTTATTGTTATTGTATGTAGTAGCCCACGGCTCACTGGAAGACCATTTTTGTAATGAATGTGATCCCGTGTCAGTTTAAATGAAAGATGATGATCATGATGATGACGATGATGGTGATGATGTGAATCTCCTACGACTGATCCCGTGATATGACCAGTGACTTTCCGAATACCGGTCGAATTATGCTGAGCCAAGACATAACACATAATTTGGAGCTTTGACCCGCATCAAAGTTAAAGGTTTTTATGCTTGCCTAATGATTATCCTTATTTGCGATTGACAGTTAACCAAATTATTTGACATCGCCAGAAATTTCTAATCGATATGCGTAGTTGAAGCCTCTGTTTTGATCTCATTACAAAAAAAATACAGGGAAATAATTTTCAAAGTTACGACGATTGAAATGTGTTGGAATTCCGAAGCTGCCCCGTATCTAGTATTGATCAGACCTTTGCAATGTTTGGTTGGAAGCTTCGCTCGGCATAAAACCTTTCAATTTCGCGGCGGTTTTTAGAATTTATTTTACAAAGCTACATTTTGCGACTCCATTACTCTCACTAACTCACTAAGTGAGCGGCGGTATGCTCAAAATCAATGGTCTGTTTCACCAGTATAACGGGGGGTGACAACTCTAACAAACGCTGTTTGAGCAATACTGAGTGTATTCTAACTTAAAGTTGTCCCGAAAATTTGGAATAACTTCTCGATTTTTTTCGGAGACATTCTCGCAAACATTTCACACTTACCGAAATTTTGACAACATTAGCTTATGTTTTGTCTCCCGATTCCCGGCAAAATCTTCAGACTTTTCAGACTTTTCGACACCACAGGAAGTTCATAACACAAACATGACCTTACTCTTCTCAATCCTTACTCTTCCCAATCCTTATTCTTCCCAATCCTTACTCTTCCCAATCCTCACCCCTACTCTTACTTATCCTTGATATGTAATAACCTAATGTAACTCGTAACAAACCTATGAGAAGACTAATATGATAATACTGTAACACAAATAACACCTGACAACTGTTGATTTAGCTAGCAATGTCCAAGCTCAATTGTAATGCCTCTAACTCAGGAGACTCGCCCGACGAGAGCATGCCACTTCAAAAGTTAACTACCTCTGTCGCTCCCTCCTGGTCAGGAACCCCGTTTATATCCACCTAGGTCATACAGAGTCTCGGCTTGATTCCCTTAACCTAATTCCGAAACTCTACCTACTAACTTGCTTGTTTCGGAAACCCTTCACCGGATATCATGGTCTTTCTCTTACGACCCACCATCTAAATAAAAGAAAGGCTTAAAAAGGGACGTCACCTATTGTCCAACCGATCGATACGATGTATGGAAAACAAACACGTCTAGTGGTATCGGGGTTCCTGACCAGGAGGGAGCGACTTCAACACGTCTGAAATCAGAACGTCTGGTGGCTACCGAGACATACGGTATACCAACAGGAGTCACTCACCCTGAACAGGAGCTATAAAAAATATAGCCGAAGAAAAACGGCGGGGAAAATAAAATAAAGTCTACGAGGCTACGACAACAATTATGCCAGGGATGGTTATTAAATAAAGCATTCTGAAGAGTACATTATTCATCCAGCCATCCTGTTACATTCTGTGTTCGTATCTCGCCTCACAACTTCGGTTGCTCCAAATAAATTTGCCAAGCCGGCGAGCCTCACGGGCACACAACAATGGAAGAAATCACGCAGAAAAGCCTCCCATGCGATAACAGACCAAAACATTCGCCACGCAGGCAATTATCAGTACAAATTCACCGCGCAGGCGAGCCACACAGGCAATATCAATTCAATCCCGCCACACAGGCAAGCCTCACAGGCATAAATTATCCAAAACAAATTCGCCACGCCGGCGAGCCTCACAGGCATACATCAATACAAAAGATTTAATAACGCAGAGAAGCCTCCCAGGCAATAACAGAGCAAAACGTTCGCTACGCAGGCAGACCTCACAGGCAATTATCAGTACAAATTCGCCGCACAGGCAAGCCACACAGGCAATATTACTTCAATGCCGCCACACAGGCAAGCCACACAGGCAAATTCGCCACGACGGCGAGCCTCACAGGTATACATCAATACAAAAATTTTATCACGCAGAGAAGATTCCCAAGCATTAACGCCGCAGACCTCACAGGCAATTATCAGTGCAAGAATTAAACAACAAACCAGGGACGCGAAGAGCAAAACACGTGTAACGTTCCAAACCTGATAAACGGACAACTCATACGATACCGTATCTCATTCGCCTGTACAGCCGGTCAAACTTCAGCCGCTGTGAACTGCCGCATCGGCTGGAGAGCTTATTAGCGCTGCTATTGCTTCATCTACCACAACGCGAGGAACTTGTTCCACGTCGGCCATCGAGTAAGTCGGGGTTGAAAACAGAAACGCCAAACTATTCACTTTTGCGGCCTCGAGTAGAGTGATGGGGTGGGGCACATGTAACTTCTTTTATAGTCTCATTAACATAATCCCCAGGGTATTAATTACCAATGCAAATTGAGTTTGCATAGCTACGGACTGCTAAGCTGCAAGACACTCGACGCTCCAAAAGGACAGAAACGATGGCTTTGGTGCTTAATAACATGGCCATTACGACCACGACTCCGTCTTTTACAAGACCTATTCCAAGCCCTGGGCCATTTTCATTCCCAAGTGGAAACTCATCTCGCAGGTGCTCTGAGGGAAATATTTTCACCTACTCAAATGCGTACCTTATTCTGCACTGCATTCACAGCCGAAGTGCAGATCTCGATGCGCAAAGGATGGGATTTTTAGCCTAAGTGTGAACAGGCATGAATTAAGGGTAAAACAAATCGGCTCTCGACCAAGCGACCGCGAGAGACGAGAGACGAGAATAACTTTTTTGTATAAGAAAGTACTGCTCGGTTACGGTAACTTTCATTTGAATGCATGGTAACTTTAGGGTTTCTTCCTCAGACTCGGAAATTGGAACTACACTATAACAGTAAAAGTTCAATTCTAGGAGAGATAGGGTTCTATTAGATATCTCACCAAACGGAGACTAATAATTGATTTTATAAACAGTTGTGGCATATTCGAGTTCTAGATGTTTTTCATGCCCAATTCAAAGAAACGTCTTTTCATAAAATTATTATAATGCATCGGCAAAGACATAAAAATGTTTATATGTCTGAAATTGCAAATTGAAACTTTTGAAAAACAACCACTGGAAAATGTCATGTTGTGTAAATTGTGAACTATAAACTGTTGTCAATCACATCGTGCTAAATCAAAGCTCGGCACGTTAAGACTGATTTAATGCAATGCATATGAAGATCAATTATAATTTACCTACAGGAAGCTATAGCAATTTTTCGTGTTCGTTTATTCAAGACGAATATGAAAAGATAGGCAATTTTATAGAAGTTGTTTTTATACATTTAGCACTTATAAATTATATTTTTCTTTCAAAGCCAAATCTCAACGTGCAATCAGACTCCATTCGTGCGAAATTATTCTTATAATCTTCGCACCCTCTTATGTTATTCTTCGCGCCAAAATCGCTTTAAATGCTGTAATTTGCATGATCTTTTTATATTTTCCTTGATAATGGAGTCATGACTACTCCGAAACGTCGGATTTTATCGTTCGTTTTTACAGTTTTATGTTTTAAGAAATCTCTTTTAATACTGGACTTGAAAACTTAAATCAGTTTTAACTTCCAATGATTAACTTCTATGATTCCTGTCAGAGTTGCATATTAATACGTGGACTCTGATATCAACTTATACAGCATGTTCGAAAGGTTTTAATTCGCGTCTCTTATCTGATTTCCTTGTATGATTTATTTTGTAGTCTTAGTGAAAGAACCTGGAAGGCCTTGATAGCAAGACTGAATAAGAGCCATTGATTATATTTCTTCTCTGAGGATAAGGTATACTAAAATCAGACACCGACATTTCCTTCTCAGTATGAAACCCTGTCTACAACATTAGACAATGATTCCATGAGCACATGAAAGGACCGCCTGGCTGATTTGTTTAAACATACGCTTTGTAATCCCAGAAAATGGTTCATATTTTGTTTCCTTAAAATGTTTCTAGTATATTGTTAAAAACAAGCAATAATTTGAGCTATGAGCTTGGATCGGATTTGAAATCCGAGTTTACTAAACTTTAAAAAAGGGATTATCTGGTCGAAACGGATTATTTGAAACGGACTATCTGCTGTGCAGAGACGGATAGAAGGGTGTAGATATAAGAACTTTAAGGTGCGCTATTTCTAGGAAATCAAAATATGGATTAACAAAAAAATAAAAACTAGACTGTCTTTTGTCGATGATTTATGTACGTGCAGATCAGTAATGTTAATGAAAGCCATTAACTGAGCATTTTTCACGCGAAATGATAAGTAATGCTTGTATTGAGGTATATAAAGTAGCCGAGAAAAATGTGGTCTTTTTTGGTTTCCATTTGTTCATGATCAGAAGAACCACAAAGGCGTCTTGAAAAATCGCTCATTACATCGTACCAGATCAGTGTTATTCGCAGTGCAGAATACGTTGTCATGATAGAAACGGTGTAATCTGCTCAAAACAGAGGATACTCCCCTGTGAAACAGCAGGAATCCTACTAAAGGGAAGGCTATTCAGTAGACGTTCAGTACAATCACCAAAACCAAACTAAAGAGCTGTTCCAAAACTGTTTTTTTCTCCACTGATATCAAGAGCGTTCGGTTCTCCCTAACAGTTGGGGTTTCAGGAATACTTTTGGCCAACTGAAGCAAATCGGCGGTTGAATGCCCTCAGCGCTGGCGTGCAATATGAGCCGGCTGTATAATCACAAAATATCGGAGGATCACCTTGTAGAATATAATGAACAGAACCACAGGAAAGTTCTGCTTCAATATAGATTAATTTGAATGGTCATATGTTACGGCCTTCCACCTTTAATGCCCAAGACACGCTTGTTTCCATAAAATTATTATAATGCATCGACCGGACATCAAAATGTTTATATTTCCGAAATTGCAAATTGAAACTTTTGTAAAACAAACCACTGACAAATGTCATATTGTGTAAATTGTGAATGCGCGCTCTTGTCAGTGTCTTAGAGTGATTTTACTTCATCTGTGAAATAGTTAGTAGAATAGTACGCACTATTAGACTGTTATTCCATTGTTTCCTTTTGTTTAATTTGGACTATCACACACTAATTGTTAGATAGTGTTTCACAGATGAAGTAAAATCACTCTAAAAAATACCCAGTTATATCGTGCAAATGTAGGTAAATGATTAATTATAAATGAATCGCATATAAATATTAAATATAATTTGCATGCAGAAAGGTCTGCAAATGTTTGCTTGTCGTTTATTCAACTCCACCTCACTCGCTTAAAGAACAGGTAGGAAAACTTTCAAAGCCGTTCTTGTACATTTAGCAGTTGTAAATAATGCAATGATGTCAATAACTGGACTTGAAAGGAAACTTTTCTTAAAACTTGCAAAACTGTATGATTGTTGACAGATCGCTCTGTTTCTTATTTTGAACTGTTCGTAAAATTGAAATCCCGTTTCTCGGTGTTCAAAACATTATGCAGTAATGTGTATCCTTGAGACAAAAAAATAGGAGTCATAATTATTACACTGTATATTTCATCTATGATTATACTGAAAACGGATACCAAAATTTTGTTTTCAATGCGAAACTCTGCGGTCTACGAAATCAGACGGTGATTTGCATGAGCATATAAAAGGTTCCTGACAGATTCACATTCATGACCGAAGGATCGATCTTTTTTTTCGGATTTCTCTTACAGCTAACATGTGGATTTTCTAAACCTGAAACAGGATTGTCGAAAAGGAACGCTACCCAAATTCCAATTATTGATTGGGCTGGCTTTTTTCCAAGCCTGCCCAATATATAAAATGGACGCTGTTTCGTAGTCACTTATTAGAGAGCTTAAGCAACGACGACGGCAACGCCATGAAAAACGTCACTTGAAAAAAGGATTCGCGCTTTTTTAAACTACTTTGCAGTTGTTCCAATTTGTTTAGTTTGTCTAATGTGACCGGATTGTCCAGGAGCTAAATTTGAAGGAATGGCTTACCAGTTCAAATGGAGAAAGGAAAAATAACCGTCGCGTGTTCACGTTCTCCATAAAACCTATAATTTGATCATTTGATGTTGTTGTTTTGCAGGGAAAGGCAAAGAAATGTACCAAAATGTAAAACGCACGTGCAACACGTGCAGAGGCATTGTTTTCGCTCATTTAACCTATTGTTTTGTGCCGTTCTCGCTGCCGTCACCGTTGTGGTTGCTTAAGCTCTCTAATGACACGCCGGGGGGGGGGGGGGGGGGGGGGGGTACACCATATGAAAATGACGGCGTGTCCTTTTAGAATTTCGTTAGATGGGCATGCTTGAAAAGAAGTTTTATCGTTAAGAGCTACTAATTGTAAATTTTATGTGGAAGTCTCCTCCCCCCGGATTTTGGAGATTTGAGAGTAGATAAGTTAATATGTGTGTAGGAGAAGTAAATGGGGATGTGCCTAGACTAATAAATTGAATAAAAGATTGTTTGTGTAAAGGGTATTCGTTTATAGCGGTGTGGGAGGAAAGCGTGAAGGGTGAATTGTCTTGTGAGCGTTTAAAGAGGTTTTAAAAGACACTGACCTATTTCTAGTAGCTGATATTAATAGATTAAAAAGGGTGAAACCCGTACGAAAAATTATAGCCTGACATAGCAGTGAAACAGTGAAAGCATCCGTTTGTTTGGCAAAAGACTTAAAAAATTCCTTCTTTCTTAGTTCTTAGTCAAAAATACTCTTTGTTGAGCTACATACTTCTTCTTTGCTTTTCTTTTCTTTTCTTTTCCTTTTAAAATAATACATTTTATATTTCATGCTGTCCTCATAATTCGTATGATGTATTCTATATTGTCAGGAAGCCTATAGTACATAAGCCCCCGGCTTCTATATAGGCTTCCTTGTCACTACCACATTAAACATTTTGTTGTCTATCGTCTTTTAAGTTATTATAAATTTCTAGTGTATTGTATTATTATTATTATTATATATACATATATATTTTTTTTAATGTGGTTCATGGCAAAATAAATAAAATGAAATGAAAAAAAAATAGCGAGAATCCGGCCTGAAGTGATTTTTACGGCCTGCATTGAAGAGGGGGACATTGGGGGGTAGCCCATACCGCAATACCGCAGCATAAAATCAAAAATACCGCAATACCGCAAGGAAAATCAACAAAATACCGATACCGCAGGTATGGATATCAGGCAGGTACCACGTGACACTCTCGTAACAGTTCCAGGTTGCATACGGAAAATGTTAATTGCTCTCTCCAATTATCCTTTGTCCTCTTAACACTCCGAATGTGTGGTTCCAGAAAATATCCATACCCCCTACACGGATGGTCTTTCAGTTTAGACCTCCCTTCCCCTCCCCCCCCCCCCCCCCCACCCACTCGACTTTTCTTTTTACCCTTTTCAAATTCATGCTTTAAAAAAACGTTCACTTGGTTTATACACAGCATTTGTGACCTCTCACGCGAAAATGATAATGACGGCTATCCGTTCGAGCCGTTCAAGCCGTTCACTTGCCGTTCATCAGCCGTTCACGAACGGCAGGAGGCCGTTCGAACGGCTGTGATTTCGTGATTAGCCGTTCAAAAAATTTATTCAGCCGTTCGAACAGCTGCTGCTAGCCGTTCAAAAAAACCTTCATCCATTCAAACGGCTGCTGCTAGCGTTCAATAAAAACTTCAGCCGTTCGAACGGCTAGGGCTATCCGTTCGGAAAAAATATTCAGCCATTCGAACGGCTAATGGTTTACCTATTCCCCGGAATTCGGAATCCGGAATCTTGAGCGTGAAATCCTAAAAGCCGGAATGAATCAAAACATGAAAAATAAATAAATATCCGTTTAATACCCGGCCGTTTAATTTTTCGTACATGACAACGCGTGGCGCAGTTTTCCGATTTCTTACTTTGCCTTTTTACGCCAAAATTTTGACTATAGCGTGACCTGATTGTATAACGCACGCTGTGGTCTAAACCGAATATAGTGCGACACATCGCGCTTCGTTGTCAAGCGCATTCACAGGCTTAGCCAATCTATAAACAGGATAGATGAATGTGAAATTGTGGCGGAACAAGCGGCCCGTTGAAACGAAGTAGTCGCGATTTTAAATTTGTCACATTCCATCATGAGTTTATGTATGACGCTATTGTTATACGGTAGAGATTACACATGGCATCTAGGGATCTCTTAAGGTCGATTTTCAGCCGTTTGAGGGAGTCCGGTTTTCAGATCCTCCTCCCAACGGTATGTACTTGGTGTATCCCTTATTATTTTGTATTTAAACACTTAGTTTTTATTTCAGTAGAAATAAAAGGTAAAAAAGAACAGTAGAATAGGGAAACGAACACGGGCCGTATGATCTGCTCCATGCACACTATCCACTACACCACCGAGGACTAGCTGCCGGAAACTGTAATTTTTAGCCCAGACCATATATAAGAACTAGCCCTTTGGATACACTGGAAATACTGGAATCAGTGCTTAACCCTAAATACTAAAATCATATTGCTTCAACCCTAGGTACTGTAATCCGACCCTAAATTACACTGCAATATATAAAGTAAATACATTACAATGAGCGATACATGAAGTACCATACATTATGATGAGGGATACACCAAGTACCTAGGCTCCCAACAAGTGGTGTGCGCGAAGGAACGCGAGCGCACAAAACGGCGGGTAATCGGGTAGTTTCTTGGTGTTGCGGATGGTGTGATCACCAAATGACGTAAAACAAAAGATTCAAAAGACACTGTACAATACCCACACCACAACACAAAAGCTAACCAACAATAGCTTCCGCAACACCAAGAAACACCCGGTAATCGAGCCTAGAGATCTCTAGGAGTGTTATTTCATAATACTATTTGAGGAATGACAGCAAAGGTCAGCAAATCATCAGCCTGTCAAATACCGAAATACCGCGCAAAAAAACGTGTTTCACCGAATACCGCAGTCCGAAATAATCAAATACCGCATACCGCAGTCTCAGATAATACCGAAATACCGCGTTCAAAAATAAAATTTACCGAAATACCGCACGAAAAATGGACCAATACCGCGATACCGCGAACCCCAATGTCCCCCTCCATTGAACGAGACAAAGTACGCCTAAAACGAGCCATTCTTCTCGGTCTTGTCTCGGCGATAATCTAGCCTGCATAACAGGCGTTATTAGGGGCGCTCAAGCGGGTTTTGGGGCGCGAGCGCGTAGCGCGAGATCAAAGAGGTCTCGATTCTGTAGCTAGAAGAGAGTTTCTACACTAAATAGAGCAGCCTAAATTAGTGGAAAGCTTTCTGCTTTGTAATACATGCAGAATTTGGGAAAGTATTCCCTCAATTTGATCATTTGCAATCTGATATTTCAACGAATTATGCTGATGAGGCCGTTTAATTTCCAATAACCAAGGGCCTGAGACATCTGCCGTTGGGATCTCTAGTCTGTTGGGAAAAAAGGACTAATGGTTTATTTGATAACATAACGCCCCTAAGAGTGAGAAGAGAGAATTTGAGGTGAGCAATTACATTGTACATGGAACATTAATGAAACGTGATTTTCTTCTATCGTTCATTGTTCTTTCAGTGATAAGATTTGCTGCTAAAGGCATAATCAATTTTGAATGACACAGGCTGGAAAACTTCAATTTTAATTAAATGAGAAATAGAACATGATCTTTATGTCAACAATCACTTTGACCGAGGTCATGTCAAGGATGCTTATTAACTCATGCGCAAAGCGGCATGAGGTTAAAAAATGGGCTCGGTTTTTCTTGTTATTTTTTGTGTCACGATTTTGCATGCAAATTTATGCACGAATATTTTAGTGTACGCGAACTCACCCCTGCCTCCCCTAGAAAGTTATTTTTGCCTCCTATTGTTATAAATGGCTTCGGGAAGGTTGAACCAATCAGAATTCGTCTACTGAGCACATGTCTGGGTTTTAGGGGGGACTAGAGAGAATCGGTTTGTCACGCAGAGAAGACTATCAGATTCAAACAAATATGGCCTCTTCTGTACTTCACTTCAATTTTTCAGAAGTTCATTTTCCATTACCAAAATGTAAACATGCCTTTGAAGACTTCGAAATGGAAAGAAAGAGTTCTTAAGACGATTTGTATGCCTTTGAAGTGACGGTTAGAGAGCTGAAAGCGATGGAATCGTCCTGTGAGGATCACAAAGCGAGACACAAAGCTGCACAAAGCGAGACATGTCTTCCTACAGAATTCATACTCGAAGCACGAAGCGGCAGACTTTACTAAGAATTTTCAAGCATTTCTGGAAAACTACGGTAAAGAAAATAACATTTTTGAATGTCCATTTACTTTGTAAGAAACATTTCATAGACTGTTGTCACTGTTTGTTTTTCGTCATGTGCTAAAATTTGCTTGCGTTGCTGACACGGCTTCCTCGATGCGATAATTTAACGCATTTTGCTCTTGAGACTAAACTAATAGATATTTGAATAAAACGTTCAACTGAGAGAATTCGTTGTCCTTTTTCCCGTGTAAAGGCAAATTGCGATTAAACTTGTTCGAATGTTTTCTTCGTGAAGCCAATAATCACGCTAGTAAATATAATTAAGCTTAAGCTTAAGTTAGATGGCCGATGGCGCTTTCTAAAATAAAGTTTGCTTTCAAGATTTTTTGATTCGCGAAAACATTATGCGAATCATCTTTACGGATAAGAATGGCATTCTATATACACAGGAAAAGTCGGAAATTTTAGAAAACACTAGATATAAATAAAGCAGATTGCTGAATTTAAATATTATTTTGTGATGAATTCGCCCGCGCTGCAGTTAGGATAAATCCGGATAAATAAATCGCCAAGCCTTCCGGAAGCAGAAAATCTCTGAATTCTGATAAGCGTTTAACTCTTTTATTCAAGGGAAAGACATTTTCATTCAAGGAAATATGAGTTTCATTAAAACGTTTTGACCTTTAGAACAAATATTTTGGATTCACGATCATGAATCGAATTACATTTCACACGAAATTTGCATAAATGAAATTAAACGGGTGGGGGGGGGGTCATGATGCGTCACGCAATATTTATTTTTATTAAAATGTTTCACAGTTTTGACATTATAAAAGCAGAATCTCCTGAATCCGATTACATGTATTTTTTCATTATCTCAGATAAATTTAGAACTTCCAAAAATTTATTGGAAATCTGGGCAGGAGGAGGGGTCTCTGGGGCTTGGAAATACAGGCGGGAGGAGGGAGGGGGAGAGGGGGGAGGGGGAGGGGGGGGGGGGGAGTCTAGCGGGCCAGGAAATCCGGGCGGAGGGGAAGGGGTCAAACAGTCTTGCCGTCTGTCGGTTGGGGGGGGGGGGGGGGGGGGGAGGGGTGGATTCTTTCTGGAATAACCCAATGAAATAGAAATAATTCACGGTTTTGGAATCGAAGTATTAGACTAGTGTGGGTTTGATCAGGAATCAACAAATTAAACATTCAAAGCGTGTACTAAAAAATTGGTAGCTTCAATCAACATGTCTTGTGTGATGGTGCAATGTGTGTCATGCAAAATTCGTTGACGGGGGAGGGGTGCGTGACCCGTTTAAAATAAACCGTAAAACTTTCTTACGCAGGCGCATGAGTGTAGGCTACAATAGTAGCCTCTTGTTATTTTTTGTGTCACGATTTTGCATGCAAATTTATGCACGAATATTTTAGTGTCGCGAACTCACCCCTGCCTCCCCTAGAAAGTTATTTTTGCCTCCTATTGTTATAAAAGGCTCCGGGAAGGTTGAACCAATCAGAATTCGTCTACTGAGCACATGTCTGGGTTTTAGGGGAGACTAGAGAGAATCGGTTTGTCACTCAAAGAAGACTATCAGATTCAAACAAATATGGCCTCTTCTGTACTCTACAGTTCAATTTTTCAGAAGTTCATTTTCCATTACCAAAATGTAAACATGCCTTTGAAGACTTCGAAATGGAAAGAAAGAGTCCTTAAGACGATTTGTATGCCTTTGAAGTGGCGGTTAGAGAGCTGAAAGCGATGGAATCGTCCTGTGAGGATCACAAAGCGAGACACAAAGCGAGACATGTCTTCCTACAGAATTCATACTCGAAGCACGAAGCGGCAGACATTACTAAGAATTTTCAAGCATTCCTGGAAAACTACGGTAAAGAAAATAACATTTTTGAATGTCCATTTACTTTGTAAGAAACATTTCATAAACTGTTGTCACCGTTTGTTTTTCGACATGCGCTAAAATTTGCTTGCGTTGCTGACACGGCTTCCTCGATGCGATAATTTAACGCATTTTGCTCTTGAGACTAAACTAATAGATATTTGAATAAAACGTTCAAGTGAGAGAATTCGTTGTCCTTTTTCCTGTGTAAAGGCAAATTGCGATTAAACTTGTTCGAATGTTTTCTTCGTGAAGCCAATAATCACGCTAGTAAATATAATTAAGTTAGATGGCCGATGGCGCTTTCTAAAATAAAGTTTCCTTTCAAGATTTTTTGATTCGCGAAAACATTATGCGAATTATCTTTACGGATAAGAATGGCATTCTATATACACAGGAAAAGTCGGAAATTTTAGAAAACACTAGATATAAATAAAGCAGATTAATGAATTTAAAATTATATTATTTTGTGATGAATTCGCCCGCGCTGCAGTTAGGATAAATAAATCGCCAAGCGTTCCGGAAGCAGAAAATCTCTGAATTCTGATAAGCGTTTAACTCTTTTATTGAAGGGAAAGACATCTTCATTCAAGGAAATATGAGTTTCATTAAAACGTTTTGACCTTTAGAACAAATATTTTGGATTCACGATCAAGAATCGAATTACATTTCACACGAAATTTGCATATATGAAATTAAACGGGTGCGGGGGGGGGGGGGGGGGGGGGGGTCATGATGCGTCACGCAATATTTATTTTTATTAAAATGTTTCACAGTTTTGACATTATAAAAGCAGAATCTCCTGAATCCGATTACATGTATTCTTTTCATTATCTCAGATAAATTTAGAACTTCCAAAAATTTATTGGAAATCTGGGCAGGAGGAGGGGTCTCTGGGGCTTGGAAATACAGGCGGGAGGGAGGAGGGGGAGTCTAGTAGGCCAGGAAATCCGGGCGGAGGGGGAGGGGGTCAAACAGTCTTGCCGTCCGTCGGTTGGGGGGGGGGGGGGGGGGGGGGGGTTTGGGAAGTATTAGACTAGTGTGGGTTTGATCAGGAATCAACAAATTAAACATTCAAAGCGAGTACAGAAAAATTGGTAGCTTCAATAAACATGTCTTGTGTGATGGTGCAATGTGTGTCATGCAAAATTCGTTGACGGGGGAGGGGTGCGTGACCCGTTTAAAATAAACCGTAAAACTTTCTTACGCAAGCGCATGAGTGTAGGCTACAATAGTAGCCTCTTGTATTAGTATTTGTTTTACACAGGAAAAAATGAAGTGACATTTATTGAGATGTAATGCATTTGTTAAAGATGTTATGGCTTACCTGTTATAAGCTTATTAGTATTTTGTGAAAGAAGGGGTACGTGACTCAGACAAAGTTTGCTGTCAGCTCAAAGGCTTTGTATGAGCGTGACACCCCCCCCCCCCTCCCCCCGGCGGGAGCGTGATGTGTTTTGGATATGAAAAATCGGTGAAATTAGCGGTAAACGTGATTTGAACGTGTTGCGGGCTTCAAATACAATAAATACAAGGCAATGTTACATTAGGGAGTCAAAAACTGATTCACGAAATGTAAATTTTGACTTAAAATTCAACAAATTATGTGACGAGGCTGCATGGTGGAAATCCAATCATCGGACTTACAATCTATTAGCCCTCAAGCGATAAGAAAACATTTCATGACTTGTGCCCAGAGGCAAAGAGAAAAGTATTTTTTTTTGTATTCTTATTATATGACTAAGATGTTTGCATCGCTAGCTTGAAAAGAGATGCGTAAATAGGTTCCAAATGATCTGCATTATCCCAAATTAATTGCCGTGTACCCAAATTTTAACTTTATACTAATTAGCAGTAGCTAAACCCCCCCCCCGGGGGGGGGTGTTCTCCCATATATAAGCTATACGGGTATGTGCCGCTGGATGGGGTCGGGTTTTTGACCTTCTAGGTCTGAGATGGGGTATACTTTTTCCGTTCAATTTTCGAATTAAGTGTTTTGTCATTTTTTCCGGTACATTTATCATCTGGAACCGTGCCTGTGGAAGTTTCACTCGATTCAATGAGCGTGTATGATTTGACGCCTAATTCTGTCAATTTGTGTAAACAAACCCCTTTGTAACCCGTGAATATACGCGCATGCGTAATGAACGGGTTATCGGTAACGGCGACTGATATGCAAATGAGTCACTCGCTCACTCCTTCCATCAGCTGTAAACTTAGTGACGTAATGCTTTGTTACGAATGCGTTTTGTAACAAGAACAGCGTGAATCCAGCGATAACAATAACTAAATTGGTGTAAACGAATATAAACAACAATAAGCTTAAAGATGTTTCGCATTTGGAGTCTTTAATGCAACGTTAAAATCTATCTAAAGGGAATTTTCAACTGAGACACGCGTTTTGATGGTTATCTACTTTTAAGTAATAAAATTTATCCCATTTTAAGTCAGTGGTCACGGTGGTCGAGTGGTGTAAAGCCAGGACTCACAGCCGAAAGGCCCAGGTTCGAATCTCGCTCGGGCCGTTGTTGTTGTTGTTGTTGTTTTTATTTCTTTCTTCTTCGGACTGAACATTATGAAAGTGATGTACTGTATTTTTATTTTTTGCGTTTGTCAAAAATCCTTACGTTTAATTTTAAAAAATATATTGAACCGTGACAGAGTGAAAGCATAGCTTTCCGCATTGCGTTTAAACGCGTTACGCATTTCAAATTCACGGGTTGGCTCAAAGGAGCCTTTGATTTGTATAAAGAGCCTTTTACCAAATTTAACTGTTTGGACTGAGATGGGGTAGCTAAAATAGACATTTTAGGTCTGAGATGGGGTAGAGGTTCTAAGGTCCCAGCGAAACACCCCCATCTAAAACATTGCGGAGTACCCCTCCCCCCCCCCCCCCCCCCCGGGCTAAACAACCGTATTTAGTTTCTTTAGTCTTCCTCCCAATTTTCATTTAATTATTAAAAATCTACCTGTATACATTTATTATTATGGGAATAAACTGTTACTGTGCTGTTTATCAACACGCGTTCATACAAGCAAAGCAGAACAAAAGGTCCTGAAGATGACAACGCGAATTTCTTTTTGAGCAAAAATCCTGTCTTTGAGGGATACGGATTATATATTGTAAAGTTTATTGTATTGTATATTGTATATGTATATGTAAAATTATATATTGTAAAGTTTCGAGAGTATATAGGCTACAATTGGATAAATTAGAGAGCTGCTTACTTTCGAGTATTCGTCCAACGGGTATAAACTTTTCTATTACTACCTGCGGCCGCATAAACAGCATTAATAATAAAACGCATCCTTTCAGTAGAGCCGCAATGGACAGATTATCATTTCTTTTCACTATCATTTAAACTGCCTTTTTTTGGCCATGGACCACTTTACCGCTTGGTTCTATATGCTTCGTTTCTAACGGCTCAGTAGCCTGTGTGGCAAGCGTTCGAAGGGGAAGGGGGAGAATTGAGGCGCGCGAGAACGAGAAGGGCGCGCGAGGAAGGGGGAAGGGGTTTTGTGTGTCTTCTTGGTATGACTTGGAGTCTTACATCAATGCATTTGTCCCAAACAAAACAAAACAAAACAAAACAACAATCCTGGTCCATTTGCGGGTGTAGATTCGTCTAAAACTATTTGTGCTCCTTATAGCCAAGGAAATAGTGTTTTTTGGTTCTAATGCGGGTAGTCAGTGTGTAGCGATGAGTTTAACAGCTATATTGTATAATTTTAGTCGCATGATAACATGTGCGTCAGATCTTGTTGAAATTACGAATTTTGGTAGTGAGTTGTATACTTATCTTTTTAATTTAACACAAAAATAATGCCTTATGTTAACTGAAGTTCCTGATGTTGTTTGTATGGGAGAGTTAACTTTCAATTTATTAGAGTATAGTGAAAGTTATTATGGAAATGTACATTATTTAAATGGCAGTATAATAGAAGAGAGTTGTTTAACTTTGTTTGAGGCTTTAGAATCATTATTACGTGATAATTATAATTCATTTATTTTGACAATAATAATTTATATAGGGGATGGTGTATTCAAAGTGTTTGATTCACATAGTAGAGATCAGAATGAATGAATGAATGAATGAATGGATGATCCATGTGGGATGTGTGTATTGACTGAAGTTAGTTCTCTTGAAGAGTTCGAAGAGTTTGATGTAAAAGGAGTGAAGATATCCTTAACAGCCCAATCATAGTACTCGCAGAGTTCTTGTTCCTCTCAAAGCATACTTAGTACCAGCTGTTATTATCCCATACCCCTCCTGCCCTTTTTTTTCTCAAAAACTGTTATAAATGTTAGTATGTTAATATGTTGGTTTTCCTCAGGAATTTGACGAGTCAAAGTCATCACATGCTCAAACAATGAACTCCACGGAGGCCACACCTGATAGCAGCACCACTACCAGTGCATCATCTGGTGTAAACAGAGATGCTATCATTATAACGTCCATCCTGATTTTCGTCCTTGGGTTGACTGGAAATGGGTTAATTGTCTACGGATATCTCCGTTTCCGCCAGCTTCGAACACTCACGAATTACTTCGTTCTCAATCTAGCCATAACTGATCTACTCTTAATTGTGGGTCTCGCTTCTTGGATCATCAGAGATCTTCTTGGCAATCCAAGTGATAGAGTTCTGGCAGCGTTTATGGTGAACATTGATCTCCTGTGTTCCTCGGCATCGATGCTTAACATGACGGCTGTGAGCGTTGATAGGTACTGGGCAGTGACTCGCCCCTTCAGATACGAACAGCTCATCACGAGATCACGTGCTATAAAAGCTACTGTTTTTATTTGGGCATATTCCTTGATGATGTTCGTAATCGGAGTGTCTAGTTTTTTCGTGGATAAACAGGACTTCTCCGACAAAATATTCATGACAACTCTGACTATGATCACCTTTGTGATCCCGGCATTCATTTTGATCTTCGTTCATGTGAGTATCTTCAGAGTTTCTTGGCTTACCAAGAAAAAGTCACTTCGCATCCGTGAGCCGTCAAGTGGACGGAGTAAACAGATTGCTAAGAGAATCAAGCTTTGCTTGAACACACTAATTATCTTAGTTCCCATGGTAACGGCTTGGGGCATTTTCTACGCTATAACAGTCCTGGAGGTCTACTGTCTGACTTGCTACAATAATACTCCTGCAGCATTTTCCGTCTCAGTTGGACTTTTGCCTCATGTTGCCGCTGCGATTGATCCAATAGTTTACATCCTTGTTACTAGAGATTTGCGCCTGAAACTCTGCAGGTGTTGTTGAGGTCGTAAAACAGAATACAAGAAGGGTGCGTTTTTTTGAGGGGAAAATCCGACTCCGGATTCTTGAATCCGAAAAAAAAAAAAAAGATTGTGCGATTTTTTTTTTTTACTGAAATCCAAAAACGGATCATGTATCTGTTGAATCCACACTTCGGTGAGATTTTTCAGATCAAATCTAAATCCGAGCGTTTCGAAAAACGTTAATCTGACAAGCGGTCTTTTGTGCAACTTTACTCGTTCTGAACGCTGTTTTGTTTCTTTCACGATTCCATATCATGGACAATTTTGAAAGTTATTTGTTGACTGATAAACACAAGCGAATCAAAATAGGTTTACTTGCATACCAACTGTTTTTTATTTGATTTTTTGTTTTTTACGTTAAATGGTCCGTTTTAGAATATTCGATTTTTTTTGGTCATATCCATACAATCTGAGATCACAAATCCAATTTCGGATTCTCCCAAAAAAAAAACGCTGCCTTAGTCTCATGCGGCTCACAACAAGCCTACGACAGGATTTCTTTGGTGTAAATCAAACCTACAACTTGCAAAAGGTTGTCACGTACGACACGTCGAAGAACTGACTGCACGCTGCACGATACACCATTTTATCGCACTGTCGCGAGGGTAAGCGGGGTGTTCCAAATAAAGTCGCATTCAACAGCAGTAAACAAACGTCCTGCCATCTATATCGGCCATTGGATACATCAGAGATAAACGGATTATTACATTATATATTTCAGATGCTTTGTTAAAAAAAAAAAAAACAGATTTCGCGATTCTTGTAAATAACTGGATAATCCATTCTTTGAAATAATTCACCAAATGAAATCCTATTCCGGATTAATTGAATTCGATTTTACTAAAAGTTGAAACGGATTATTGTCCCATAGCCAGTGGTGCGAAGACAAACAGAGACAAACGGGTGTAGATATAATAACCTAAAGGTGCTTTACATTTAGAAAATCCAAAAGTCGATTATCTTCGACCCAAAAATAAAAAAAAATAAAAAAATAGATTTTACTTAATAAATTCAAGCGGATTGTGTATCTATACTTAGAACGAATCCATCAATTCAAATCTAAACTCTATAACCTGCTGTGCCAAAATATCGAGATGCAATTAGGAATTAGTTTTCAGAATATAGAGGTGTCCTATTTGGAGGAAAACCAAATATAGCTTCATGTTGAATCCAAAAAAGAAAGATTTGACAAGTCAGATCAATTGGATCCAAAACTAAAAGGTCACAAATACATAAATACAATTACAATTCCCGTTTTAAATCCAGTAGATTAGAAGAAAAAGATGTGCTGTTATGATAATATAAACAAACAAACAAACAATCAATCAAGAAAACAATGTGAATTCTTGAGTCAACGAGTTTAGATTCAGATTATGAGTCCATAGGTTACAACCTTAATCTGGATTCTGTTGTCTTGAAAAAAAAAATGTGGCTGTTTAAAACACTCCATCTATTCTGCTTCACAAAGCAGACTGAATTAATTCAAATTCGCTTTGTTACTATTACCCCAACGGGCTAACTTTTTACTGTCTGTCTATGCAGTACTAGATGTTGACAAACAAGTGAGTGATTTAAAGCTTCGCTTTTTACACAAATAATCCATTCGATCCAGGATGCCAAATTTGCTGTAGCCTGCAAAGCAGGCTTATTTGGGGTCCCAACCCCCGACGTTGTGCAAAACCAAAATGGCGACAAAACACTACTAAATTCAGCACTCGCTTACCAAAAAACAAACGCCCGCACTACAGGCTTAATTTGCTATCCCTTGAGGTTTTATTTGATAAACGCCTAAAACATCAACATGAGCATTGAAAGCTGAGCCTAAGCTCTAAAAGCTCTTTAAACTATGCATAGACCGTCATCAGTCCGTAATAAAGCTTTGGGCAAGTGTCGGCAAAATAGGACTTCGAAGTTGCTGCTATGAGAAAGCAAATTTACTGACTCATGATTTAATATTTGCTACTGAATGTTAGAAAAAAATTCCCTTTAATGTACTCTATGTTTTAGTTCATTGTATGTTCCGCCATGGATTTAGTATTGTAAGCTGGGGTTCGATTCCAGGTTAAGATTGCTTTTGTTACCTGTTTATTTAAATAAATGAATACATTGAAGTCTGAGCCGAAGCTCCAAAAGCTCCTTTAACGGTGTTTAAGCTATCGGTTCATGGGCCAGTTTTGGGCAGTTTTAACATAGAACGTGCTGCTATTAGAAAATACATTTAAAACAGTTAGAAATATTTGGTATGTGTTAATTAAAACGTTACTATATTGTATTAGTTTAGTTCATTGTATGTTTTTCCCTCGTTCCAAGTTGTGAGCATTATTTCCTGTAATTGGTAGGTTTATGTTTATTTAAATAAAGGAGTTTATAGGCATTCTGTTACTACTGTACATTGTGTTTTGTACAAGTGTCATGTTTAAAAAGGGTTTTTAATGATACATCAAATGTTCACTCTCATACTGTTTGCGAAACTCTAAATTAAACATGCATATTCCCAGACCAAAATTAGAAGCAACTAAATGTAGTCTTCACTACAGAGGGTCCGTCCTCTGGAACAAAATCCCTGCAGAAGCAAGAGATCATGCTAGTCTGAATGCTTTTAAGACTATCCTGTCAAATAAAATACCTTTTAGTAGACTGATGTAATAGGTAGAGTTATAATAAGATTGAATTTATTAATAAGGTTAGATTTAGGTTTATGGTAATTAGTTATGATTAGATAAATAGTTTTTATTGGATAGTTGTGATTATAATGTATAAGATTTTTTTTATTGTTATTGTATGTAGTAGCCCACGGCTCACTGGAAGACCATTTTTGTAATGAATGTGATCCCGTGTCAGTTTAAATGAAAGATGATGATCATGATGATGACGATGATGGTGATGATGTGAATCTCCTACGACTGATCCCGTGATATGACCAGTGACTTTCCGAATACCGGTCGAATTATGCTGAGCCAAGACATAACACATAATTTGGAGCTTTGACCCGCATCAAAGTTAAAGGTTTTTATGCTTGCCTAATGATTATCCTTATTTGCGATTGACAGTTAACCAAATTATTTGACATCGCCAGAAATTTCTAATCGACATGCGTAGTTGAAGCCTCTGTTTTGATCTCATTACAAAAAAAATACAGGGAAATAATTTTCAAAGTTACGACGATTGAAATGTGTTGGAATTCCGAAGCTGCCCCGTATCTAGTATTGATCAGACCTTTGCAATGTTTGGTTGGAAACTTCGCTCGGCATAAAACCTTTCAATTTCGCGGCGGTTTTTAGCGGAGCACGTGCCAGGCCGAAGGCCTGGCTGCGCAGCTCCATACTCATAGAACCTACGCCGTGATTTTTCATGGTCATGGCTAGCGGAATGTTTCGCGGGCGCGTGTCCGTCCGCCCGTGTTGGACAACATCCGGGATCTTAGCAATTTTGTTTTTCGCGCGGCCACACAGCCGTGAGCTCGGTAAACACTTTAGTTGTTTTCTTGTGCCTAGCGGAGAATTAAACTCGTTATTTTCCTGCATTTTTTCGCGGTTTGCTACTCAAGACAGGGATACTAATTAAGGTATACTCAGAAGCCGCTTTAGTGGAAAAAGACGAGCTTTCAGGGATAAAATCTTGCTTCGAGGAACTTCATGTATTACGTTTTTATCAATGCGGGAGATGATTAATTTTCAGAACCAGAAGCGGAGATTTGAATTTCCAAGCAAGCGAGGAACTTAAAGGTAAAACATTACAGTTTTCGATGAGAATTTATGTTGTTATCAATCTGTGAGTGACTTGTTATTAGTGTTATTGTTAGTTTTGGCGAATTGATTTTAAAAACGTGCCTAAATTTAGTTGTATCGATCTCTTGAATTTCATCGAAGAAAGCTTGAACTCGATGAGCTATAAATAAATGGTACGCGTTTTGTTTTTAAACGTAAACTAATGGAGATTTGAATAAATTTTTTCGAAAGAAGATTGTGTTGTCCATTTTTATGTGTTTGTTCATTCATTAGATAGATTGAAAAGCGATTTTATGTAAACAAAACAAGACTTGATTTTATAGTACAGTTCTATCTTCACTCGCATCGCCTTATGCAAATATGTTTGTGTATTTTTGCAATTTTTGATTTTCAAATCAGTTTCTCGGGCAATTTTTGACAAACATAAACGGTATTTTATTCGGAAACTAGTGGTACTATTTATTCTAGACAGAGAAAAGTTGTTTTTGTGAACTTTTGTACGGTCTATAAAAATGTACTGTGCAGACGG
>JAJGOT010000138.1:0-10000 GCA_022457155.1 Cladopsammia gracilis
CTGATCTGTACTCCACCCAGGAGGGCACCCCTCTCCTGGTTCCCTAGTTCCGTGGACTAGGGATATGGGCCTCACCCTACTGGAGACAGATCCGGACCCCGTCCAGGGTGGCTACCCCCGGTACCACCTGATCTGCTCTCCCCCCAGGAGGGCACTCCTCTTCTGGTCCCTGGGGGGCTCCCTAGCGGCGCTTCCCTGCCATCCTGATTTTACCCATCACCTGTGCCTTGTTGTCCTTAATTACGGTAGATACCAAACAGCCTGCCTCGAAAGAGGATCATTAACAGATGAATTGTAAACGAAATCTATTTCCGGAATCTAAGAGAGACTGCGTCTTAAGCAATTTTTCAAAGATAGGCGGAGAGAGCTTGAAAAAATTGGCCAATTTTTTCAAGTTGCAATCCATTTCCATCCAGGCCATCTCCAGCCCAAGACACTTATTTATAGCTTCAGTGAACTAGTAGAGTGTTTGTTAACAAAACTGGACCATTATTTGTAGGCTTCCATTCATGGAAATATGATTTTTTGGGTTTTCAAAATGATACTAGAAATGGTGACATTGCCCCTTTAAGTGCATCTTGGTACATGCTTTTGGCCTTGTTGAATTAATTATTATGTGACAAGCTCCAACATACTCCAGGAAATACTGAAATGGGATACACTCTCAGGAAGACAAAAAAAGCAAAAGGCTGTTATAATGTTGAAGTCCCTCAATACATTAGCCCCAGTGTGCTTGCAGGACTTATTCAATATAAACAAAGCACAAATTACAATTTACAAAATTTGTGCAGTAAACTAACATTGCCCTAAGCCACACACCAATTATCTAAAGTATAGCTTAAGCTACAGCAGGGCTCAATTGTGGCATTCCTTACCACAAGATGCAAGAAACACCAAGTAAATAGGGCAATTTTAAAAGGGTATAAACCAACTATTTCAATCATCGGCTTCCCACTCAGCAATCTTGTATAGTGAATGAAGTGTATATATATATATATTTATAAAATTCATTAATAATTCATAAGGAAAATACAAAAGAAATGAATGTTTAATGAAGGTTTGTAAACCCCAATACAGATCAACTGAGTTGATGAATTATTAAACAGTAGCATTAACTTTTGATACAGATGTCTGCTGAGCTAATTAGTATGCATTAACTTTTGATACAGATCTCTGCTGAGCTAATTAGTATGCATTAACTTTTCATACAGATCTCTACTCATTGTTTCATTTCATAAGTCAGATAAAATATTCGCGTCCGATCTGTATGGGCGTTTACAATGGCTCGCCTTCGGCTCGCCATTGTAAACGCCCATACAGATCTCCCGCTCATATTTTATCTATCACATATATATATATATATATATTTATATATATATATATTTATATATATATATATATATATATATATATATTTATAAAATAACTGAGATACTATGCGCATTCTGATTGGCCGAAGACCTATTAACTATTGTGCCGGTAAACTCATAGAAAACCGCGCAAGCGAAACTGTAAAGTAAACAAAGTTCAATTTTCCACTGCATCAACACAAGCGTGAGGAGAAAGAATTTCACAACTCGAGCCGGTTTAGTGTCTTATTGCATATTGTGGTCTGTTAGAAGATGAGAAGAGAAGATAGGTTTCTTGTAAACGATAAGTTGCTGCTCAAACCTACAAAATAAAAAAAAATTCCCATGCACGCAAACAAAAAACGGCTTAACGACAAAAGAACTCTAAGCTTTAATATTTTAAAACTGATATCAACAACAGGAATATATTTTCATTTAACATTGGCTTGGAAAGGCTTACCTGCAGCGATGAATGACAATCAAAACAACCTCGATATGTACTTTGTGAAGTTCATTGAACTGAAGGTTTAGCTATTAGTGGAAAGCTCAAAAATGATGGATCACAAAGAGAAAACAATGGCTTTCAAACTGAGGAATTTTCGATTGAAATTCACTGAACTGAAGTTTATAAATGTTCCTACATATCCTAAGATAACTTCTAAATAAGACGGATTTTCACAGTGGAATTAAAAAGCAAGGCTTAAGCTTATAGCTTTGTTGTTTAGGATAATTATTTTACGCCGATTCCATTTATCTTACGCTTTATCGTGTTTTGTTTTTGAGATCTTTTCATTGAATACTTTTGTACCCGATGCAGTTTAAATTCTGATTATGTGTCCAAGCAAGGATGATCAATTAGCAAGAAGAAAATGAAGCTAACGAAAATTAAAGGTTTATGGTTAAACAAATTATTTGCATGGAATGATCAAACAATTCAACTATAGGCTTAAAAAACAATGAGCTTAGTTTTCATTCAGAACTTAAAATGTAGAGAAGTACGGACTTCATTGTACACTTCAAAGTAAGTGGATAAAGTCGAAAACATTTTCAGAAGCTGAGTTTCTGGAACTAACCTTTATTCCAATTGAAAAATTCTTGACAAGAAGGCAATCTTTGAATCCAACATACGCCATAAAAATTTTAGGCTTTCAAACTTTCCTCGTACATTCATGTTTGCGGCGGCAGATTCCGGACACAATTTTCTGGATTTCCCATTCAAAGACCTTTTGAATCATTGAATATATTTTCTTCTTTCAGCTGATAAATTCCAACTGACGAATTTCAAAGCGCTAAAACTTTTCATCACTTTGTTGAACCCGTGAATTTGTCAGTGCAGCTTTGTCAGTGGCATCGTGTAAAGTTCATTCTTTCAGCGGCTCTGATTGGTTTTCCCGGTCATATGATGAATGTTATGAGAACAAGCTACTTGATCAGCACAAAACTACAACAAATTTCTATCTTTCCAAACGCTTTTCATAGTTATTTCATAAAAGCAATAGAACATATTTTCTATGACTTTACCGGCGTAATAGAACCACTTGGGATGTTGGGAGAACACTGTGGAGTGTTCCAGGAAGCGCTGGGTTTGGCCGGAAATTGCTTTTTAGCAATTTTTCCGATCATTCTCACCATTCTATCGAGATATATACCTGGATTATTGAAAAGGGGGTCAACGAAAATTACAGCAATTTCACTACAAATAGCCCAAACAAGGGTTTCTATGAACCTAATCAGTCCGAAAATCACAGTTATTTCAGTTTCCTACATCTACAGATACTAAGGATGTAAGGATGTTCTGTGCAAGTTTTCAACTCATTTGAAGTAATTTTCAGTTTTTTATGATTTTTTTTTTCAGAAAAAATCCCAAATGGCGCCCATAACTCCTGTATGCCACAAAAAAAGAAAAAATGGGAAAATAGTACATCTAGCTACCACTTCACGCGAAAAAGTGACAAAACCGTGAAACTGGCCTTGTTAGTGCAAATCTTATCTGGAAGCACTGTGAGTATCGCACTCCATATTTGGTGTGAAAGTTGGACAGGCCCGCACCGCGAGTTAATGTTTGGCCGGTCAAAGTTTAGTGTTAGGGTTACTGTTTGACCGAGGGTTAGGGTTAGGGGAAAGACCTAGGGTTGTGTATGAACATACCCAAGGCTCGCACCCAGCACATTATTCTTGTAGATGTGTATAGCTGTAAATATATGTTTTCCCTGTGATATGGTCGTAGAGGAAAGATACAGCGAAAAGTTTAGTATTTATAGTTTTCATAGTGAAACTTAAGCGATACGAAGGACGTCGCCATGACACATGACGCGGGGAGCCTTGGATTGTGAGACCGCGATGTATCGTCCCGAGGCAGGGCCGTGAACGGGCACCAGCGTCGTATAGGCCGCAGTCTCGGAGCAAGTTCGATACTGCACGCGTCGATCTCTCCGTAGCGCCGATTAAAACATATTTTAGGCCCGTCAGGTGATGGAAAGACATCATTAAGTCCGGAAATCCGTAAGTCACCAGCACCTCTCAAGGAAACGAGACGTGTTTCTTGCCGGCTTCGGCCCAGATGAAAATGGGCCGTAGCGGACAAGAGGATCCTGCGGGAAAGTCTGGAAGCAGTTCGGATCCCTCGAAGGGCAGATTGGTGAGTTGTGACCCATTTGCCAGCGCACGCCGTAGGCGAATTGCCCGACATCCGAGGTGGTTCCAGACTTATATTATTTTGTTGATGGTCGGGGAGGGGAACTCCATTTCGAATTGGCCATCTTGCTTCTCGGCATGCTTTGCGTCAGTGGGTGGGCAGGGAGTGTAGGTCCGCGTTGCGTGCTCGGGGCGCTCGCCGGGAACAGAGCTTTGTGCGGCCCTAAGCCGAAGTTGGGGGAGGTTAGGAGCCGGCACTGGGGAACCGGGAGTGGAGTGGCTCTGTTTTTGCCTATTTTTACACAAAAGTTTGGGCAAATCTGTGGCATTTCTCCCATTTACTTAGACAAACTCTTGAATTTTACAATGCAGAACATGTTTTTTCTTCATCGCAACTGAAGCTCCTTTGCTAGTTTAATGGTCTTCAAGCAAAAAAAGTGCATCTAGCTGCGACTTCACACGAAAAATGAAAACAAAAAGGAGGAAGGAGGTAAAACTGGCCTCGTTATTTGAAATCTTCTGTGAAAGCACTGTAGGTATCGCACCCCATCTCTGTTGTGAAAGTTGGACTGGCACGCATAGCGACAGTTAATGTTTGGCCAAGGGTTAGTGTCAGGGTTAATCCAAGATGACGCCCATGACTCCTGGATTTCATCGTATTTTCAAACCTAAAATCCGAATGCAGAAAGATACATTTTTTGGCTCTGGCTTCCTGCATCTACATATGCTGAAGATGTTCCCTGCACGTTTTCAGTTCATTTGGATGAAACCTCAGTGTTTGAGGTCCAAAAAGCTGTGTGTATTCTGGCTTTTTCTGTTCTCTGAACTCAAAATGTCATCGTATTTACAAACCTAAAATCCCAATGCAGAAAGATACATTTTTTGGCTTTGGCTTCCTACATCTACATAGAGTGAGGATCTTCCCTGCACGATTTCAGCTTATTTGGGTGAATCCTCAGTGTTTGAGGTCCAAAAAGCTGTGTGTATTCTGGCTTTTTCTGTTCTCTGAAGTCAAAATGTCATCCTTTTTTCAAACCTAAAATCCGAATGCAGAAAGATACATTTTTTGCCTTTGGCTTCCTACATCTACATATGCTGAAGATGTTCCCTGCACGTTTTCAGCTCATTTGGATGAAACCTCAGTGTTTGAGGTCCAAAAAGCTGTGTGTATTCTGGCTTTTTCTGTTCTCTGAACTCAAAATGTCATCGTATTTTCAAACCTAAAATTCCAATGCAGAAAGATACATTTTTTGGCTTTGGCTTCCTACATCTACATATAGTGAGGATGTTCCCTGCATGATTTCAGCTCATTTGGATGAAACCTAAGTGTTTGAGGTCCAAAAAGCTGTGTGTATTCTGGCTTTTTCTGTTCTCTGAAGTCAAAATGTCAGCGTATTTTCAAACCTAAAATCCAAATGCAGAAAGATACATTTTTTGCCTCTGGCTTCCTACATCTACATATGCTGAAGATGTTCCCTGCACGTTTTCAGCTCATTTGGATGAAACCTCAGTGTTTGAGGTCCAAAAAGCTGTGTGTATTCTGGCTTTTTCTGTTCTCTGAACTCAAAATGTCATCGTATTTTCAAACCTAAAATTCCAATGCAGAAAGATACATTTTTTGGCTTTGGCTTCCTACATCTACATATAGTGAGGATGTTCCCTGCATGATTTCAGCTCATTTGGATGAAACCTCAGTGTTTGAGGTCCAAAAAGCTGTGTGTATTCTGGCTTTTTCTGTTCTCTGAAGTCAAAATGTCAGCGTATTTTCAAACCTAAAATCCGAATGCAGAAAGATACATTTTTTGCCTCTGGCTTCCTACATCTACATATGCTGAAGATGTTCCCTGCACGTTTTCAGCTCATTTGGATGAAACCTCAGTGTTTGAGGTCCAAAACGCTGTGTGTATGCTTGGCCTTGTTTTCTAAAACCCCCAATATAAAAACTAAAGACAGTTGCTAGTCTTTTGTTCTCTCGACCTCGCTCCCTTTCCGTCTTCCCTCTCTTTTCTGTGATTTTCGGGCTGATTGGGGTCATAAAAACACTTTTCTGGGCTAGTTGTAGTGAAAATGCCATGTCCATGCATTCACCCTCTTCTTTCCTGGCAAAGATCTACATGCATGTACAGTGAAAATGGAACTGAAGGAACTTGCCAACTAAATAATTCAACTACAACAAATGTCAATTAAAATTTTCAAGGAAGCTGAAATGAAAGTTTCCTGGATTCCATGGCTGTATGTTTAAAACTGTTATAAAAACTAGTATGCCAGTGCTTCCTTTAAATCGACAGTGGTTGAATTAGTGGTTGATTAGGAGATAAACTAGAAAGAATTAGGAGATAAACTAGAAAGGGATAACCTGTTATCTCCTTTTCACTTTTTCAATGGAATTGTAAATAAACAGTTATTATTATTATTATTATTATTATTATTATTAATATTTTATACAATAAGACTTGTATGATGGTGCTATAAGGAATGGCAAAACAATTCAAATCCCCCACATCTGTTGCCAGTTCCTTCTGCAACCCCCTCGGGCCTCACATTGATTTAGTGGTATGACATGTACAAAGCAAGTGACTCAGATACCATCATTCTTTTATTATTCAAGTCCTCCTATGTTCAATAATTAAGTAAATTATGTTCAGTATGTTACTTAAATTCAACACTTTTTAAAAGTGCTACTTTCCAGTCTTATATTGCATGTAATCTCCTATTTCCTATTTGTGGATAGTCAAGTGAGGTAAACATGCGAGTGTCTATGCCGGAAAATTGGCTCAGGTAGCCAATGTTCTTGCACACTGGCTTGCATGTTTCCCTTGCTTGACTATCCCACCAAATAATCCCTGAGAGAAATAAGAGACTCCCTACTTTGTAGTCTATATGATTGAGTCTCTCCAGTATACACTGCTTATAGTAGTTGTTACATTTCTTGAAGTATATATTCCTGAAAACAATTTGGGCCCAATAGTTCAAATTTTTCAAAGTCTCAATTATTATTGATGTAAAGCAGGTTTTCACAAACCAAAAAAACTTTAGCTTCTTGAATTTTATCAGTGTTGTGAACATAAGAAATATTTTTTACATAAAACAAAATTTGGCACAGAATATTTGCAGGACCTTCATGAGAAATGTATTACAAGTTCTTTTTCAAACTGCAAATTTGAAATAGACTTCATGATTAAGGAGTCAGGGAATACTTGAAGGGCTCAGTGCAAAAAGGGGCCTGTTGTATGTGCTAATGTTTGAAAGAAAATCCAACAAAACATTTTATTTTGAGGCCCTGGACATGAATTTACAGTTTTAAAAGCACTTGAAATGGCAAAAATGCTTGATTGCTATGTTAGAATCAAGCTCCTTCCTAACATACCGGGATGTAATCTAACCATAAAAATGTCAACAGGCATCCCCAGACCATTACCAAAACTCCCTCAGCAAATTACTAAAATACTGAACAAAATCATGCAACATCTCCAGATCATGACTCCTGTAAGAGATTCAGAGAGATCACAACTTAAAAATTTATTATATTTTTTTCCCTGAATAAAGCTATGCAGGAAAAGAAAGCAGGAACATTCCATGGAAGCTGACTCAGTAATCAAAACAATATATTTGTACATGGGGTGAAGAGCCTTCGGGCCGTTTAGAACCTGAAATACCTAGAAGAAAAAATATATGTAATTTAGATAAAAGGAATCAGTAAAAAATAGTATTCTGAGTTCCAAAAAGTTTGTTGTTATCCCGATAAAGCAAGTTTGCGTGACTCAATCACGCCATCACCTCCCGTGAAATCTTACAAGATAATATGTGACAAACGCGAAAAAAGCTACAACTTCAAGTCGATTTTTCACCACTAAAACGGCGGGGCCCCAGTGGGCCCCCCGACCTTTTCTCAAAGTTTAACTATTAAACTTTAATTCTGTGCAAAAATAAATCCAAATACTGACCGAACGATGCAAAGAAAGGGCAAACTAAATACCCGTGTCACACATTAGTGGTAAACAAAGATTTTGAAGACAACATGGTTTTCATTGAACAAATTTGATACAAAATATGCTCACCTGAAGCTACAAGTTGGGTTATAGCTTGCTACGGTATTTCTCTTTCGGCCCTCCGAAAACGATAAACTAAAACGTTCGATGAAACGAGAAATCAATCCAAGAACAGAAAGGAGACCTCAACACGAAAGAGTGAAGACGGCCGCCATTAGTATCACTAAAGTGACACGTGATTGGACGAATGAAGTCACGTGAACCATGTCCAACACCGCCTGAGCTTATGCTTTCAGGATGGATTTTCCTCACAACTTAAAAATCCCAAACTTTCAACTGGAGCCGGGAAGCCAATTGGTCACTTTATTGAAGCCAGAATGGCACATGTGTTGTTTGCTAATCAGTCTACTTGTTGTTCTTGTTTTCTAATATCCTCTTTAAACCAAAGCAAATTGGCTTAATCTCTGTAGGGACATGCTTTTTGTGGAATGTTTTTGAAGTCGTTCAATAAACTTGTAGCACATGTTTGATCAGGTCTAAAATGTTAAAGATTTTGCTATAAAAATTAGTGATAAAAAATCACGACGTTTCGACCTCTCCGAGGTCATTTTCAAGTGGATGTAAAAATACAGAATAAGCATAAATATATTACAGTATAAAAACATAAGAATGTAGAGAACGCTAAAATGTGGTAAAATATGTAAATATAGGTGATAAAAATTACATAAAAACAATTAAACCACCTCAGACAGCAACATGATATGGACTTGAATGACATTGCGCGAAGTTTTAAGATTTTAAAGAAGTGCCAGAACAAATTTGATTGTCTTATTTTTGAAATGCTTTTTATCAAAGAACTCAAGCCAACACTGAACAAACAGTGCGACTCAATCCGCGCTAAGTTATTTGTTTAGAAAGTCCTTTAACGCTTGGTTTTATTTATTTATTAGTTTAATTGTTTTTATGTAATTTTTATCACCTATATTTACATATTTTACCACATTTTAGCGTTCTCTACATTATGTTTTTATACCGTAATATATTTATGCTAATTCTGTATTTTTACATCCACTTGAAAATGACCTCGGAGAGGTCGAAACGTCGTGATTTTTTATCGCTAATTTTTATAGCAAAATCTTTTACTAAAAAACTACTCATTAAAATGTTAAACCTGTTAAAACATTGCTACTTGTGTATTAAAATAAGCATGTGCATCCTAACATAACAGACCAGTGTGAGCTTTGAGTCTTTGTACACTAAGTTCCGGAACAAAAGGCTTAGTTCCTCCCCTATTTTACAACTTTTGGGTGTGAAATGCAAATTAAAGAGTCTTTCAGTCACAAAACGTGGTTAACTTGCGCATCCTTTAAATATAATTTGCTTCAAAAATCTAATTAAACCAAGATTTTACCTAACCAAAAAAAGAATCAGAAGTTCATAAAGACTTCTGGTATAACTTTCATAAAGTTTTTCAAAATTTTGTTAGCAATGGTCTTAGTAATGACACATGTTTTTTGTCAGTTTGTTAATGCTTCAGTGGTTGATTGACGACTGGAGGTGAGAATGGCCAGGCCAGGCTCCTTTTATACTGGAACTTTGTGTTTAAGCTAAGCCCCAATGGTGATCAGTATCAAATTTCTCCTCATAACGTCAATGCTTGATCAAGCAGACAAGTCATAAGAAATAAGGAAACAATCTTGATATTTCAACAACCTATGCAACGTATACTACTGGTATAAAAAATGTACATCTAGAGACCAGTAAGGAGAAATTGCATGTTGACACTAGGGTTTAACTTTTAAGGTGGCTCGACTGGGTTTTTAAGCGACGATACCGTTTAGCTTTGAGAAACTTGTGTACCACCACAAACGATCCAACGGAAAATTGATTGCCACAGCTGTACTAGAGAAAGATTAAAGTTTCAGATGAGATTAGTTTTATAGAAATCGGAGTTGCCAAAGCAACGTTATGACGTCACTTCCGGTTTTACATAATACCGAATTACTTGTCATCAAGAGATAATTTTGG
>JAJGOT010000138.1:15000-140000 GCA_022457155.1 Cladopsammia gracilis
AATAACATCTTCCACCGTGTAAAGCCTTTAGAGGCACAGTTTAGAGAAATGGAGCAATGTCGGATCTCTATTCTTTTTAATGTGCCTGCAAGCTTTTGTAAGCAATGATTCCCCAACATTACGGTCTTATTTTTTTAGCATACTGTACGTGCAAAGAAAACAAGCGTGCTGTTTCCAGCTCAGACGGCTTCATTGGGAATATTTTTGCCTGGATGTTCGTCTCCCGGGTCGTCTGCTGTCTGTTTTCGAAATAAATTGGTTGCGTCCAACTCCAGGACAATTGCTCATGAACAATATAATATTCCTTTAAAACAAAGAACGCTGCTGATAGTTCAAATTCGAGGTGAGCAATTGAACTAATATACACATGCCACGGCCACTCTCATCGTTTGTTGGCCTACAATTGTTTCCACTTTTTCGAATTTTTAAGATGAACAAGGCCATCGGAACAGATGTTCCACCGCCGGAAATTATTGACTCGTTGGCTGCTCCTGATGTGTTGAATCGAATTGTTGTTTACTTTTAACAATTTCCACAAGTTCAATCTCTTGACTCTGGCGCCCAGTTTCAGTAATATGAGCCTGGAGACAAACTTCACGGATTCACAGGAATGATAAAATTAATGAATCTAAAAAGGTGTTTCATTTTGTTTAAAAGCTTTACCTTCGTTTGATGATACTGTTCTATATTTTTCTTCGAAATCTTACTTGGAACAAAATGGGATGAGTCAAAGCGTTAGAGATCGACTAGTTTGTTTCAAGTCGGGACAGAGAATGTACGTTCGATCGAAATCAAACTTGCGCCAACTTCTCCTGACATTGGACAACAAAATCATCACCATTCTTCAGATTCTTGCTCTCTCGTTATCAGGTGAGTTTCCGAGATCAGCTATACAGTTCTATTATTGTGCAAATTACCACAGGTTCAAGAGATTTTCGGAGGAAAAGCATGATTTTTTAATCTTATATCCCCGGTATCGTAAACTGATGTTTGCCAATATTTTTAACCCGTGAATATACGCGCATGCGTAATGAACGGGTTATCGGTAACGAAGAGAGATATGCAAATGAGCACTCACTCGCTCACTCCTTCCATCAGCTGTAAACTTGTGACGTAATGCTTTGTTACGAATGCGTTTCTTAACAAAAGCAATGGGAATCCAGCGATAACAATAACAAATTTGTTGTAAAAGAATATAAACAACAATAAGTTAAAAGATGTTTCGCATTTGGAGTCTTAATGCAACATTAAAATCGTCAGTAAAATGATTTTTCAATCGAGACACACATTTTGATCTTTATCTACCTTGAAATAATAAAATTTAAAAAATCCGTTGACCTAGTCCGATTTAGCTCAGTTGTGTAATCATTTCCCTTATAACCGGGACGATGCTGGTTCGAATCCTGATTGCGACGCCTTCTTTTTTTTCTTTTTTTTTTCGAACACGTTATTACTGAAAGTGATCTGGTGTTTTTTCTTAGCGTTACAATCGTTCAATTAACAGAAATTATCGAACCGTGTTTATAAAAACATAAGCTTACCGCAATATTGCGTTACGCGTTAGGCTAGCGCCGTTAGCTCGCGGTACAAGGTTCAAATGATCTGAAATGATCTACTATGCAAATTCTATACACTTTTAGTTCTATACACTAATATCGTTCCCTCTTTAGCAACAATTATGGCTTCAGCAAACCACTTGATTCGATAAAAATAACGCAAATTCCTTTAATACTCCTTTAGTAAAGGAAAAAAGTTCCGTTACGGAACTTTGTTTTATTCGCAAAATAAATAAATTAATCGTTCACAAGCTGTTGAACTGATTAAAATCAAACTGCGGACTTCAAATGGATTTTACAAGATTATAAGGAAAACGTGGTACAGTAACGGTAAATGTATGAATAATAGTCCAATAATTTATTAGAAGCCCGACCTCTTTTATAGTACCGCCATACCGCCGCACAAACTCGCTGGTCGCGGGCTGGTCGCGTCTTTATTATACATTAGGGAGACTATATGTGATCCCATCATGATGTACTTGCCGAAAAAATTATTAGCCAGGCGCGGGGCCTTCTGGCTGTTTTGACGAATGGCTCGATTTTAGCGGCTACGTTTTCTTCCTGGATGTATTTGGACGTTCCACAGTATTTTTCTTTTTAACTTGGGCTCACACTTCATTCTTTGTGTCAGCGAATCGCTTGGCGAGTGGACTGGCGTTTCGACAGAGAGTCTTCGTGGTTCGACGTGCTTGGCAACCTGCACAAAACATCGAAAAAAACAGGTAAGCTTAAGCTCAACCTAAAGTTTTTACAATTGTTATAAGCTTAAGCTTATTATAAACTTGAAACAGCGTTCATTTCTTTATTAAAATCTATTTTGGCTTAATTTACTACTTGTCTTTAGAGCTTAGATCGGCTGTACTTCGTTTGTGTTCGGGAATTTGGGGTTTTGTTCTATTTTGGAACATTACGGTTTGATTATGCAATAGTATGCAAAAGACGTCATAATTTTGCTGATTTAGCTAACTAAAATTTATCAAGCAAGCATTTTAAGAAGCATTTTTTAAGCGATTTCAGCGTTTTGATTTTTACAAGAGAGATATTGGCACTATTTGGGAGTTAAGGTTAATTGACAAGACAAAGAAAAAGACAATGTAAAAGAAGACGAATATCAATAACTGAGTGTGTCGTACAGTACTCATCCCATTCAAATCCTGACGTGGACAAGAGAGTTACCTTAGAGTGCTCAACGTAGCTTCATCGCATTGAATCCTGACCTGAACAAGAGAGTTACCTTCGAGTGCTCAACGTATCTCTATTAGCAAAGAATATAGCAAACTGAAAGCAAAAAAATATATATTGAAGCTGAAATCTATAATTTCCTAAAACAAAATTATGAATTGTTTATCATGGTTGCTTTTGATTCTTCAGGTGCCATAAATTCAGTTTCACTACTAGAAAGTAGGTTATCAGAATGTGTTGGAGGAGGTGGCAATTGTTTTTTTTTTCGTGCTGTATCACATCAATTGTATGGCAATGCTAACAACCATTTTCACATACGTAGTCTTGGCATTGAGTATTTAGTGTATAGCCTCGAACAGTTTATAGAGAGTAATATTGACCACTCTTGGCGAGGATATTTGAGTAATATGTCATGTCAGGGAACATGGGCTGATGCAATTATCATTCAAGCTGTGGCCAATTGTCTCAATTTATCAATTCATATTGCTGAATCAAATGAAACTTTTGCTCCTATCACTCTTGTTCAACCAGTGAATGTCACAAGAGGTTGCACAAACATTTATATTGGGCTTGTTGAAACTCATTTTGTGTCTACAGTAGAAAAAAGAAGTTATCAATTAGCAAACAATAAAAATAGTGGTGATACTTTAGTGCGAGAGAAAGTAAGTGATAGAACTGAAAAACAAAGAGGTTACATGAGAGATTATATGACAATGAAAAGAGCTGATGTGCAAGAAAAAGAGGTAATTGATAAAAATGAAAAACGTAGGAATCCAGCAAGCACTCGTGCTTTACATGCAGATGAAATGAAAAAATGTAGGTTGTCAAGAGCAAGACTTGTTACTAAGTTACATCCCAGAAGGAAACGTGACAGAGAACCTTCCAGAATTCCTTATAGGAAAATTATCAAACTATTTAGAAAGACAAGAATAATTCGAGATGCTGCAAAATTATACCTTAAGAAGTGCATTCCAAGTTCATGTAAGCTCAAACTTATGCTGTCTGAGTATAATCGTTATTATTTCAGTGAATGGTTTGCCAGATCAAAGTGTGCTTTATCCTCAAAAAAGTACTTGTTCAAACAAAATTTGTACCTGTCTGTTGTACGTCTGAGAACATTAAAGCACAAGAAGTCACCATTGTTTTGCATGTATGTTGATGACAGAATGTTAAAGCATTTAAAATACTGTCAGGAGCAAACCTATCATGTATCTTGTAGAATAATTTCTCTAAGTGGTGACATAGAAGAAAATCCAGGGCCATCAGATCAGTGTAGTGCTAATATTAATTTAACAGTACAAGGTGCCTCATGTCCCAATTCAGTTTCATTACTGGGAACCAGGTTGTCTGAAATAAATAGAATAGCACTTGATGTTGGAGGAGGTGGTGATTGCTTTTTTCGAGCTGTATCACATCAATTGTATGGTAGTCCTAATAATCATTTTGATGTCCGTAGCCTTGGCATTCAGTATTTACTGAATAACCCTGAACAGTTTATAGAGAGCAATACCGACCACTCTTGGCAAGGATATTTAAGTAATAATTATGTCATGTCAGGGAACATGGGCTGATGCAATTATCATTCAAGCAGTGGCCAATTGTCTCAATTTATCAATTCATATTGCTGAATCAAATGAAACTTTTGCTCCTGTTACTCTTGTTCAACCAGTGAATGTTACAAGAGCCTGTACAAACATTTACATTGGGCACATAGGTGAAACTCATTATGTGTCTACAGTAGAAAAAAGAAGTTCTGAAATGCCAAACAAGACAAAATGTGGTCAAAGTTTTGTTGGAAATGAACTAATTGATAAAAATGAAAAACGCAGAGTTTACATGAAAAACTACATGAAAATGAGAAGAGCTGATGCACAATTTAGAAAAAGAGAGAATGAAAAATTGTTGCAAAGTAGATGTAACAATATTGTAAAAACTAGGGAGAAAAACAACACAGCTGCTAGGAAAAGAAGAGAACAGAACACACAACATGTGAGAGATATTGAAAAACGGTGTAAAAGAAAAAAACGACAAGAAAACCGAGAACACATAAGGGAAATCGAGAAACAGTCCTTTAAAAAACGGAAAGCAGAGAATTCAGCACACATAAGGGAAATTGGAAAACAGGCTTTTAGAAAACGGAAAGCAGAAAATCCAGAACACATAAGGGAAATTAAAAAACAGACGTTCAGAAAACGAAAGGCAGAAAATCCAGAACACATCAGGAAAATTGGAAAACAGGCCTTTAGAAAACGGAAAGCAGAAAATCCAGAACACATTATGCAAATAAATATAAATGTTAAAGTTAGAAAAACAGTTACCAATTTACTTGATACAACTGCACAAGCTGCTAAAATGCAATGTCAAAATACATCACTCCCTACAATTGGTTATGATGAGTTACAACCACAGAAAAATGCAAGCAATGCAATTTCTATGATAAATGTTTTTCACAACAACATTAAATGTGGTCCAGAATACATATGTACCTGTTGTGACCAGTTGTGGTTCAAGTCGTCAGTAGTGAAATGTAACGGTAACAAGTACAAGGCATGTTCACCAGATGTTGTCAAGTCTTGTGTCACTGGGTTAAGAAGTGTTGATGATACTGAATGGATTTGCACAACTTGTGACTCAAATCTAAAAAACGGGAAATTGCCTAGCTGTTCTAAAGCCAATAAAATGAGTTTTCCTAAGAAGCCTGAGTTGTTAAATTTGACACCATTAGAAGAACGGCTAATATCACCTCGTATCCCATTCATGCAAATTCGTGAATTACCAAGAGGTGGCCAGTTGTCTATTCATGGAAATGTTGTTAATGTGCCAAGTGATGTAAATTCAACTGTTCACTGTCTGCCAAGGCCCATCAATGAATCGCAGACTATTCCAATAAAACTTAAAAGACGTCTTAGCTATAAGCATCATTATCAGTTTCAGAATGTAAGACCTAAGAAAGTGTTAGATGCAGCCAAATATCTTGTAGAGACAAGCAATTTATTCAAAAGTGAAGGCATACATGTAGAAGCACAGAATACATGGGTAGATAAGATAAGTTCATCAAGTGCCAATGAAGATTGGAGTGAGTTTATTCCAAACCCTGACACACTGAGTGCTGATTTGCAAAGTGGTGAAATTCTTAAAAATAATAAAACACAGGATTGCCAAAACAGAATTTCCTCTGCTGATGTTGATAATGCAGCCAATGAAAAAGATGAAAGTGATGGCTGGTGTGAAGTTGATGAACGCCATTCAGGTGTTACAGATACACTACTGCAAGAACCAGATGTAACAGAAAATGGAGATAGAATTATTTCCTTTGCACCGGGAGAAGGAAACAAACCATTAGGGATATTTATGGATAAAGATTCTGAATATCTATCATTCCCCACAATATTCTGTGGAAAACAAAGACCTGACAACAGTGAAAGAAAGGTCCCTGTATCATACAGTACAGTTGTTAAGTGGGAATTAAGATGTCAGGATAGAAGAGCTGCAAAGTCTGTCCCTAACATCTTTTATAAGCTAAAAAAACTGCAAATCAAGCAAATTCAAGATAGTGCTTCAATTTCTCTCAGAAAGTGTATAAGACAAAGGGGAAAAGATACACTGCTGGCGACTTGAAGTCGGAGGATTATCTTAATAAGCTTATACATCTTGATGAAGGTTTCAGAGTTTTAAGAAATCTTAGAGGCTCGCCACCTTATTTTGAAAAGTGCAAAAAAGACTTGTTTGCTATGATTCGTCAACTAGGCAACCCTACATGGTTTTGCTCTTTCTCAGCAGCTGAAACAAGATGGACTCATCTTCTTAAAACTTTGGGTAGAATTGCAGAGAAAAAAGAGTACACTGATAATGAAATTAAGCAAATGACTTGGGAACAAAAATCAGATCTTATACAAAAAGATCCTGTTACTTGTGCAAGAAACTTTGAGCATATGGTCCAGTTATTTATTCGTGATGTCTTAAAGAGCAGTGTAATGCCAATAGGAGAAATAGATGATTATTTTTACAGAGTTGAATTTCAACAAAGAGGAAGCCCACATATTCATGGTTTGTTTTGGGTGAAAGAAGCCCCACAATATGACAAAAGTTCTAATGAAGAAATTGTGAGCTTTGTTAATAAGTATATCACTTGCCTCAAGCCAGACAACTCAAGTGAAATGGAGGATCTTGTAAACTTACAAATGCACAGGCATGCCAAAACTTGTAAGAAGGCAGGGCATAAGATATGTAGATTTAACTTTCCATTGCCACCAATGCCAAGAACAATGATTTTAACGCCTCTTGAGAACTTGAGCTTTGATAAAGCGAACGAGAAAAAGATAAAAGAAAATGCTGAAAAAATAAAAGACCTTCTTGACCATATGAAATATGGTGAAGATGTCAGTTTTGAAGATTTTCTCAAGAAATTACAATTAAATGAAGAAAGTTACATCTTAGCTATAAGACACACCTTAAAGCGTGACACATTACTTTTGAAAAGGACACCATCAGAAATAAGGATTAACAGTTATAACACTGATTTACTCAAAGCCTGGCAAGCAAACATGGACATGCAATATGTACTAGATCCTTATGCATGTGCTACATACATACTGTCTTGTATTACAAAAGGCCAGAGAGATATGAGCAGACTTCTAGAAAAAGCATCTGAAGAAGCTAAATCAGGTAATAAAGATATCACAAATAGAGTTAGGCACATTGGAAACAAATTTTTAAATGCAGTTGAAATCAGTGCTCAAGAAGCTGTGTATCTTGTATTACAAATGCCAATGCGAAGATCTTCCCGTACTTTTCAGTTTATCAGTACATCCCCTCCGGATGAAAAGACATTTTTATTAAAGAAATTAGATAATTATAAGCTCATGGAGCTGCCTGACAATTCACCTGACATAGAATCAGACAACATCATTAAACGCTATCAAAGGAGACCAAAACAATTAGAAAAGTTGTGCTTGGCTGACTTTGTTGCATGCTTCAACTGTGTTAAAGATGAAGGTGCTGATGGTAGCAGCAATCAGCCATCATTGAGAGGTCTTCATGACTTCATGCCAGAAACTAATTTTGATGACAATACTGATGATGACCCTAATAGTATTAATGTGACTGAGGCTGAGTGTGAATCAACTGAATTCAAACATAAAGGAAATATGAAACTAGTAAAACGAAAGAAGCCTAAAATCATCCGATCTATCAGGTACCATAAAGATAAGGACCCAGAAAACCATTGTAGAGAACAACTTATGCTTTATGTACCATGGCGAAAGGAAACCACTAATTTGATTAAAGACTGTCAAACTCACCAAGAGCGATTTGAACAAGTTAAGGATGACATTCTCTGCAACCGGCGCCAGTATGAATACCATTCAGAAATACTAGATAAGGCAATGGAAGATATGAGTAATGCTGAATGTGACAACTTTGACAATGTTGCTCCAAATGCAGAACATATCAATAAGCAGGACTGTGCTGTTAAAGACAAACCTAGTGAATTATTTGGTTGCTTTGACCCTGGCAAAAACAAGCAGCATAGTCAGTATGATTTGCTTGATGATATTGGTATTTTCCCTAGAAGTAATGATCAAGACGAACTTATTGTAAAGCGCATCTCTGATGACGATTATCATACACTTGTCCGCTCTTTGAATGAAAAACAACGACAGTTTTTTTATCATGTCTTACATTCAATAAAAACTAAAGATGAGCCTCTCAGATTGTTCTTAAGTGGAGGTGCTGGAGTTGGCAAAAGTACTGTCATTAATGCATTATATGAAGCACTCATCAGATATCTGAATACTATCGCAGGTGAAAATCCAGATGATGTGAAAGTTCTGAAAACAGCCCCGACTGGCAAAGCCGCTTTCCACATAAGAGCCAATACATTACACACGGCATTCAAGTTACCAGTCAATAGAGGTTTTCAGTACTGTGCACTACAACCTGACAGACTAAATACCATTAGGACGCAACTGAAGAAACTAAAAGTAATATTTATTGATGAGATCTCCTTGGTTGGAAGTGGCATGTTCAACTTTCTGAATTTAAGATTACAACAAATAATGGGAACTAAGGAGCTATTTGGTGGAATAAGTTTGATAACTGTTGGAGATCTTTTCCAGTTAAAGCCAGTTTTTGATAAGTGGATCTTTGAAAATTCTCAAAGGGACTATAGTGCTTTAGCAACCAACATTTGGAATGAGTACTTCACCATCTTTGAACTGACAGAAATAATGAGACAAAAAGATGACAAGCAATTTGCTGAACTACTCAATCGCTTGAGAGAGGGAAAGCATTCTAAAGATGATATTGCCATTTTGAATGAAAGACTAATGAATGTAAGGCCTGAAGAAGACAATTATCCTATAAGCATTTCACATATATGTCCTACAAATGAATCAGTAAATGCTCATAACAATGCCCTTTATAACCTCTCTAAAACTCATAAAACTCAGATCAAGGCTGTTGACATTATAGTTGGGGATATTTCTGATGATCTGAAGAAACAAATCAAAAGTAACATACCAGATGATCCAACAAAGACGATGGGTTTATATTTAGTATTGTCAGTCGCAACTAATGGAAAATATGACGTGACAACTAATATTGATGTGTCTGATGGACTCACTAATGGTACAGAATGTGTGATAGAGAAAATAGACTACAGAGTTGAAAATTCCACCAGACCAAGTATTATTTGGGTGTCATTTCCACAAACTGACATAGGCAGAAACCAGCGCAGAGAATATGCACATTTGTACAGGACAAACATAAATAAGAGCTGGACACCAATTTTAGAAGTAACAAAACAATTCACAAACAGTAAAAAAAGTCAAGTGCAAATACTTCGGAGACAATTTCCACTTAGACCTGGTGCTGCCAAAACTATTCACCGTTGTCAAGGTGACACATTAGATGAAGTAGTTGTTGATTTTCCAGAATCCAAAAGAGAGCACATGCATTATGTTGGCTTAAGCCGAGTAAGAAACAGTTCTGCACTGCATATTCTCAATTTGAATGAAAACAAAATAACAGTTAGTGAGAAAGTGAAAAATGAAATGAGTAGACTGAGAACAGAAGCAAGCCTCATCCCTTTAGCAGTATTACATACTATGGATTCACCCCAAACAAAGAAAATATTGTTTCAGAATGTTCGATCTCTCCACCTACACATAGATGATGTGCGAAGTGATTACAACATTCAAAAAGCTGATGTCAACATTTTTGTTGAAACAAAGCTTTGCTTGTCAGATAGAGAAGATATGTATCAGCTGAGTGGATTTACTCTTTACAGAAATGACTTCAATCAGTCAAACATAAGAACGTGTTATGGAACTGCTGTGTACATTAAGAATGATTTGAACTGTACTGAAATTCCATACAGGTTCAACTTTAATGATGTAGAAATTACTATCATGGTTCTAAGCCACCCAATTCCAAATATTCATGTTGTTGGTATCTACCGCTCAAAAACTGTTACAATTTCACAGTTAATTGGAGCCCTTACTCATCTTCATAACTCAGTTTTGACAGAGCCTACAATGCCCACTGTACTGCTTGGGGATTTCAATATTAATCTAATCCAGGAGACTACAGAACAAAAGGCTATCAAAAAATCACTAGTAACAGACAGAGGATACACACAGTTGATTAACCAGTATACTACTGACTACCGTACACAAATAGATCATATTTATACCAATGTACCACAACTTGTACAATCTGCAGGTACCCTGGAGTCATACTACAGTGATCATAAGCCTATCTTTGTTTCCCTGAAAGCTGTATGAATGCATTGATTTTAACTTTGCCTATACTGCCTACAGTGATGCATCATGTGATATAGCAAACTATAACTGAATAAGGAAACAATCTTAAAGCATAATGGGCAACTTTTTAAATCTCAGAGAAAATCGGAAAGTATGTTTTGCACAGGCAATAATGTTTTGAATTATTTGTGCTTTAGATGTTCCCAACTTCTTGGACTGCATTGAAACTTAAAGTTAACTTGGCTGGAATTTGCATAATACAAGGATACTTACTGTAGCTTTCATATTTCCTTGGGCTGAGGATGGAATGTTTAGCTGACATTCCCTTCCTTAAACCCTCCATAAGAGGGAAGTTATCCAACCTGTATGCAAAGTTAAGGTAAGTTTCTGACTTTTTAGGGGGAGGGTAGGGTCGGGGAGGCAACAATACAGTGCTAAGCATTTTGAATGCATAAAATATTGCACTTTGTTATTTAAACTCTAACCTGATACTTTTAATGTGTATTGCAGGTAAAACATTTTATACTATGGTCTACAAAGCATGGAAGGATGAACACTACAGTACCAACCACAATAATTATACAAGTAGCAGACAGCACTTGTTAACAACACCCTCAATGATGCAAATTATGTTGAAAGGCTCAAGTGGTAATTGACGGGACACAAGTCATCACTAAAAGTTCGTGGAATTAATCTGAGATATATTACAGACCAGTGCAAAATTCCAAACATACATGCACCATGAAGAATGCAAAAATCTACCACCACTACCAAAATAGTAACTGATATCTATTGGAGCACCATCAACTACATGTATATCAGACCTACATGTACACTGTACTAGTGAAGCATTCATGAACTCTGTAATCACAGCAACGAGTGCCTCTGTGCACAGACACACTGTAGTAAATACAGAAGGATTCAAATTAACACTGGAACTGAAAGAAAATACCTGCATGTGGATACACACAAGACACACTGTAGTAAATACAGTATGATTCAAATTAACAATGAGGGACTCAAAGAAAATACCTGCATGTGGATACACACAAGACATACATGTACCGTAGTAAATCATTGCTGAAGAGAAACAAGAAAACTAGAAAACTTTCTATTTTATGAAAATTAAAGATACTCAAGGCTGTGCTCTTAGAAGAATCACAGGGAGCCCAAAGGCTCCCAACTATGAAATCTGGGGAGCCAGGCACTTAAGCTTTACGCAAAAGTAAGTTTTTCTAGTCGCCCGAAGATAAAACTAAGGAGCCTGAGGCCCCTGGGCACTGCTAAAGCACAGCCCTGATACTTATTTTTTAAATCATCCAATGGCAAAAGTTTCTGATTGAAGATCAATGCAACAACAAAGCAACTTTTTTGAGAGAACTTTTGTTATGGCACAATTTTAAAAGAAGCATTCAGGGCTGTCATTAAGGGCTGGGGGTCGGGGATTTCCCCCGGCTACTTTCGTAGGAAAAAAAAAGAAAAATAAAACCAAAAGAACTTCCTAGCTGTTGAATTCCCCGCCTACTAATTGCATATACCCAGCAACTTGAAATCCTAGTGACAGCCCGCCTGAGAATTTAAATTATCAGATATTACAGCTAATCATTAATTAATTATTTTTCTTCAATATAGATAGAATTAGAAACATTTCTCGTGCATGTAACACAATTCTTAGAATATTGTATTAAAAATATAGAAAGAATTTGTGACAATTAAGAATACAACTACAGTCAAGTTCCTATCGGGTATATCTTATGCAACCATATTCACCAAAGTCCCAAAAACTTGTCAGTTTTGACACCTTTTCATAAGGAAGGGTCGCTCAAATATCACCCAGCGATGTATAGAACATTAATTAGGGACTGTGCAATAATTATCAGGAGGGGATGGGGGAGGGGGGTTGGAAAACGGGCTTCAAGTAGGAAAATATTAGGTAGTCCCCCCCTTCTAAAGGAGTGAATTTAGTTATTGCCCCCCCCCGATCAGTCAGAAATTTTGTATGACCCCCCCTTAATTATTACACAGTCCCTTATTCACGGGTTGGCTCACAGGAGCCTTTGATTTAGAAAATTGTGCTTTATCTCGTTTGGCAAAAAGCTACAGCTGTATCCTTTTGAATTTTCATTTAACCGTTGAAGACCGTTGAACGATCCCTTCAGAAAAATATGTTAACTGGTTTAAACGCTTGACATCGACGCTCTATATTTTCTAATCCATTCAAATGCATCTGTGTTTTGTTCATATATTTATTTCTGTTCCAACGTTCGGTGAAACCTTAACCTGTTCTGACAACTTTGTTTCAGTATTTTCAAACGGCTAAAAGTTAATTATTTTAAATAGCATGAAATGTATTCACAGATACAAATTTATGTACATCTTTATTTTGTGTTTCAAACGCTATGAAACGCGTTTCTCGTTTTGAAACGCTTTCATTTTCGAGAGCGTTTGAAAGTGTTTGAAACCCGTTTGAAACCCGTTTGAAACACTCCGTTTAAACGCGTTTGTGAAAATTACCTTAAGCCCCCTTTTCATATGGAGGGTCACATATATGGAGAATATATTTTCTTCCAACTCAGCGTCATGACCGAGGGCACAGATTTTCCTAATACGGACCGACCTAGGCTGGTTGGCTGGCTATAGGAAATTGGTTTTGCAATTAGTTTGTTGTAGAAGCCTGACAGAAAAGTTCACTCTAACAGTAAAACTGAACTTTACATCTCATTAATGCAGAGAAATAAAAAAACAACTGAACCAGTAATAACTTTTTAATTGCTGTTTCCTTTCCAAAAATGAAAACGCAGCAAAAATTGGATTGAAATCAATGAACTGAAAAAAAAGCCATTCAAATACATGTCATGATTTTGCGCCTGGCTCCATATATGGGAAAAATCACCTGACTGAAAGTTCTTGACTTTTCAAGTCATTCAAGATTTGAGGAGTGTCTCGTTATCTCAAGTTTTAAACAACAAAATGATCTCAAAATCTAATCTTTAGAAAAATGTATGCACATAATTATTCACATCAGTCTGGGTCTTCAATAGACTCTTCACGGTTTTTTCAAAAAAACTTCATGGACACTTTAACGAAAATCCATCACCACTACTGGGCAGAGCACCTCAAAGTTAGTATAACTGCCATGTTTGATGGTTATAGGATCGAAAATGCAAACTTTTTGGGCATTCAAAGTCGCAAATTTCACGGACATTTGATTAAATTGGAAAAACAAACTGGGGGCACAAACTTGCCCCCCATAGTTACCAAAACATTACATTTTGAAACTTAATGGAGCTATATCTTTTCCACTTTCGATCTTTTAACCTTTAAACTTGGCAGTTTTACAAACTTTGAGGTGCTCTGTCCAGCAGTGTTTATGGATTTTCTCTAACTTGTTCATATCAAAAGTTGCTTTAGCATCGTCCAAATGCTTGCCCCTTACAGAAGGCAAGGATAAATACATCCTTAAAATCTTTCTTAGCGTTCATATGGGTTGTTGGCAGGGTGATGTTTCACCCACATGCACCAACCAATGGGAAGCACCGGGTGTGCTTTGGTGATCGCACCAGACATTCATGGTCGAACTTGGCAGTAATGTATGGCTTTAAACTGGAAATTAGGAGTTGACACTGGCTTGAATGAAAAACGTAAAAGCTGCTAAGAACTAAAACGTTTTCTGTTTGTAAAAATAGACGAGTTTTTGTAGTCGAAACGTCTATTTTTACAAACAGAAAACGTTTTAGTTCTTAGCAGCTTTTACGTTTTTTATTCAAGCCAGTGTCAGCTCCTTTCCAGTTTATAGTTATGAATCCTGGCTGCAATTTTACCATTTTTAGAACAATGTATGGCTTGTCATCTTCAAATAGATGGCGATGCCTCTGGCCTGTGAGCCAGCCCAATATGCCAGGTATCTAGATGTCGGGTGTGATAGAATCTTCACAATAGTTGTCTGATGGATCTAGCTCCCCCTGCCTCTTGTCTTCATAGGCCTTCCAAGCAACAACTTCCTCATAGCCAGTGATTTGAGAGTCTTCCACCTCCATTAAAAAATCTTGGAAGTGGTCCATGATCATTTCCTCTACGTCTCCTTGAGGAGCCAACCTCTGAGTACTCAGGCATTATCAAAGAAAAAAGGTAGATAGCATCTGGTGGTGGCTTCTCATTTCCCTTGACAAAAAGAGCTTCGCACACATCAGGTTTAGATTGGATCAAGTCCCCTAGTCCATACGTATCAATTCCCTTGCGAAATTCACGCATATACAACATTCGATGACTAACCAAACTGACCTTCAAAGATCTAACTATAGCATCTGCATGTTCAATGTCAATGACTCCTCCATATCCATTCTTCACAAATATAATCAATATGCTTGGCAGTATCCTTGCAAATCTCGGCCAACAGTTCTAGCTCTTTGGGGGTCAGGTCATCATCTGAAATGTTCTCAAAATCCCTGGTTTCTTCAAACATGCTTCTATGTGCACATTTCTCAAGGAAACATAGTGGTGGGCCTCCTTGTGCAAGTGATGTGGCAATTATCTCTCCGCACGTTCGGAAGTTTCCACTCTGGACATGATATGTATAGAGTTAATAGGGGATCCTTCAGGAAAAATATTTCTTCCTATGTCAGTTACCGTCGTCTGCCTGGAGTTTCCCTTGCTAACTTTTCATCTGCATGCAAAAGATCATCATCTGCATGATCACAGGTTTCTAAGGAAAAGGGTTCTTCATTGGTACCGAAAATACTGGTTAACGTGTTCTGATACTTTTTAGCTGAACCATCATCAACATCGACATCATCATCAGATAAACAAAGTCCCAAGGACTTATTCATAATCTGACTGAGAGCACAAGTATAGAGTAATCCTGTTGTACTCTTTGCCTGTCTCCTCTTTGTATCGCTTTAAAGTGAACATCTCACTAGTGCCAGGCAGAAACATTGCTTTTTTCCCATCTTCGCAAACCAGCAGGTATTGCTCTTCTTCTGCATACAGGTTACCTTGGTAACACTTCCATTTTTCTTCAGCTTTCTTCTTTATTGTAGGGTAGGTGCTTGTATTTAACAGTCGTAAGGCAAGTTTTTTCCTTGTTTGGCTCTTAGAACTTCAGCCTTGTCATTCTACTCCATTAAGCTAATGTAAACTAACACTTCTTCTTCCTTCAAGCCATTTCCCTTTTTGGCCTTTAGTCCCTTCCCTTTTTTGTTCCATTCTTTTACTTTCTGCTCACGATATTTATCAAAAGACTTTATTGAAACAGTGCCAGAAGTACTGGGTTGACAAGGGAGAGTGGAAGAATCATTGCGATTTGGATCATTATTTGATGGTCATTGACTGATAGGTGGTCGTCCTGCAAACAACATAGGTCCACAGGTGGTAATTATGCATGTAAAATATAATATGAACTGTTCTTTACACTAATGGGACCACTGACAACATCACTAGTTCACATGACAAGATGGCTCTCTATCTCCCCTTCTTCATCAATAAATTAGGTAAAAAGACTGTAATGCTGACTGTGCTGGGGGTACAGATATTTTAAGTAACTTATAAAGTGTGGTTATTGAGCTTTTATTTATTTATTGGCATAATCTGCAAAGCATTGCATTACCGCAGATATATACCTAACTAAATAAAGGTTGCTTTCTGGAATGTAGCATTTGTGAACCGCAAGGCATTATGGTATATCACTGTAAGTTCCAATTTTAAGGCAATTTTAGTTTGAATATCATCTAAAGCAATTGACTTGCCACCCCAAGTCTTCTAAATAATAATGGTAACATTATGGTTGCACCACTCTGTAAAGCAGCTTTATTCGTAGTATCCAGGATGCTTTGCTTTTCGGGTTACTAATACCAATTGCTATAGAGCAACCTTTTAATTATTGAATCGGGTATATACATATACAGTAATGTATGTATCTAAATAAATAATTACTAGCTATAGTGCCTTTCCCAGGCGAACATGCTTGATTATAACAGAATCAATCCTAAAGAGACAAGGGACTTAGACAAGCCAAGAGACTCAACACTGATCAAGTTGGTTAACAATACATGGTGGCAACGAAAGCAAATTTAAAAATGAAAAATTGGCAAAAACAACTCACCTTGTCCGCAGATATGACAGAAATTTCCTTCTGCCCCTATTTTGGTGCCACAATGTGTACAAAACATGTCGTGGGAAGCAATAATAGCATGATGATACTCAAGGGAAATAAAAAATATGGCGGTGCAAAAATTGCGGCCAGGAAAGCTCCCCCAACTGAGTACCAAGACAGGTTAGCCACGGCACGACCACTGACCGGAATTTTGCCGCTGACCAGAGAGTACCGATTTGTATTTGCTGTGAGCAATTTGTATTTGCTGTGAGCGATTTGTATTTACTGTGAGCAATTTGTATTTGCTGTGAGCAATTTGTATTTGCTGTGAGCGATTTGTATTTGCTGTGAGCAATTTTTATTTGCTGTGAGTGATTTGTATTTGCTGTGAGCGATTTGTATTTGCTGTGAGCGATATAAAAATATAAAAATCGTTTAGTGTTTATCTGTAAAGCGTTTATCAATGAACAGAATGTGTTGCCATGGCAATGTCAAGAGAGGTCGAACATACCCTATGTTTGACCTTTTGAGGCCAATATAACTTGATAATTACTCAATGAAAGTTTTTCTATTTGATGTATTTTTGCCATCTGAACAAGACAAACATTTTAAAAAATTTTAAAGAAATTCTGTGGGTAGGGTTCAGAGCCACCTTAAATTTAAGGTGCCTCTGAACCCTACCTTCAGAATTTCTTTAAAATTTTGTAAAAATGCTTGTCTTGTCGAGAAGACAAATACTTCAAATAGAAAAACTTTCTCTGAATAGTTTTAAAGTTATTGGCCTCAAAAGGTCAAAAACAGGGTGTGTTTGACCTCTCTTGACATTGCCATGGCAATAAATTTTGATGTCAGAGGTATCTCAATTTGTTCAGTTAGTAAAAGCTATACCAGTTTGTTTCAAAAGTTATTGTTAAATATCATTGGTGTACTTGTGATAGAATGCCAGAGACGAAAAGGTCTGAACTATTATGAGCCACCTTAAGTTAAATCCTATAATGCTGAACTTACTCAACTACTCTTTTTATTGACTCTTTGTTTTCTCTTGTGGGCACACCGTTCTAACAAATGTGTTGAAGAGTATCTTAACTGTTTTTCAGTTTCCCAAAACTACTACAAACAAGTAAATGGAGTCGCCATGGGCACCAAAATGGGACCAAGCTATGCTAACCTTTTTGTAGGCTACGTCGAAAAGAAATTTTTCGATCAGTACCAAGGAACCAAACCCGAACTCTACGGCCGCTACATCGATGACTGCATTGGCGCTACCTCTTTCAGTAAAGAAGAACTTAATCAATTCATAACTTCTGTCAATACTTTTCATCCGGCTGTAAAATACACCTGGGAAATTTCTGAAACCTCTGTCGCTTTTCTTGACATCAATATTTTGATCAACGGCAACAGTTTATCCACAAGTGTGCACTACAAACCTACAGATTCCCACAGTTATCTGTTACATTCATCCTCACATCCATCACACATTAAAAATGCCATTCGTGTTCTCAATTTCTCAGACTTCGACGTCTTTGTAGTGATGACTCCAATTTTTCCAACAAATCGGAAGAAATGTGCCAGTTTTTCAAGAAACGTGGGTACCCTGACTCTGTCGTTAATATGGGCCAACAACGTGCACAATAGATCAACAGACAATCAGCACTACAAACATCACAGAAGGAAGAGAATGAGAGAATTCCATTCACCCTCACTTTCCACCCACACAATCACACAGTCAAAAGCATCATTTTAAAAAATTTCAAATTGCTCCAAAACGACCCCGAAACTGGCAGAATTTTTTCACAACCCCCACTAATTTCATTCAAACGTGACAAAAACATAGGCAACTTTCTAGTTACAAGTACACTGAAATCTGATGATGAGCCGGGAACTTTTAAATGCGCACGCACACGATGCAACACTTGTCCTTTCATTCACAACGCGGACAAAATAACGGGACCTAAACGATCTATTAAAATCACTGATCGTTTCACATGCACCTCTGTAAATGTTATCTACTGCGTAACATGTACTTTTTGCAAAAAGATATACATTGGCGAAACAGGGAGGAGACTGGGCGACCATTTTCGAGAACATCTCCGAGACGTTGAAAAAAAATGACAAAGACGCATCCAAACCAGTCTTGGTCATTTCAATCTTGCTAACCATTCTAAACAACACATGACAATCCGTGGCGTTTCCCTACACCAGGGCAACACAGAAAGCCATAAAAACTTAGAACAAAAAATCATCTTTCGAATCGGCACTCTCAAACCCCACGGAATTAACGAACGCTTTTCATTAAACTAATTTACATTTGTTTTTCACGTCACCAAGTTTCCACCAATAGCGAAACTCTACTATATAAAACCACACACTACCCACAATCCCTTGATTTGCTCCGACGAAGGGCTAGCGCTCGAAACGTCAGCTTTCTCGAATCTTTTTACCGTGGCTAGTTTACCTTATTGACTCAGTCGATAAAACCAAATTCTTATCTAGAACACGGTCTTCCATTAATATGTTTGACAGTTGATCTTCTGATGCACTATTAAGCTATAAAAAAGGAGTAGTAGTTTTAATCCATTATGCTAGTAATAAACAAGATAACTAACAAGCCTAAGTTGAAGTCAATTTTAAGATAGATTTCAGTAAGAAAGAAGCAATGAATTTTCTGATGCATTATCTTTAATTTGTTGCTATTAATGTCAGAATAATTTCTGACTTACAGTAATCAAACTAATGTTTCACATTATTTTTTACTTCAACCTGCTCTAAAAACTTACTGGTGTCAAGTTACATGTATTGCCTACTTAAAGTTTCTAAATGTCTACTCCATAACATGCAAAATAAAATGGCTCCATAATCCCTACACAGTGAATCTGCCCACCTGTAAAGAACTCCCGCTTTGGCCCCCCATCATCAATTGCTGATTCACCGCAAAAAGTAATTTTTAAGGCATTTAATGGAGAGTAGTAGTTAGTAGTTAGTAATCCCACCACAGGTGATTCCTTCGAACAGTTACTCTTATTTCCTCTTCATTTATGTTTCCTGCAAGGTTACTAATTTCTTCTTTCAGTTCTCCTTGTTCTTGAATAGCACCTTACAATATAAATAAAGATGACATTAATACCAACTCAATCAACTGCCTTTCTTGAAACTATGACCACCTTTTCTCAGACAGAAAATGCTATGCACTGTGTACTATGGCACCCTAAACCTACTTTTTCACAATATTTACATTTTGGATCATCCATATCTGGCTAATTTTTCCTGGTAAATGTACAGTAGTAATACTTTGCAGAGGAAGCATTCTCAACAATCACATTAAGCAATCCAATTAATTTTTATTCCAAAAAATTCTTGCTTAATTTTACTTGTTTGGATATTATTGTCACGATACAATTTATACACATTTATTAATCCTATTAGTTACAAACTATGCAGGAAGCTTGGAAGTTTGACATTAACCAAACAGATTGTGAAACCTAGAGTGTTTACACAAAAGCATATTAAATAGTAAGCTTATATTTACACAGTTATAATGTAAATGAACTGCAAACCTGTTGAACTGGTAGATGAGGAATCAGTTGGGTGTGGATCCGGAATTTCTACTACAGAAGGAGCACACATATCTGCATGTTCCTTGATGACATCGATTGGAAACCTGCCCCAGCAGGTTGGGCAGTTGATAACAAGGGTAACATGGTCCCCAGCTCCAGATGCAATAGATGTTGATGGGACTGCAGACCTGTTTGCTGTGGATACGCCAATGCTCTTTGCTCTCTCTGACCCAACATCCTCAGAGCTCGAGGATGGTTTTGGGTCGAATGTCAGTTTATTTAGATCTTCATCATCACCTCTGGAGGCAAAGCCATACAACTGATCGTCTTTTCCATCCAGATATTCCCGCAGTTCTTCAAATACGTCCCCTTGAGGTAGCAGATATAGAGTTATCCTAGCATATCCAAAGCCGGATTTTTTTTTAAACCTCCGTGGAGTAAAGGGTTCCTCTGGGTCTATCCCAGGGATATGCTTTACTTCACTGCCATCCTTAAAGGAAAGTTTGTACTCAGTTTCTGAGTTGAACCGTCAATTGAACGAACAGTGTTTCTTCAATGCAGCTTGGCGAATGGCTTTGGGAGACGCTGTCGATGAAACCTTTAAAGGCAGCGTTTCCCCGCGTTTAATTGTTTCCTTATCTGTCATGACTCCAACGTTGATCGTTACCATTTCGTCTTCGATTTTTCTCTTCTTTTTCCCCGGTCTGTTTACGAACAAAAAACGGGCTCCTCTCCGACTCTTTCTGAGACTTGAACGACTGGAAATTATGAAGAGAAAACTTAGCTGGTGGAGTTGATTCACAGTCTGCAGTGGAAGGAGCGGAAGTAAATGTTACTTTGATACCACATTTTGGACAAAACTTGAAATTGTTTTCTAAACTGAATCCACATTTAGAGCAAAATGAAGGTGAACAAGACGCCATATTGTTTTGGCGCGAAATAGTATCGCGGGCGCAGACGAGGTGGACGTGCAAAGGATTTCGGGAGTATACATCTGCATGCATTTACTGGAAATATATATTTGTACTGGAAATATATTTTTGTACTGAGAACATATTTCTGTCTTGAAAAATTTATTTCTGGACCGAAATCCTAAAAAAATTAATTTTACTTGAAAAATATTTGTCTTGAAAAAACATGCCTGGTCTGTACTGTAATAAATATTTTTGTACCGCCTCTGTGGGCCACCATAATTACCAGTAACATTTGAAGTTCTTGTCACATGCAAAGTGCTTGATGATTCAGGATCCTTAAAAAAATTGATAATAATTGCAAGCAATGTACAATAGCAACGACATCAACGACAATAATATAATAATAACAATTCCATGTGATTATCACAATAATAAGATAATTAAACTTTAATATATTAATAAATTATGTTTTGTATTTAGCAAACCAGCTTGCCATATGAAATTGCAAAGAACTTTAGTTGAACATTACAATTATGGCTTTCAGGAAATTATCCCTGATGTATTAACATGCCACATATCTTGTGTCTACCTGTTTAGATTGCTGTACTGTCTTGAAGGCACTTTTTTCAAGCCCATCATCACTCCCAGAGTCAACATTCCCATACCCAACCTGCAACAACCAAATTTACACAATTTGTGAGAAAAAAAATTGGACTGAGTATGTGTATATAAAGCGGTGAACAAGGTCCTGTAAGCGCTTGTGGAATGTGGTTGTAATCAAAATCAGGTAGCTATTGTTGTCAGGTTCCAGTCTAGCTCATTGCACAATGAGCTACAGATAATTATACTATGGTGCAACATCGCTGCTGAAGTAGGATGGGGTACTACTTCGGGTCCACTGTGCATAATCTTGTTGCACCGTGCAACATCGCATTTGAGCTACATTTGTAACATTTATTAGGGGTTAAGCTCAGTAAAGACCAATAGCATTTGAATAAAAAAGCTTACATCGGTAAAGAAGTATTATACTACAATACTAAATGAAAAACTTACATATTTACCTGTTCACGTGTAGTGGTGGTACAAGTGGTATTTGTTGAAGACTTCTTTGATCAGCATCAGAATCAGCATCAGAAATCACAGCTCCATCACTTATGTAACTTAGGTAGTCCATGCTACTACACGCATAGAAAACTATGCGTGAGTATGGTTTGCCAAGTTCTTCTTTGTATCTTCGTAATGAAAAATCCATGTTATTCCATGCAAAAGTACACTCCACTTCGGTCTTGTCTGGACAAAGTAGTTTGTACCTGATCAGATCGCTGCTAATCTCACCAGTCCACTATTGAAACGGTTGCGGTAGCACTTGAGTCAATCTCGACGGTAGGTTGCACCCTCGTTTCATACACAAAGAAGAGTCTTTCCAGAACATAACACCAATCTGGATGGTAACTTCTAAATCGTCAACATTCAACTGCTTTGTGGCCTTACTTTTGCTAGCCTTTGGCTGCTTAAACTTTGAGCATCCCTTTCGCTTTCAAAAATCTTTGAAAGACAAGGTTGGTAGAGAAGCCGGTTTCAGTTTACTACAACCAGACTGAGCGCCCAACTCTTGGCCACAGGAGTAACAAAACTTGGCGGCGCTAGACAGCACTTCCACACTGCAATGGCTACAAAACATGTTTAAAAACTATGCCGAGAAACACACACGTTAGGAAGCGGCCATCTTGGCCTACTCCGCTAGTGCCAGTCCTTCCCGACCCATGCGCGTGCATAAGTTCTATACTTTTTGTTTGCAGCAACTTTTATTTGTTTGCAACAACTTTTATTTGTTTGTAGCAACCTTTATTTGTTTGCAGCAACTTTTATTTGTTTGCAGCAACTTTTATTTGTTTGCAGCAACTTTTATTTGTTTGCAGCAACTTTTATTTGTTTGCAGCAATCTTTATTTGTTTGCAGCAATCTATATTTGTTTGCAGCTGACCCCTGTGGGCCACCATAAATTACATCTTTGAGAACAGGAACATACTAAAGTATTTGAGAGCTTAATAATCCTAAGTAAGGCATTTAATAACTTGAACATGTAAACGAATCTGAATGGTTTTTTCTCATTCATTGTAACACCCGAACCAGCAAGAACATGGTATAATCTCAGGGGCAACAATATACTGATTTGCCTAAGCCTAACACAACCTCATATAGAATAATCATGCGATATCACGTCTGCTGTACACGTTCGACGTACTATATAAATGAAAGAAAAAATTCGTGTCCCGAGCAGGATTCGAACCCATGTCTCCCCGTACACTAGTCGGGTGTGATATCCACTACACCATCGGGTCACCACGCTGGATACGTGGCAACTTATTGATGTTAGCAGATAGAACGTGGCCAATCCATGGAACATTTTTCTTTCATAGTACGTTTCATAGCCTCTGAAAACCTCTCCAGGTTTAGTACATCTCTGAATAATCCTATGTGTCAAAGCCAAGAACGTGTTAGAACATCATATAGAATAATCATGCGACATCACGTCTGCTGTACACGTTCGATGTACTATATAAATGAAAGAACAAATTCGTGTCCCAAGCAGGATTCAAACCCACGTCTCCCCGTACACTAGTCGGGTGTGATATCCACTACACCATCGGGTCACCACGCTGGATACGTGGCAACTTATTGATGTTAGCAGATAGAACGTGGCCAATCCATGGAACATTTTTCTTTCATAGTACGTTTCATAGCCTCTGAAAACCTCTCCAGGTTTAGTACATCTCTGAATAATCCCATGTGTCGAAGTCAAGAACGTGTTAGAACATCATATAGAATAATCATGCGACATCACGTCTGCTGTACACTGTACACGTCTGCTGTTTCATTTATATAGTACGTCGAACGTGTACAGCAGACGCGATGTCTCATGATTATTCTATATGATGTTCTAACACGTTCTTGGTTTCGACACAGGATTATTCAGAGATGTACTAAACCTGGAGAGGTTTTCAGAGGCTATGAAACGTACTATGAAAGAAAAATGTTCCATGGATTGGCCACGTTCTATCTGCTAACATCAATAAGTTGCCACGTATCCAGCGTGGTGACCCGATGGTGTAGTGGATATCACACCTGATTAGTGTACAGGGAGACGTGGGTTTGAATACTGCTCGGGACACGAATTTTTTCTTTCATTTATATAGTACGTCGAACGTGTACAGCAGACGTGATGTAGCATGATTATTCTATATGATGTTCTAACACGTTCTTGGCTTCGACACAGGATTATTCAGATGTACTAAACCTGGAGAGGTTTTCAGAGGCTATGAAACGTACTATGAAAGAAAAATGTTCCATGGATTGGCCACGTTCTATCTGCTAACATCAATAAGGTGCCACGTATCCAGCGTGGTGACCCGATGGTGTAGTGGATATCACACCCGACTAGTGTACGGGGAGACGTGGGTTTGAATCCTGCTCGGGACACGAATTTTTTCTTTCATTTATATAGTACGTCGAACGTGTACAGCAGACGTGATGTCGCATGATTATTCTATATGATGTTCTAACACGTTCTTGACTTCGACACATAGGATTATTCAGAGATGTACTAAACCTGGAGAGGTTTTCAGAGGCTATGAAACGTACTATGAAAGAAAAATGTTCCATGGATTGGCCACGTTCAATCTGCTAACATCGATAAGTTGCCACGTATCCAGCGTGGTGACCCGATGGTGTAGTGGATATCACACCTGACTAGTGTACGGGGAGACGTGGGTTTGAATCCTGCTCGGGACACAAATTTTTTCTTTCATTTATATAGTACGTCGAACGTGTACGTATATGAGGTTGTGTTAGGCTTAGGCAAATCAGTATATTGTTGCCCCTGAGATTATACCATGTTCTTGTTGGTTCGGGTGTTAAAATGAATGAGAAAAAACCATTCAGATTCGTTTACATGTTCAAGTTATTAAATGCCTTACTTAGGATTATTAAGCTCTCAAATACTTTAGTATGTTCCTGTTCTCAAAGATGTAATTTACGGTGGCCCACAGGGGTCAGCTGCAAACAAATATAGATTGCTGCAAACAAATAAAGATTGCTGCAAACAAATGTGTTCAAAGGCCATGATCGATAAACAAAAGTGACATTTTAACTTGCAATATATCTTAATCAAAACATGTTGAACTTATTCAAGTATTTTTACTTGGTCCTGGTCCTTTGTAAAGTTTTTAGTAACAAGATGCACCAGAACAGTTCAACTCTTAATAAGTGAAGATGATATTTTTGTCATCACTTTTCTGTTCATGTTGTATGTGAACTTCATGTCTTTTAGATCCATTAGTAGTTGCTCGATGGTATCTGAGTCACCAAGTAGGGAGATTGTTGGGTGGATGGTGAAAAGTGACTTGAGAAAATCTGTAAATGTTGTTAACCACGCATCTTTGTTATCCAAATGTACAAGTAGTTGCACAGATGCATCTAGTTTGCATTCCACCTACCAGTTTTTACATTTGAGTGATTTCTGTTAGGAGGTTTCATTAATTTTTCGTTTGCACAATTGGCGGTAATAGAAATGCTTAGTTTGTTTCTCAACTTAAACTTCTCTACTTTTAGAGGTCACTATTAAGGTCATATTGCCTATTATGATAGTATTGCAATAGTCAAAATTAATTAATTACTATTGTAATACTATTAATAATAACAATAATATATACATCTTATATAGAGCCACTATCCATAGCAATGATCAGAGGGCTCACAAATGCTAAATAATCTAAAAATGATATATGATATATAATGTTCATGATCCTGTTCATTGTCACTGCGCACCTGACCAGGGATGACATCAAAGCAATCGAGTGACCCTAATCTGAATCGGTCATTCTCTGTCCAGTAGTAGAATGGAAGGGTTTCACTACTCAGCTACTTGGAATTTTCCCTTAAAGAAACAATGGAAACAATACTCCGAATAACAATTGAAGGGCTGAGAACATACCGACCTATGTCAAATCTTAGGCCTTTTTTATTTTTTCTCGCTCAGATTTCTCCATTTTTGGCATGTGAAATACAAATTAGTCGTTTTTGAGAAATAACGTATACAAAAAAAAGATATATATCTCCATGTCTCCCTCTGAATCCCAAAGTTTACCCAAATTTTTCAATTTTATGCTGATTTTTCACTTCAGATGGCCAAGTTTGGGCCTGTCCTGTTCCGGCTGAGTCCCACTCAAGAAAAAAAATTGCTTCATTTTATCACCAATAGTCAGCCACTTAGGTTCTCGTCAGTTCCCTTATGGACCTCCTAGGAAGTACTCTCAGTCCTCCACCGCCAGCTCATAGCCTTTGCCTGCCTTGCCCAATTTCAGCTGGCCAGCAAGAACTCATTTCGAGCTGCCCAAAGCTGTATTTCAAGTGCCCGACCACGCATAGCGGACCCATCTGCCACTGTTGCAAAACGTGTCGGGAAATTGTATGGCGAAACCGAAATGGACCTTCCACCCGAATATTATGACAAAAAAGTATGTCTGGAAGCACTCACAATGCTGCCCCTTTTCCGATCTGAAATGATTCCAGATTTTCCTGCCGGCTCATCTTGTCCACAACGGCTCATTTTTACCTTGAGCGCAGAATTAGCGCTTTGGGTCACGGCGGCAAGGACACGCCCTCAATTCCTTGAAAGGTGCCAGGGACTTAAGGATTTCCAGACTTCATGATGTCCTTCCATTGCCAAGCGGGCCGTGTTAGGAAAGAATGTCCAGTATACCTGTAAACAAATTTAGAACTATGCTACTTGACTAAATATTAAAGAAAATGCAATATATGATTGAATGGTTTGTACCTCCTTGAAGTACCAGCATTTCAAGAAGTTTTTGTTTGCCAAGTTTGATTCACTACTCCTTGCATCATAGATAAGCGGGCAGATGTGCACAAACGTTGTCTCACCATGAGTTCACAGTATCACAGCGTACCTAGGATTTTACAAAATTCAGCCGTCAACAGCCAATAAACACCTAATCTCCCTCCCTGAAATAATAGCAACCTTGGTGTTTAATCTACCTTTTCAGAGACATAATTACACAAACACACTGCATCTGCTTAATTTGCTTCACAGCTTATTAACAGCAACTGTATTGTGCAAAAAAGGTTTTATGCTCATAAGGGAGAATATTTCAATAATTCCTGAAAACTTTTATTCTTGTGTGATTATGACTGTTACATTTCCAATCATGACAATTAATTTGATTATCAACTCACCAACCACATGAAGCCCCAACTGGATCATATTTTGCTTGAGAACCTTGGTAAAGTCACAGATGTACTGGTCTTTTCAAACTGTAATATGGAATGTACTGAACAGGAAGAGTGTATGGTTTCTTGTTCCTCCTTTTATCAGAAACCATTAATACATGTGGGTTGCTTCTGGCTGCCTTTTTTTCTTGAAGATGTTTCTTAAGTACAGTGAAATATTGCTCTCTGAGTCTTTCAGAACTGCAACAGTACCACAGGTGCAAGAGTTGGGTTATTGGATTTAACTCTCCGAGAAGATCAGAAAGAAGCTGTAGACAGTTGTTGCTCTGTTCCAGTAGAACTTGAAACTCCACAACTTCCCAATTTCAGCACTTCAGAGTTTCATCGGATTTTGTCTGCCTACGCATTTTTTCACGAAACAAGTTTGTGGCTTTTTCCAGACCACTAGTAAGAAACTCAATGGCTGTCTATATTCAATCAATCTCTGGTAACACTCTGCTGAAGATCATGGCAATAGGCAGCCTTTGGTGCCTCTTTGAAGGCTGAATTCTCTGGTCATATTCATGTCATAGAGCTTGCACATGGATTCCAGTAGTGCTGGCTTCACATCCATTCCATCCAGTTTGATCCACAGGAAAAAAAATATAAAGATTCCATGGTTGGATCTTCAATGGTGTTTTATTGGGAAATTATTGGTAAATTAATCAATATGATTTACCAACCTTGGTAATTGGGTTACATTTTCCAAATTGGTATTTTATTTTTTGAGAATCCAACATTGGAATATCTAATTAATTTTTTTTGGTATACCAAAATGGTGTTCTATTGTGATATCATTGGTATCCTATGTACAAATACCAACACTGGTATAGTGATATACAATTTACCAAACTGGGTTTTCATTGTAGTTTGACTAGTATACTATCTTGAAAAAAAAACAACATTGAGATATGAAATGGTTTACCAAGATGTCCTAGATGGCTTTTCATTGTATTTTCATTGGTATTCTAGTAAAAATACCAATATTGGTGTGATGGCAAATAGTTAACCAAATTGGGTTTTCACTGTAGTCCTACTGGTATTCAGTTGTGAAACCCCAGCATTGGAGTAATGAATTGATTTACCCACATATGATGCTGGGATTGAGGATCGAACTCGGGCCACATTGATGGGAGGTTAGTGCTCTCACCACTACACCATCCCTGCTCACACACTTATAAGTTGCCTGGCCACCTTTTCATGCACTCTGATCTGATAATCTAGACCCTAAAAAAGTAAACAATTATTGCTGTATTTGTTGCTATTTGTAAAACATAGGCAGGCAATGACTGCATGTAGCTTACTGCGCCTGCTATTACTTAGAATAGTGAATTTAACTGCCCTGAAACAAGTAGAAATTACTCACAGCTAAAGATAAGTGCAACCACTGTCTGTAGTGAACAAAACGTATTAGGAGAAAATTACAATGCCTGTACTTCAAGGTGCTGTTTAAGGGGATGATGCCATAATTCGTCCTTACTCATTAAGCAGAAACTGTGGTTTATTATAACTTGAGAGCATTTGTCCACAATTATGTCAACGCATCCAGAACAAAAACAAAACATAACAGAAGAAAATGAAAAGTTAATGTCTAAAGTCCAATTGTGCTGTTTAAGGACGTTCGTGCTAATTGTTTATGCGCATCCTTACTGCGCACGCAATTCATGTTGCAACGCCATGCTTCGTCATGCACGAGCGCGCGCGCAAGAGAAGAAAACTAAGCACATAAAGGACTGGTAGCCATTGCGTTGACTTTACTTAGATTTAGCTCGCTTGGATGATCGGTGACCCAATTTTTTTTCGATAGATAATTTTCTTTGCCAATTCTCGACAGATTGTGAAAAAATGAGCAAAAAATCAATGTAGGAAGTTTGAATTTTTTCCATTTTTCTACCCGCGCGCCATCGAATCCTGCCAACTTGCGGCTGTCAGAGTTTGCAAATGCTGTTGTTTAAAGATGAAATTTACTTCAAGGAAAGTCACCAGTTGAATGAATTTGCCGAACAGACCTACTCGCATAAAATTTGGGAAAGAAAGTTGCATTGTAGGGATTCATTTGCAATAATTTTGGACTAACAGACATTGGGGTAACATCCCGTAAGGAAGACCAATTTTTCAAAATAAGGGTCGCCTTTCAGATAGCTTATCTCAGAAACGAAGTCGGTGACCCCCTCATTTTTTTGCATTTCTGACACGAGTAACTCATAACCTAGCTGTAGCAAAAGTTTTATAAAAAAAATCAATGTTAGAAGATTTTCGTGCGAACGTCCTTAAGAGGCTCTTTCTTAAGAATTATACATCTGCAGAAGCACATCTAATGACATTGAAGTGACGTCCTTATTCATAAAGCAGAAACTGGTAGATAACTTTAGAGGATGTGCCAACAATCATCGTCATTTGATCTGAACGGTAAATGAATTTTTGTAACTCTTCATTTTATATGCCATCAACATTGGTACCCTTGTGATGAATTTGATGCAAGGAAACTTTGTACTGTATCATTGAAGCAAGTGAAAGTTAGCAACGAGAACGAGAACAAAATGTAACAAGAAAATGAACTGTAAATGTTTAAAGTTCAATTGTGCTGTTTTAAGTTGTTCTTTCTTAATAATTATACATCTCCAGAATGACATCTAATGACATCGAAGTGACTTCCTTATCCATCAAGTAGAAATTGGTAGATAACTTGAGAGGATTTGTCCACAATCATCCTCATTTGGCCTGAACAAAGCATGAGTTTGTGTAACTCTTCATGTGATATGGCATCAACATTGGTATCCTTGTGATCAACTGAAGCAAGGAATTTTGCACTGCATCATTGAAGCAAGTGAAAGTAAGCAACTTTCCATTCAGAGTTTTGACTGTTATGCTGCATACTAGTATGGTGGTGTATGTGGAAGACAACATGGTTATGTTGCAATGTGGACAAGCAATGAGTTCTTTATCTGTCTCTGTATCCAATGTGTGGTTGCAGATAACACATGTTTGCTGTTTCTTTATATGGACTCCTATACATTTTCCCGCAATAATGGTGTCTTTGATTTCATCAGATGTGAAATTGACAGTTATGTCATCTTTGTTTTCTATGATGGTGGCTTCATTGGTACTTAAGTACTGCACGTCATCAAAAACCCTTGTTGTAAGACTCCTGAAAAGATAACTTTTACCACAGTCTACTTGGTTGATGAGTTCCTCCCACAAAACCAGTTTGATGCTGTGAGTTTGATCGGCTATGACACAATCAACTTTAAAGATCTTTTTTCCATTTCTTAGAATGGGCTGCTTGTTTTGCTGCTTGCTCTTTCCTTTGGCATAAACATCAATGTTCTTGTACAGATCTGCTGAGAGAGCTTGTTCTACTGTTAGCAGGGATGAGCTAATCTTAGCATTGTACTGAAAATGTGTTGATGTGGGTGAGATTTTTGCCTGTTTTAGGATTTTATATTGATCCTGATTGTTGGAAAAACTTGTGCTTGAACTCCTTGATGCCACACATTTTTACAGGCGACTCTTGTTGATATGCCTGTTGCAAGTTGACTCTTTTGGGAGGATCAAAACATACAGCATGGACGTTTTTGTCTGACAATCGAAGTAGGGCGTTCTGCTATTACGAGCTGTTTTGACTGGACTCAGTGCATGTACGTAGCCCTCTAGTTGTAAATCTATAAACAAAAGTAAATACTTGAGATACTGCTAGAAATCATTTTGATAACTCTAGAGGTAGCAAATACAGAATTTCACATAATTGTGAATTAGCAAGAAGTTTAAAAAAGTATTTTGTAGAAAGCATTACCTTCAGTATGATTTCCGTTATTTGATTGTCTGAAAAAAAAGTTGATAGAAGTTTTAATTTGCTGTTTGACACAAATACACCTATATAATTGTGTATAAAAAGAAGTTTGCATGAAGCCCAACAAAACCAGAAAACTATAAAAATAGACAAGTATATTGTAAAATATCTAAACAAAGACGGTTAGGTTTCTGATGTTGAAACATAAAAAAATCTGTGTCGCAAATCAGTTTCTTGTTTGATCACATGCTAATTCCGAAAACGTTATACAACTGACGAGGTTCCAAAACAATCAAGCGGATCCGTATGGATAGTTTGTAGTTGTTTCTCAGAAAATAGTGCTATTTTGTTTTCGCTGTAACTGTTGTTGACTTGAGAAATCGGGAGCAAACTGTGGTGGATATCACAGTGGATTTTTTTTGTTAATTACATGTAATAAACAGAAACAATCTCAAAATTATCTTTTCTGTTTGCCAGACTGCGTCGCTAGATGTTTATATAAAAGAAGACAAAGAATCAGCATTAGGCAACATGCAGTCTGGCAATTTAATTGGGGGATTGTCAAACCAAAAAGTAGTTGCCTTTAATTGCAGTAAAGTCGACAAAGCCATCGAGCAACAAGAAAACAATGAGAGCATAGAATACAAAGACTTCAAACAGCCTAGACACAACGTTTGAGTAGGTTCAAACGCCTTGACAAAATGCCACCATAATACTCGTGGCAAATATCTTTCATACAGTACGGAAAAGCAGACACGGATTACAGGAAAGGCTCAGAGAAGAAGAACGATTAAGAAATCTAGCTAAAATCACTGCACTTTAATCCGCTCTCCAATGCTCTTCAATTGAAACAACCTACATTTAAAGGCAAGTAAGCTTAAGCTTATATATAATCCTCCATAAATTATTCTTTAATCTACCTTTTGCAAAAAAAAGCTTTTAAGTTGCTAAACAACTGACAGGTAGATGATAAGACGAATTTTTTTTCAATATAATTTTTGTACTCAAACACTGGAAACTATTCTCAGTACATACTGTAAATTGATGTTTATTGATATTCTCACTAAGGTCACTAAGGAACTTTGATGTAAACTTAAATGACATATGGAAAGGTGCAAGAAAACTGGTCTGATCTATCGTCTTTTAAGTTATTAATTTCTAGTGTATTGTATTATTTTTATTATTATTATTATTATTATTATTATATATACATATATTTTTTTTAATGTGGATAATGGCAAAATAAATAAAATGAAATGAAAATGAAATGAAAGCCCAAACTCTTTCCAGCACAGATATATTAATATCGTAAAAAGGGTTGTTGTTCATCGTGGTGAACACACTAGTAAAGAAGTATTTTTCGTTTGTCTCACGATGTAGTCACTTCCGATGTGGATCGCGACGTTTCGACTGCATACTGCTAGTCTTCTTTAGGCGATGGGGTCGACTGGTTACGCGTCACCTTATGAAGCACGATGCTCTGCTGTGATTGGTTGGTTTTCAACAGCTGTGACTGGCGCATTTTGATCCTCGTTGTTTTGGCGAATTGTTCCCTCGGCGGTCCATAGTCGTACGGCTCTCCTGTTGTGTTTCTTGATCGTGGGCATCCATGCTTCTGGAATTTCTATTCCACTGTCCCTGTTGATGTTGTTAGGGTTAAGTCTTATGTGGATCGCCTCTGACCCTGCGTGTGTACCAATGAGGATCACGATCAATAAACTTTACTTCATTCCAAAGCGGGTGGTGTCCGGTGTTGTTGGCGTGCTCTGAAACGGCGGAGGTCTGGCTACAGGCGAATCGGATGTCTCGGTCATGCTCTTTTATTCTGTCTTGCATAGGTCTTCCAGTCTCGCCGATATAAACTTTACCGCATTCACAGGGGATTCTGTAAACCACGCCATCTTGTTTAGTCGGGTCAACGGCGTCTTTAGGCCGTACTAGGTGTGATCTAAGTGTAGTCTCCGACTTGAAAACAGCGCGTACGCCTTGTTGTAGGCAGCGGCAAAGTTGTTCGGACAGACCTTTGACATAAGGTAAAACCGCTGTAGATTTGAACTTGGTCGTGGGCTCAGCACTGGTGTTGGGTTTTCTGGTCTTGGTAAGTTTCTGCAAGAAAGAAAAAGGATAACCATTAGAAACAAGAACAGATGACAGATGTTTTTTCTCCATGGACATAACAGAGGGTTTCGTTACGAGACGTTTGGCGCGCTCGTAAAGACACTTGACAATACCGCGTTTTACTGATTGCGGGTGGTGTGAATCATACGCTAAGTATTGATCAGTGTGTGTAGGCTTCCTGTATACGCTGGTGGTGAGGCGGCCGTCAGGTTCTCTTGAAACTGCGGTGTCGAGGAAGGCGAGTTTGTTGTCATTCTCTGTCTCCATGGTCGTTTAGATGCTGTAAGAAGCTATCGACGATTGTGCGATCTAGAATGGTGAAGGTGTCATCTACGTAGCGTTTACAGATCCTAGGCTTGTAAGATGATGTAGTTATTGCTTGTTCCTCGAGGCTCTCCATGTAGAGGTTGGCAATAACAGCGGAAACCGGACTCCCCATGGCTGCACCTTCTTGTTGTTCGTAAATTGATCCGTTATACTGGAAGTATGTGGATCTCAATACGAAAGTCAGGAGGTCAGCGATCTGAGCAGGCGTTAGCATCGTACGGTCTGCAAGGGTAGGGTCGTTCTCCAGTTTCTGTAGTGTGGCTTGTACGGCGGCTTCGATAGGAACATTGGTAAACAGCGACTCTACGTCGAAAGACACCATGATCTTGTTGTCTAGGATCGTGTCACTGTTGATGGTGGATACGAAGTGAGCTGAATTGGTCACCGTGAACTCTGAGTTACCTGTTAAAGGAGACAAGATATTAGCTAAGTAGGCGGATAAATCATATGCAAAGGTGTTAATGCATGACACAATAGGTCTTAAGGGTACGTCGGTTTTGTGGATCTTCGGTAAACCGTAGATTCTAGGCGGCTGTTTGTGTCGAGGTCTGATCTTGTTGTAAACGGCCTCCGATAGATGTCCGCTCCGCTTCAAGGTTAGTAGTTTGTCGGACAACTTCCGAGTCAGACACAATATCCTCACAATATCAGTGTACAAGCAAGTACATAGATTATGCAAATTGAGAACCTGATCACCTTCAACATGAGTTGTCTGTGGAAATTGAATACAAATTTACTGTAGTTATATGGCTATGTGAACTGTGTTGACACCAGTAAACGAAATTTATCTCCATAAGACAACTGAAATCGTAACATTGATGCTTGCTCAAGCGCTGAAACCTTTGTGTGTACTTCTTCAGAGAGAGAAAAATAAAATAATTCGGCAGCATCTCGGTGAAAAAATGGTAAAATTAGGGCGGCTTCGTAGCTGCAGGGTTTAAAACCTTCAACAATCAATACATTTTGAAATCGAAACAGCCACGTTTTCACATTTTCAGTCTCCTTCCCACACAAACAACCTAACATTTCATATTACTGTAACCATTCCCTTCATAACATATATACTATATCTGATACATAATTAAGCAAGTATCAGAATTGAAAATTAAAAGTCATACTAGTGTGTGAAAAATGTTAATCCTGACAGTTAGCCCTCGCCATCCTCAATGCCCATTTCTTCCTTGGCTCGGCCTGCAGCGGCCAGGACACGAACATCTTCGTATGATCTGGCTGATGTAAGAGTAGACTTCATCAGCACGCTTTCTGTGGCTGGTTCGGAAGCTGTTTCGGTGGCTGTTCCCGTTTTTCCTGGTAAGGTTGCTGTTGATTCTGAATTTAACCACGGAATTCTGCACCACTCCGAAGAACTATTTCCCTCTTCTGGGGAGATGCCCAACAGTAGAGAACCAGATAACAGTCTCTTCTCCTTAGCTTTCTTCTTTATTCTTCTTCAGCTTTCTCCTTACTTCTCCGCCACTGTTAAGAAGGTGAAATTTACGTCCTTCTGTTGGAGGCTAGCTTGTTGCAGAGCAGAGGTATGCGGGATTGTCACAGCGACACACTTCAGCACTTCAGTACGATTTATTCACTTACATTTCCTGGCTTTTTACAGTTTCTTTTTGTTTCTCTTCTCTCTTCAGATGTTATTCTCAGTCTTAATCTCTTCTGACTTACTCTCTTTCGAAACAACTTTTACCGATCTCGAAATGTTTGCTAGTTAATTAACATAATATTAAAAATCTCTTACGGAGGTTTTTCTTTAGAGCGAAGTAACTTAACAGCAAAGTATAAATATAACCTAAATAACAGAATTACAGGCTACATATTGACAGTCTTTTATATGAATTAAGTTAACTTCAATTAATAGAAAATCTAGAACAAAAGTTGATCTAAGGACAGTGCCCTATTCTAGTTGAACATAATCGTGAAAATCATCTAAACAACAGAGTAAATATAGAAACCAAAGTTTCTTGGACTTAATTAGTAGAAAAGGCTAAAAGTATTTTTATGCCCCATTGCCTTAGAACAGATTCTGCTAATATACAGTGCATAAAATCATTTATTTGTTAAATAAATATCCTTTATGCCCCATTGCCTTAGTAATTAATATGATTAAACTGCTAGTATTTTTTGTTCGTTGCCTTGGTTGCGCTTTGTTTGCTGGGAAGAGAGATGACATTACACCTTTTGGAATATTTTGGCCACACGTGGCCGTTTATTCTAAGCAATAATTATGACAAAATGACAGAACAATAACTCTAAATGAAACTGTTCCCAGCAAAGGTGAGGGGATACCTGCCACCGTCCTTACACGATGAAAGAGTGACGAGGACACCCACCCAAAACGAAGGCAACGTGATTCCAAGAAATGTCTATATAGCGTCTGTTTTTACAGTGACGCAAATCACGAAATAAAGGGACTGTACAGCCCTTGCATATACAGCAACACGCTAACGAATTTGAATATATACCTGTACTAGTTTGCTATATAGCCCCTGCATATACAGCGACACGCTAATGTAATTGAATATATACTTGTACTAGTTGCGGTATAACCCCTGCATATACAGCAACACGCTACTATAGTGCTGTAAAGGCCCTGCGTATACAGTACGCTTATCTAATTGCTTATTATAGATGTCACTAGTCAGCAGTATAGCCCCTGCTTATACCGCATCGCATTGTAAACGTGTGTAATATTATGGAACACCTGACAGCTCTGTATGCTGTCGAGGAGTTGCTCTGGCTTAAATCTTAAGTCCACAATAGCTAACCGGGAGGAGTGCTTGGTCTCTGCACAAGTGTCCCTATAATTCCCTTTTAGTTATAGAAATAAGGAGCTACCGCGTGGGCACTTGGCAAGAGTGAATCACGTTGTTTTGTGTTTGCCAAGACTAGGAATCCGGATATATCTGCCAAACAATCTTATTTGCGCATCTGACATCCCATTAGCGGCTGTCCAAGAAGCTGCGCCTATTTGAAAGCTGTGTGCTTTGTATTTTGTGGGATCTAAATCACAGAACTCTAGAGCTTCTGTAAGCAAGCGAGTGAAAAAAGCCCTTGTAACCGGAGTGTTATATGGCCAACAGAATAAGGGGCCCAATGAACTGCCCTGAAGAGCTAAAAATTCTAGTAGCCGAGATACTGGGCACACTGGTTTGTCACGGTGAATAAGAACGTCCACTGTTTGTGAGGGGCCGCCGTGTTTGTATTTTATCAGAGACAACTTAAGGGCCTCTGAGGTGCTGTAGTGGTCATTCAGGAAAGATATTTGCCCAGATTGAATGGTGATTTTTCCGACACGCGAGGCTGCAAAAAAGGCTAAGAAAACATTGCTTGGGCTAATTTCCGTTGGAAATATGAGGCTTGCATGATTTCCAAAGCCTGTATAATTCGTTCTAACAACAGTTATGTGATAGGCAAATGCGAATCAGCTCCCATAGGTTTTAGTTTGGAGTAGTCTCATAGAATCAATTGCATTCGTTCGGATTTAGAAGGGTCTGGCCATTCTGCTAGAGGATGGACATAACCAATCGCTGATACATACGTTAGCACTGTGGAGGGAGAATAATTTAGCTCATATAAATGAGCGATAAAAAGAGCTAACTTGGTGGCTTGAATGGGAAATCTGGTATGGTTCATATGAAATCTAGTTTGCTCAAATTCTTTAAACAGAGTCCATGGACGACGATACATATTTAAGGAGGAAGAGCTCAAGCTACGTAGCCGCTAGCAGCCTGGTTACTGTAAGACCCAATTCTCCGGCTGTGGCTGGAAAGGTATTGGAGTTGGCGCCTGATCCATGCTAAGAGAAAGGCATTTGAATTTGTCCACCTGCAAGTGAGAAAGACTGTTAGCCAAGGTATTCTTGCTGCCGGCAATGTCTGGCTTTAAGTAAGATATTGTACTTCAAACAAGTCAAACACCAGTTGGCGAAGTAATATGAGCAAATGCTTATCTTTCGCGGTTTGTTTGTTGATAACATGAATGACACTCTTGTTATCAGACACAAAGATCACGCATTGGTTTTAAAGCTGATCACGCCACATTATCAGGCCGACCACAATCGGATACAATTCTAGAAAGGAAATGTCTTTAGTCTTCCAATTGTCCGGCCACTCGCCAAGTGCCCAACTGGTTGCAAAAATTATACCGTAACCTAATGATTGCGTAGCATCAGTGTAAAAATGTATAGACGGTGATGAATGCCAGGCTTCCCCGAGAAAAAATAGTTTGCAATGAATGAGTTACCAGTAATCGGATACTGTGTTATCCGCAAACAATTCTGGGATCGCTAGGGGGCAAACATTGCAAGTCGCTAGAAGGAAATGTATGGTGTAAAGTTGTTTATTCGCCAAAAACTTCGAATTTGGGAAGAGAATGACTATTTTTTCACCGTTATTTTATCGGAAATGGAGTTGAGCAAAGTTGATACGTGTAAAGTGTAAGTTTTTGTTTGAATAATGTGATAAAATCTATTGATAAACTCTCTTGCTTGGGTAAGGGTGATTTTGAACCGTTTTCAACAAAAATATGCGTTTCTCTAAAGGTAGCAACTAGCGAATCACAAACGCAGCAACTGATGAGGTTCGAGAGGAAAACCGATACCATGGTTTTGCCTGTGATTAAATCATATAGTGGCATAAACATAACAGTCGCCAACGGAGGATAAAGCGAAGCGAATGGATCCTTGACTGAGGCAAACTTCCAAAAACTTCAACTGTCTACAAGTTCAACAGCTTTCTTTTTAAGCTTCAACTCTCTCTGCTAAGCTTGCTAAATGGATCTGCAAAATTAATATCCTACAACGATGAAAACTGAAATGGCTGGGCCCAGCGTGACAAAATAGCAGGAAATACATTCACGGCCATCAAATCAAATCATTTCTGAGAGAAAAGCTAGAGAAGCTTAAACCTTTCCTACATAATAACCTACATGCCAATAATGGCAAAAACAACAAACCAACCGCCAGGCAAAAAAGGATGCTAAAAGAGGTCAAATTTTACAAGACAAGCTAAGAGACACTACGGGAAAGCACAACAGATAGACTTGACCTCTTGTCCACTCAACGCTATAAAATCCTCCATAACAAACATGAAACAAAATGTACTATACCACTGAAAACATGTAGAAGGAGCAAATGGCATTACATGTAAAAACACAAGGTAAGAGTCGTGCAGGCCTGTCACCCCCATTTTACACTTTATTTCACAATCAACCCGTAATTAAGATCATTATTACGCAAGCAAGAGAGTTTATCGATAGATTTTATCACATTTTTAAAACAAAAACTTACACTTTACACGTATCAACTTTGCTCAACTCCATTTCTGATAAAATAACGGCAAAAACAAGTTATTCTCTTCTCTAAATCGAAGTTTTTAATGAAGAAACAACTTTACACCGTACATTTTCTTCTGGCGACTTGCAATGTTTGCCCCCTGGCGATCCCAGAATCCTTCGCGTATAACGCAGATATCAGATTTCTGGTAACTCATTCATTAAAATCCGCAAGAAACTGATACCAAATGCGCAAATCGTTTTTTGCTTCCTGTATTAACCCGTATGTAACGAGAAGATCGTTTAATGCCTATTGTAAGGTTAATCAGGCGAGGAAGAGTAGTTGGGACGTTGGTGATCCGGGACCGCCCCCAAACGCCCGAAAAAACGCTTATTTTGAGAACTCCCGAACACCTAAGTTTCCGTGCCCCAGGGCGAATGCAATGAGTCCTGGGGCACGGAAACTTAGGTGTTCGGGAGTTCTCAAAATAAGCGTTTTTTCGGGCGTTTGGGGGCGGTCCCGGATGCACCAACGTCCCAACTACTCCCAGTGCTTGTGAATGCTGGTCCCGGCACGAGACCACCAATTGAAGAAACCCCACCCCCACATATACCAACCCACATGGCAATGACACAGAGGCCCGATACGAGACCAGCAATTGGAGAAAATTAAATCCCTGTATATAACATGGAGGCTCAACGTCTTAACTTCAATCAAAGGAACCACGATTACTTCGGCAATTCGCTGCATGGTTATAAGATGAATGTCCCTGATGATTACCAAATCAAGGATCTGAATTCATTCTTCATAACTAATAAGGCGGCCATTCTCCAGACAATTGCACGCGAAGTCACAGAGCTTGGCGGGGTGAAGGTCACTTTGTCATTCGATGTTCACTTTTCAATGGCAGGTGCTAACAATCGAGAAATGAATCACTTCTTTTGGAACATCAACCCACTTATTGTGACACATCTCTATCAGCTGCGAGAGAAGGGCATTCTGGAAGACATTGTGAATGGTTTTAAGGAAGAGATTTCTAGATGGCAGCAGATGGGTTCTGGTTGGGTGGTTGATAAAATCAAAACTGTTTACCTTGAGTTCGGGGTGTACAAGCCTATACGAGGCGGCACATTTATCCCAACACCATCAAAACTCAGGTCGAAGCAGGCAATCATCAATGTGAAGAACATAGACAATCAGTGTCTACGTTGGGCACTGCGATCGGCATTGTTCCCTGCCGAGGCGCATTCAGACAGACCAGGAAGTTATCCCATTGATGATGGTCTAGACTGCACTGGAGTTGATTTTCCAACGCCATTGAGTCAGATTACTAAGGTTGAACGTCAAAACAACCTTGCAATCAACGTTTATGGCTGGAAAAACAACAAGGTGGCTGTAATCAGAGTCAGTGAGCAAGAGGATCCCAATCTGCGAAGGATTAATCTGATGTTGCTCACAGACATACACACTTCGCATTATTGCTACATCAAGAGCATGAGCAGACTTCTACACAGTGAGTTCAATGTTGGACGTCGCATGCATCACTGTGACAGGTGTCTCCAACCCTTCTCTTCAGAAAGGGTTCTCACCGATCATCTATTCTATTGCAGGGGAGTCAAAGGCAGGCCGGCACGAGTTGAAATGCCCAAAGAAGGCGAAAACTTCCTCCACTTCAAAAACTTTCAGAATCAGATGAAGAAGCCTTGGGTTATTCATGCTGACTTTGAAAGCATTGTCGAAAAAGTCCACGGCTGCATACCAGACCCCCAACAGAGCAGTACAACTACGACATCCATACATAAACCCTGCGGGTTCTGCATGTTAGCTGTTCGATCTGATGGGGAGACAAAGGGCCCTTACCTATACAGAGGAGAGGACGCGGTGCCAGTCTTTCTTAACAGCCTTCAGCAGCTGGAAGCAGAGATCAGATACGAACTGCAAGACAAGGCACCACTCTCAATGACGAGAAAGGAATGGATTGAATTCTACCACGCAACTGACTGCCACATCTGTAACAAGTCTCTCACCAAGAGGAACCACAGGGATGCCACTGAATTATATGATCCAAACACAGGAGAATACATGGGCTTTATTCATCGCTTCACCAACAAATGTTATCAAAAGGCATTCAAAACTTACATCAAGGGCGAGGATGGTGAGTTAGAAGAGTTCCCATTTGTTGGGCCAAGAAACAAATGGAAGCCCATCACAGAAAATTTATTCGAGCAGGTTGACTGTCTTTTCTGCGGGGAGTCTCTAATACAAGACTCTGTTCGAGATGCAGTCAAAGATCATTGCCACATCACAGGCAAATATCGGGGTGCGGCTCACAGTTTTTGCAACATCAACTATTTCCGAACCAACCCGAAAACGGAAATAATCCCCGTAAACTTTCACAACTTGAAGGGTTATGATGCACACCACATTATGGGCGGAATTGCAAACATTCACTCCGATTTGACATGCATCCCCAACAACATGGAGAAATACATCTCTTTCTCCCTCGGCAAGCTGAGGTTCATTGACAGCTTGCAGTTCATGCAGTCAAGCCTCAGTGCCCTGGTTGAAGCAAACAAGCCAGAGTCCTTCACAATCACGGCAAACTATGAGAAGAACCAAGCCAAACGCAACCTTCTCCTGCAAAAAGGGATTTACCCATACGAATACATGGACTCATGGGCTCGATTCGAGGAGACCTCTCTCCCGCCTAAGGATGCCTTCTACAGCGAGCTTAAGAAGGAAGGCATCTCAGATAAGGAATACGCCCAGGCGCAAAAAGTGTGGGAGGTATTTGGATGTAAGACGCTTGGAGATTACCACGATCTCTACCTCATGACAGATGTGCTTCTTCTGGCCGATGTTTTCGAGAACTTCAGAAAAACATGTCTGCAACATTACAAGCTTGACCCGGCACATTATTACACAAGCCCTGGCCTCTCATGGGACGCCCTTCTCAGGTATACGGGCATCAACCTGGAGCTGCTCACAGATGTTGACATGCATCTCTTTGTTGAAAGAGGCTTGCGAGGTGGTATATCCATGGAGAGCAGGAGGTACTGCAAGGCTAACAACCCCTATCTTCACGATCACAACCCCAACGAAGAGTCAAGTTACATCATGTATCTAGACGCGAACAATCTCTATGGATGGGCCATGAGTCAGCCTCTACCAGTTGGCAACTTCGCATGGTGCCCTGTCTTTCCAACTCAACACCAGATCAGGAAGTGGAGGTCAAACAGAAAGATTGGTTACATCCTCGAGGTTGATCTTGAGTACCCCGAGGAGCTGCACGATGAGCACAACGCTTATCCTCTTGCCCCAGAAAGTCAGGCCGTTCCTAAGGCATGGATGTCTCCATATCAAAGGGCCTTGGCAGAGGGACAGTCAGAAGACAAGACACAGAAGCTGCTCCTTACCCTAAACAAGAAATCTCGGTATGTGTTGCATTACAGAAATCTCCAGCAGTACCTGGATCTGGGAATGAAGTTGACGAAAATCCACAAAATGCTCAAGTTCGAGCAGAGGGCTTGGATGGAGCCATACATCTCCCTGAACACCGAGCTCAGAAAGAAGGCCACTTCCGATTTTGAGAAGAACTTCTTCAAGCTCATGAACAACTCAGTCTTCGGTAAGACAATGGAGAACCTCAGAAATCGAATCGACATGAAGCTTGTCCGATCGCACGAGCAAGACAAGATTAGAAAGCTTATCGCAAGCCCGCTGTTTTCCAGAGCAACAGTCTTTGGAGCTAACATGGCGGGGATCCAGATGCACAGGGAGAAAATCCTCTTCAACCGCCCAGTCTACACAGGCATGTGCATCCTTGATCTTTCCAAAACACTGATGTATGACTTCTATTACAAACATCTCAAGCTCAAATATGGTCCACGCGTAGACCTACTTTACACAGACACAGACTCTCTGCTACTCGAGATCAAGACGGATGATGTTTACAAAGACATGGAGAACCTTCGGGATGAACTCTACGACACAAGTGATTATCCCAAGGACCATCCACTCCACAGCCAGCTTAACAAGAAGGTCATTGGGAAGATGAAGGACGAGTGCGAGGGTGTGCCCATCTCAGAGGTTGTGTGTCTTCGCTCGAAGATGTACTCTATCTTACTAGAGGACGACAAAAACATCAAGAAAGCAAAGGGCACCACCAAGGTTGTCACAAAGAAAGAGATTACCCACCAGAATTACAAGGAAGCTCTCTTCGGCCGGCTAACCTTCAAGCATGGGATGGACAGGCTCCGAAGCAAAGGCCACCAAATCTTCGGTGAGCACATCACCAAGACAACGCTCTCTCCCTTTGATTCAAAGCGCTGGATAAAAGACGATGGTGTCCATACGCTTGCATATGGTCACAAAGATACCGGAGGCAACTGAGTGCCCGGTGGCACAACCATCAACTCCTCACGGACAAACCCGCGCTTGGGTCCGTCGTACAGATAATACACGACAGGCGCATCTGGCTTGGTGACAATCCTTTGTATTTGGTAGACTTTCAAAGACCAGATTGGATCAGTCGCTCGTCGATTACCACCCTCAAGTTCACCGGGGTAATACAGATATCGTAAATTAACCCGAGGAGGGAGCTTCTTCTCATTCACCCCCACAGGTCTAGCATATGGGGTTGCGGGCTTAGCTGAGGTAGCTTTCTCTTTGATTGCTTTCGCAGGCTTCTTGCCAGTGAGTTGAGTCACTTCATTGTTCAAGGCCGAGATAACATCTGGCAATCTTTTAACCCAAGCAGTCGAACGGCCGGAGGGTAGATTCATTTCAACTGCGTACTGGTAACCAAACAATCGTTCAGCCAGGGTTCTGTTGAATCTTTCAACAATCCCTTGGTCTCTGTGAATATCAACACGCCCACGGCGAATGGTTGTTTTATGGGCCCCAGTCTCTTTAGTCACAGCCCCCATAAACTCTGTCCCCGGGTCAACTTGCAACAGTTGTGGCCATTTCAAAGGCCCGCGCCTGTAAACCCGAGCCAACGCTTTCGAAACTTCATCAGACTCTTTCGAAGTCAAGGGCTCTGCTGCTTTGTAACGGCTAGCCACATCAACAACCGTCAAAGCATATTTGTAAACCTTTCTACCGCGTGGAAGTTTGTCGTGGGGCAAAAAAAGTAGATCTGCTTGATGCACTGCATTAGGGGTTTGAACATCAAACTTGGGTCGAGGGATGTGGCGTGGTGCGGGGAGATATACTTGCCAAAGGGCTTGTTTGACGAGCCATTTCTTTGCCACCTCCTCTGAGACCTTGGCTGCTGCAGCTAGCTTTTTGACAGCGGCAAGTCCTTTCCAATAGCCTTTGGGGCTATAATAGATCTTTGAGAGTTTGGCCTCCATATATTATACATTATTCTTCTTGTTCGTTGGCTTTCTCCTGCTGTTCAGAGAGTAGGCGGTTACGCTGGTTACGCCTTTCAGCATGCAGCTGGTTACGTATTGTATCAAGCCTCCGGTTGCGCCTTTCATCATGCAGCTGGTTAAGCCTTTCAGCATGCATCATCTGGCCAATTAATTCAAATAATAAGGAGACGCCTTCATACCAAAGCCAAGTGAGACTCATAACTCCTGCGCCGTAGATAACTCCATTGAATGCATTGCTTTCGCGAGCCATCGTTGTATATATAAGATTTTTTTTTACAGAAAGCGATAGGCCGCATACCCACCCGCAAGCAGGGTGCCTCCAATGAACGCAAGTTCACCAGTCTGCTGTTGTGGGCTGGGTTTGTAGAAGTCTGAGAATTGGGGCTCTTTGTAATCTTTGATTTGTTTATCTGGTTGTGATTTATGCATCTGGTTGTACAAGACCAGGGCTTGGTCAGTGGTTTGAAAGTTTTGGCTAGCTTGGTGTTTTATCCGATCATTGGCTGCAATCCAGTCGAGGAGCTTAGTGCGATCATTCTGGTATTTAGCGTAAGCCGCTTGGTATTGCTCCAGAGCTTTGTCATGTCGGATTTTCTCATCCATTGCTGCCTTTCCGTTATCACCAGATAGATACTTAGCGAGATAATTGCCGCCAGTGAAGGCTGCAGCATTCAAAACAGCGCCAAGGGCCATTATTGCAATGCTGGCCATTGCAGTTGTGTGTATACAATACAATTGTTTTTTTACATATTGTCTGGGAGGATTTTCTGGTCCTCGAGATATTTCTTCAGCGCGATGCTGCCAGCCATGACGGCTGTGAACTTGACGTAGTTCATCAAGCTTGCACTGGGGTCAGCAGTGAAGTTTTCTTTGATGGTCTTTTTCCCAATCCAACCAATACCAGCGACAAGGCCAGTTATTGTTGCGGCGTCGAGGATAGACTTTACAAGCTTATTGTCAGCCATGGTTTGTGTGCAGTATACATATGTGTTTATTTTTTATTCCATTTTTTTAATTCCTTGTCTTGGGGGTTGTTCTGGTGGTGGGGTCGGTGTGTTTGCTTGTGGTGGGGTCAGTGTGTTTGATTTGTGGCCAAGCTTTTGCATTATGGCTTCGCGTTGGTAATACACACCCATAACAGAGACAATCAACCCTCCAACACCCAGAATATAAAAGATTGAGTTGCTGTTGGTGTCAGTTGTTGTGTTAGTTGTTGAGGGTTCACTTGTTGTGACACTTGTTGTGGGTGCGGCCTTTTCTGCTTCGGCCATTTTCTTTGCTTCACGGGCCAGGCGGTTGCGCTCTGCTAGCCTTTTGCCAGAAGCAACACGGCCGGGGTTCTTTTCTGTTGCAGGCTTTGTTTTCGGGGCCTCAGAGGTAACGCGTGCAGGTGTTGGAGTTGGTGTTGGTGTTGGAGTTGGTGTTGGTGTTGGAGTTTGAGTTTCTTCAGGAATCGCCTCGAGTGGTGTGGTCATAGTGGGTATATATATGATTTTTGAAAATTTGGCCAGGTGTGCTGACAGGTTCCACCTAGGTTCCGCCCAGGTTCCGCCCAGGTTCCGCCCAGGTTCCACCTAGGTTCCAGCCAGGTTCCAGCCAGGTTCCGGCCCAACTTCATCAAAGCCCTCAAGTGGATAACCTTCACTGTCTCTGCTTGGATGTGTGGGTTGTGGTTCCAATTCTATTAAGTCAGGCTTGTGATCAGGCTCTCGTTCAAACTTGACGTGTTTTGTTGTGATGAGAGCAGCATTGGCAAGTGCCAGCCATCGTCCGCATCTCAGGGCAAGACCTCCAGCAAGATTTGACAGCTCCTGGTAGATGATGTAATCATTTTTGAGTTCTTTCTGTAATTCCTTGACATCATCAAGGTCGACCACCATGCCAACTCCTTTGGACAAGAGCATTATGGCTGAATCAACTAGAGATTCTGTTGTCTTGTTGCCGACATAGGCCTCGTACCTTTTGATGTACTTGTCAACGTCCTTGTCTGAAAGGCGCTTCACATGATCGTGTGTTAGCTGCACGCCGATAGATTCTTTGGCCTTGCCGGTTGAAACAAGGATTGCCAGCTTCTCACGTTTGGCAGGAATGCCATCGTCACACACGAGCCCTGTGGGAGGTGCGGTATCAGGTGCAGCCTCTAGCATCTGCATTACTTCGCTCCAGTCGTGCTGGTCTTCAGCTGCTTGTGCCATCATCCGGGGTATATAATGTGTTTGTATTTTTTTTTAATTTTCGATAATTCTCTTGATGGTTGGTAAAAGAGTTTCAATCTCACGTATAAGCCCCGCCATGGTGTCTGGCATAGAATTAAACCGCAAGGGATATCTGTTGAGAAGCATAAGGCGCAGATTTTCCTCACTAGCGGCTTAGATAATTTTGTTTTGTGCATCAAGTGTGTGTTTGTGTAATTCATCCAAAAGCTGTGAAAGCACAGTGAGCTTGTGTAGGCTGGTTGGTGCATCCATGGTATATATATATATGAGTGTGTATTTTAAACCTTGTACTCAATTCCATACGGGTGCCTAAGAGAGAAAACCAGGTGGGAATACTTACGGGATTTGAGTCTTGCGATAAGCTCTTTGTACTCCTCGTGGGAGAGCTCGCCGGCATAGTCTTCGAAGATGGCCTTAGTTGTCTTGCTGGAGGGTGTGTAAAAGAGCACGATCGCTGCAATGTTATCACGATATGGCTTAGCTATGCTGGTGATCTGCTGTGTCAAGACCCACACGGATATGCCGTCATGCCTTGCGCTGAACCCCAGATTGACCAGCTGGCTTGTGCGGCCTTTGACATCTTTGGAGGCGGCGCAGTCATCGAGAATGAATAAAGTGTTGGTGCCTGTGAAAAAGAAGCTCGCATGCTTCAACCAGTCTTCGATCTCATGCTGTTGGCAGATAATCACAAAGATGTGCGGATCACGGTCCACAAAACCATCGTATGTCTTGTTCTTGACAAATGTGGGGCAGAATAAAACAATGTAATCAAAACAACCCCTAAAGGGGCCTCGCAGTTGGTTTAGAAGATACTGTGTCTTGCCAGAGTTAGTGGGGCCCACGATTAGTGCATTGAATGGCAGCTTTCTTGGGTCCATAGCCAACGCCTATATTAGTTGGTTTGCAAACTGGTGGGGAGGGCGCCTTTGCCAGAAGTCTTTCTATTTCATTGTATGTTAAGGGTCTGGTAGATGGCAGGGGGGCCGGCTTATCATAGAAGTTGGTCTTGCTTGTGGCCATGGGGTGTGTATACATATGGTTTGTGTGTATTTTAGTACTGTACAGATTCCAGCTGCCTGCTAATGATGTTCAACTGTGAGTCTGAGATGGTGAAGATGTGGCAGTTTGCATTTCCCGAGCCTGTGCCGTTTCGTTCAATCTCGAGTTGCACGCCATCCTGTGTGTTGACGAGCCGTTGGCCGTTGCCGTGCAGAGCTGGGTCAGCCATGGACCGCAGGTCAATCCAGAGACCAAACTTGTTGCCTGTGAGATATTTGGTCAGGTTCATGTTGGGCCTGCCACGCGTGTGGAAGTGTCGGGAGATTTCATTCCACATGTCAGTGCCGGCGATACCCTCGTTGTAGACCCTGTTTGGAACCCCATTTACAGTGACCTTCACTTTGGTGATGTCTGGATTGAAATAGTTCTCAGAGTCCCTTGCACCCGCAGCATAGGGATTGATGAACAGCAAGAGGATGCCTTTTAGAGACCGGCGCTGTGGGTTAACCCGAAGATTCATCCGAGTGTCCCCGCTTTTTGAGAAGGGATGCACCCGATCTCGCATTACGAAGTCATAGGCGAACCCCTTGGCGCTAGTATAAGTGCTTGTTGCTTCGTCGGCCAGCTCCTTACTTCTGATCGTCTCGTACTCCAGCTGGATGTTTTCCAACTTGTACACGAGCTTGCTTGTGTCTGACCCTCGGACAACTTGGCTTGCGGGGGCTAGGGTTAGTTCGAAGACCAGATCACTGTGTAGGGCCTGGGGGTACATGATTCCGTGATCAGTTAAGATTTGGTGATCCAGTTTGATGCGATACTTATTCTTGTATATTGTCTCCAGCTTCTTCTCTGCATCCACGCCGGAAGACTTCTTGTCGCCGGCATTAGAGCGGATCTTACACAAATCCTCACTCTGGATGCCCTCCATAAGCATGTTGTCCCGCTCATCGGTTGATTTGAAAAGGTCTTCGAATATCTTATAGATATCGTACCCAACTGTGTCCTCGACGGTGGTAGCGCCAAACTTTACAACGAGCCTGTCCACCAGGGCCCTAGAAACATTTTGCACGAGAAAGTTGTTAGCGTGGCCCCCGGCTAGGTTGATGTTGAACACAAGTGCAAGCGAGCCGGACACAAGGACATCATGCTCGCCCAGCTTGGGCACCGAGACGTACAGTGTCTCGCCGGGATTGGCCTCAGAAGGGTTGAATGTGATGCGCTTAACGGTTCGCTCTGCCTTCATGGCACCCACTGTCTTTTCGCTGTGAGATGGAAGTAGATTTGGTTGCACAGCCATGGTATATATTTGTGTATATAAATTTAATTATATTTATATATCATCATGGCAGAAGGCGGATATGATATACCTGATGAGACAACTGACACAGACCCTCTAATCCCAGACACAGGGGATAACGAGGATGATGCTGCTGCTCTTGAATGGTTGAATCGACCATTGACAGATGAAGAATACAGTCGATGGGCCCATGACCAAGACACCACGCAACCTTTTAACCCAGGGGATTCTTCCACACCATCTGGTGAACAAGTGCCTATGATCCCAAGAACAAGGTTGCCCCCAGAACAACAAGGCTCCCACACTGAAGAAACCTCTTTCATTACAGGAGATACTCAAGGCCGGCGATTGATAACAATGAATGATATGGCCTTTGCCGAGGTTAAGAACGAGTTTACCAGCACAGACAGAAATCAACTTAATTTTCGGTACGAGACGAAACCAAAATCAGGTGGGGCCATCATCGAGGTAAAATATCATACCAGAGACAAATGGTATCCTCTTTACACAAGAAGCCGTGGGGCTTCCGAAAAGACTCTCAACGCTTCTCTTCCCAAAGAGATCAAAGCTGCTCTCGGAAAGTCTTTGACTGAAGAGTTAAATGAAACAAATGCTACACTTGAAGCAACTCAAAAAGAACTGGAAGCAAAAAAAAATGAATTACAACAAATGGAACAAAGGGATGCGGATGCACAAAAACTTCGCCGCGACACGGATGCCCTCAGAAATAGAATCAAAGATATTGATGACCAGATTCAAGAGAAGGAAGATGCACATGGGCCACTGAATATGGATGAAATACAAAGACTAAAAAATGAAAAGAGAGCTGTTGAAGCTGAGCATCAAGCTAAACGAAAACAACTGGACAATGCGCAAAAAGCTGCTCAACAAGCAGACAAACTAAAAAAACAAATCGACAAACTAAAACTTGACAGTAGGGGATTAGACAGACGCCGAGAGGAGCTTAGAGGAAAACAGGACGCTGTGAAACCACTGGACGAACTGAAACAGAACAAAGAAGAGCTTGAACGGCAGAACGCTGAAGACAAGCGCGTCATAGAGGATGAGAACACTTCTCCCTCTGAAAGAGAAGCCGCGGAAGCCCGGGTTGCTGAACGTGAAGAAGAGCTAGCAAGGGTCAACACAGAAATTGAGGTGCGTGAAAGGGGCATGTCTTTGAGAGAGCGGGTTAGAGAAATCTTCAAGAAATACGGATGGACCCTGCAAGCGATTGTTCTGGCAGCTGGCATCACTATCAGCGCTGTGGTACTCGCCACCTTGAATGGCCTGGCAAAGGCCACCAAGGCTATTGGAAATGGGCTTAAAGCGCTTGGCAAAAAGGCAGCCAACGCCCTGCCTGGCTTGATTGGGTCAATTGTGAGTTTTATCTTCAAAGCTGCTGGGTCAGTCATCTCCTTTCTGGGTGAACACGCCTGGCTGCTCATCCTTGCCGTGGTGGCCTTCCTTGTTGAAAGGGTCACCAAGCGTGCGAAGTCATAAGCTTTGTGCTTATCTAAACCAAACGATAACGCCTGCTAAAGCAATCGCACCCGCACCAATGAGTGCCTTGTTTACGTGGTGTGAGTCGGGCTGTGGTTTGGGCTGTGGTGTGGGCTTTGGTGTGGGCTTTGGTGTGGGCTGTGGTGTTGGGGCTGGTTTTGGGTCTTTTGGTGCGATGCCCTGTGCCTGTGTGGCCTGTTTATGTATCGGGTTTGATGGATGACTGTTTGGTGGATTTATTTTTGTTGGTCCCCCATCCATGTGGCGAAGGGAGGCTTTTTTTGTGGCAAGATTGACATCATTGTTAACACCAAGCTTCATCCCTTGCGTTGCCTCCTTGAGATTGTTGTTGTACCCCACCACGCTCTCTGTGTTGATAATCATGCGTGATGGCATGAGCCAGCTTCCGGGCGCTGTCGCAAAGTCTAAGCGCACTTTAGTTGCTTGGATGGCAAGTTGATATCGCTGTACGCTTGTTGCGATGTCGTTCAGTATTATAGCCTCCTCTAGATGGGTGAGGAATACTCTCTGCGTTTCGAACGCCCGGCCTCCTCTTCCAATGATGCTGCTGCGGGTTTTGGCTTGTGCACCCAGAATGCAGTACACAAAGGCCTCGATTGACTGATTCATACGCGCGAGCCCTGGCTGTGTTAGCCCTTGTGCATAATTCGGTACAAAATGTTCAAACTGACTAACCGCGCCTTGGTCGTTACGAACGAAGTATATGCCGTTTGCATGATAGTTTGGGTCTTTTCTGTCTGTGACGCGCTCGTCATCAAACAGGGCTAGATCGGGATCAGGATAGTCATAATCAGTAGAACTGGGCCCACCATATGTGACCCAAATGTACACATTGCCAAGACCGTGATTTTTGCCGTATGTGAAACGGAAGTCAGAATTGGGGTCTACACCGAACTCTTGGCAAATCCTCTTGTATGCGTCGATGTTGAACTTGTTGTCTTTCTGGTTGAATGTGGGGTCGTCTGGCAAAGCACTCACACTCTGTTCCCCACCCAGCTTGTAGAGTATTCGTCTTGTTGTGAAATAGACGTGAAACCTGTAAAATGATCGGAGCTGCGGGGTTAAGGAGAGGCTGGAGTTCTTATCAAACAAAAGGTCACGCGAGATCCCGCAGCCAGTTGTTGCACACCACAGGGCGAAGTTTAGTTGTTGTGGCCAGAAACTCATATGCGGGCTGCCGAGCCACTTTCTCCCATATTTCGCAGTTGTGAACGTAATCTGTGTGTCTCTGAAAATGTTTCTGTATTTCGTTGTGAAATAATCAGTTGGCGTGACATAGATATTTTGCGCTTCGTCGTTCAAGACAGAGCCAATCATCATGTCTTTATCGATTGATGTGGAGAAATCAACAGCCGGGATTAGTGTTTGTGTGTTTCGGTTTAACATCAACTGATAGGGGAAACCACCAATATACTCTAAACCAAGGGCGTCTTTCAGGGCTTGTGACCAATCCTTGTGCGGTATGTCTTCGGGCATAGCCCAGGAGCCTGGGCCCTTTATGAAAAGCACTTCTCCTGTGGCTTTGTGATTTTCGTCGAAAGAAACTTCTGTTGTAAATCTTGACATATCAGCGTGCGGGAAACGCCTTTTGAAGTCTGAGATTGCCTTAGCCTTTGCGGCTGTAGAGAGTTTTTCAGCCTCTGGCGTTTTCATCCAAACCAGTTGCGGATTTACTGTGGGGTGTGGATTTACTGCAGGATGTTGATAAATATTATGTGGACGAGGAAAAAACGGGGGCGGGGGTCCGTAATCGTGACCGCCAATGTCTACACCGAGATTTGAACCAGGATTAAAACCACCAGGGCGTCTGCCAAACATGATTATATATATTAAATATAATTTAAAAATATATATATAATCATGGTTATGCTAAGAATCTTCACACATTCGAACCCGCACACAATCTACTTCGATCACCCTCTTCCGAAGCCGAGTTTCATCCGGCTTATCGCTTTCTGGCTTTATAATTCGTGGTTTACTTTGAAAGAAGAAGCAACAATAACATGGTATACAACTGGCGAGAATAAAACAGGAACTGTCTTGAAAATACCCGAAGGACATTACTCTCCAGACACTCTGAAGAGTTGGGTAGAGGAGTTATTTAAGGGGCAACCAGTAAAGGTACATATCGTAAATGATGAACCCTTTGCGAGAATGCATCTGAAAAAACATTTTCCTAATGATGTAGAACTTAGTCCTAATTTGGCTAAATTGTTAGGTATAAGTACTAAATTACAGAGAGATACATACATTAAAAAACTTACATCACCGACGATGTATTTCGTTCACTGCGATCTTATCGATAAAGAACAAACCTTACTCAATGGAAAGCCTTCAGATGTTTTGGGGATGGCAGCTGTGGAAGGAAGCTTTTATGGAAGCTACAATAAGTATGAGTATGCTGAGGACAGAGAAAATGCTGCATATCTTAAAACATCGTCTGGTGAATTTGTAAACAGTTTAACAATTTCAGTCAAGGGCGAACACGGAGAGCTTTTTGATTTTAATGGCTTACCTTTATTTTTTGAAATAGAAATAATATAAAACTATACACACAATGGTGGTGTTAACAATCGTCGCACCTTCGAACCCTCACACCATCTACTTCGATCACCCACTTACGAAACCGAGTTTCATCCGACTCATCACGTGTTCATTTTACAACTCGTGGCATAATTTGAAAGAAAATGCAACTATTTCAACAACATTAAATGGCTCCAATGGATCAACCCCAACCGCGACATTACCTCATGGGCATTACACCATTGATAGCCTAGCGAAAGAATTTAACGACTTAGCCGCCGAACATAGAATAAAATTACAATTATCAACTACTATAAATACACCAGTCGGCTCGATGGTCATTCACAATGGAAGTAAAGTAAAGTTTAGTGACAATCTGGCGAATTTACTGGGCACAAGATCTGTATTGTTTATAGTAACATACGTCAAAGGATTAACATCACCAAGCACTTACTTTATCCACTGCGATCTGGTTGATAAAGAACAGAACCTGTTCAACGGTAAGCCTTCGACTGTCTTGGCTAAATTTGATCTTCGCGGAGAGCCATATGAGAGAGTTTTCTATGAGTCAACACAGCAGAACATCTTGCGTGACGTCTCGTCTGGTGATTATGTAAACAGCATAACTCTGTCTGTGAGGGATGAACACAATAACCTTTTTGACTTCAATAACCTACCGCTTGAATTTGAACTTGAGATCAATTAAAAAATATATATATATATACCCCTGATGATGAGCTCGGCTAATGTGTTGCCATCAGCCCCTGAATACAGCGAGACTCCATCGCTTTACCCAGACTTATCCAACGGTGAAGACTTCAGACTCAAGAAAATTTCTGACTTGCAAAAGGAGCTTGAGTCGGAAGCTAATCATTACAGGCAAGTTGCGAAGAAATACAAGCGAGCACACACCATTGTTCACGGGACCGCAGTAAGTTTTGGTTTCATTTCTACAGGCTTGTCTTCAGCCACAATCGTCACAGCCCTGACAGGAGCCTGGATCATAGCCAGCCCTGTCATTGCCGGTGTGGCAGCTATTACAGGTTTTTCAGCAGCCGGCATCACTTTGTTTAGTAGGCGGCTTCAGAGAAAAATTACTAAACACGAGAAAATATACACACTCGCCCTTGCAAAACGAAACTCTGTCTTTGAGCTGGTTTCAAAGGCTCTAACTGACAAGCGTATCAGCGATTCAGAGTTCAAAATAATCCTCCGTGAAGTTGAGAGCTATTATGAACTTAAGAACGAAATACGCTCTGGTGAAGCAAAGGCTGCCGTAAACAAGCAAACTCAAACTCAAACGCCAGATCTTGACAAGATCAGAAAAGAAATCCGCAAGGAAGAACAAGAAAAGATTAAAAAAAAACTCAATCGTCTTACCGCTGTGTCCAAGTCAGATTTGAAAGACTAAATTCGGGTTTCTCGCTTTATCTAACAAAAGAACGCAAAAATTGATTGTGTCAGAACGCGTGACACATGACGTGACATTGTGCGTGACTGTCACGCGTGACATTGCGTGACACATAACTAAAAGGGACAAAACCCTAGTCAGGGGGTGCTCTGGTGGCTGTTTCGTTTTGCCTAGCCTAGGCTAGGACTTAACTCCGGACAAGGGAGTTGTCATTTCCACATTTAGCCTCTGGGAGCGAGGTTGAGTTCTCCTAGGAGATCTCTGTTCGAGCACCCCCCTGTATCAGTTGGGCCGGGGCTGGTTCACCAGGGGGTCACTAACTGACGCAGCAACCCCACTACCCCTGGTCTGACATCGCATTAGCCGTAAGCAGGATTCAGTGGGGGCCAGCCACACCTCCCTGAGCTATACCGAATTACAGACTTACTATAATATATGGTGCGAACAGGTCTTTTATATTCGAGCGAATTGCCATGCTTTCACATGTGGTAACTCATAAAGAACTACGCATGCGTAAATATAGCCGAAAAGTTGTATTTTTCTAAATATGGGCTTTACATAATGGATACCGGAAGTCACAAGATCACCCAATTGAAAAAACAATTGTATTGTATTGTATAAGCATGACTGACTTCACCGCACGGCTCAATGTACTTGAGAAACAACACAAATTTGCCATCCTTCGCTCGCTATACGGTGGTGATTATAGGAAAGAAATACATCGCTTGGGTCTGCCGGAAAAACTTTGTCATATCTACGAAGATATGGGGTTGGCAGAGATGGGGAAACAATATCTACAAGAACATTATAACGCCTTGCAGCGTGAACGTTGGGCCCGAAGATTGTACAAGAGGGCTTGTTATTCTTGCGACGGCCCATTTTTACAATCAAGCGATTCTTGTGAACTTTATTGCAAAAAATGCGGTCGTGTGGAAGTGCTAGAGGATTATGCTCCGGCATATACGGATCAAAACAATGTTTACAAGCCAAAGCAAAGACAGTCGGCACGGTGTTATGCGTTTGGGTACGCTTTAACACGGATTAACAAAAGGATTGGATTGACTATCGACCAAATAAATGAGGTGAAATGTATTTTCAAACATATACAAGCTCGGCTTCCGAGAATCTCTTATACGTTTGTGATCTACAAAATCCTGGACATTACAACGCCGCTTGAAGACCCACAACGAGCGATTGTAAATTACCTTAGGCAACAGATGTCAAACAAGATGATTATTAAAAACGAACATTTATGGAGAAAGGCTTTCAAAGATCTGGAGTAAGCGCCTCCGCTTTCTCAATAAGAAAGGCTTCTAACATAGCACTGTCATCGCCGATGTTGTCTTCAAAAGTTTCACCAGGTATGGTTTTCTCAAGGTGTTTTTGATTTGATAAATTTTCATGTATTTTTCTGCGAAGCCTTGCCAAGTTCTCGTGAAATCGTTCGACCTTCGGTTGAATACTGTTCAAAAATCCCTCATGCTTGACAATTTCAAGCTCTGTGACTTTCAACAATTTCCATGCAAAGAAAGCAACCGGCTTCGGCCCCTCATCTGGAGCAAGGAAAGCTTTTTTCATTCTGAAGTAACGTAAAAACTCTTCATCTACGTATTCTTCGCTGAACGACATTCTGACCACACCGTAAGAACACCATAGGTCTTTCTCGGCTATTGAAGTCATTATTTTCTCAAATGTCTGAGTTTGTTTAAGAGCACCAATATCAATCATTTTAGTTTGCTTGCGTGTAAACTTTTGTTTTGAAAACAGATAACATATGCCCCAGGCAAGCGCTGTGTGATCTTTTGTCTGGTAAATATTTCCGCCGTTTAAAAGATTATTATGATTCGAACTTGGCTCTATCTGGTTTATAGAACACATTCTGAAGTAAGAATCGACAAAAAGGCCTTTGTTGACCATTTCCCCACTAAACACAAGGCCAGTTTGTATCTGGGGTTTATAATAACTGGGCACTCGAGTCATAGCTATTTTCCGCTTGAAAGGACATTTGAACTCCAAAAGAATTAAATTATTATCTTTGTCAAGATAATAGCCGTCAGGGCTGCATATAATCTTTCGAAACAATTGGTGATCTGTTGCCAGATTAAGGGATATAGAATAGGCAAAAACTCTAGCAGAGTGCTTCTGCTCAAAATATTTACGGGCAAGCGGTTCGAACAGATTGCCCCAGGTACAGGCCGTATTGCTATGCATGCCTGATGGCTGTAATTTCTTTAAAAGCAAGCTCTTTGATGTTTCAAATGGTGAAACTCCGATCAAGGCTGCAATTTCGGATGCCCCAAGAGTATTTTGTCGATAACTCACCCAGTCGGCGCTCTTTTGTTTTAGACCAGTGTTCCTCGATTTGAGAAAGTTCAAGAACACTTGTGTTGTCGTCATCATTGATATACGAAGGGAAAGTGTTTTTTCAATTGATAAAAATCGAGCATCTCTGTTCGAAACGCTGCGAGTGATGTCTTGCCTTCGATGAAATCCGCAACAAATCTTGCATTACGGATCCTGTGTAAAGGGTCAAGATCATTCAGGCTTATAAAAGTTTTTTGTTCTTGTTCTTGCTCATCAAGCCATTCATTCAGCTCATGCTGGCTGATGTTTGAGTTTGCAAGGACATCTCGAATAACCACCGACGGTGGCGGTGGTGGTAAAACCGCCTCATGTTCGTGAAGAACTCGAAGAGTTCTTCTAAAAGGCGGACAACCATTTTTTAAGTGCTTATAAATCGTTGATTTAGACAATCTTCGATTGCAGCCGTGACAAAGCTCTTTCGGGCGTGGTTCTGTTCGCAGCTTCTTACAAGCGTATTTTTGATGCTCAACAAGCGAATGGCCTTGTGTGAAGTTTAAGCTGCAATGTCTGCATGGGTTGTATTCGAACGTCCCTTTGTTCTTTGCATATAAGTCATCGCCTTCTTTCAACTCAATTCCCCTCATTTTCAAAAACTCAACGGCAGTCATTGCTTTGTTACCGAAGGGCATGGTCACGTTTATACGGGGTGTAAAGGTTTTTTCAATTGGTGGTCTCGTGCCGGGACCAGCATTCACAAGCACTGGGGGGTGGTCTCGTTCCGGGACCAGCATTCACAAGCACTGGGAGTAGTTGGGACGTTGGTGCATCTGGGACCGCCCCCAAACGCCCGAAGAAACGCTTATTTTGAGAACTCCCAAACACCTAAGTTTCCGTGCCCCAGGGCGAATGCAATGAGTCCTGGGGCACGGAAACTTAGGTGTTCGGGAGTTCTCAAAATAAGCGTTTTTTCGGGCGTTGGGGGCGGTCCCGGATCACCAACGTCCCAACTACTGGAAGAAATACTCTTCCCGGGACTATCACGGAACACGCAAAGTTCAGCAATCCGATGAGATTGAAGTTCACGCAAGGTGACCTTTTTGTGTGTCAGAAAGCCCAGAATTGTCGTGACGCATTTATCAGTTTTTTCCGGTGGAAGCCTAGCACTTGTTTATTAGTCTAATTCTATTCCTGCAAACGTAAGAATGTGAGCAGGACCTTCTGTTTTTTTCCGGCGCCACTGGAACCCCTATGTCTGCACAAAAGTCCATAAAGCAGTGAAGATGAGTGTCGCAAGAGGTTATTGATTTATCAATTATCAAAAAATCATTCAAAATATGTATGATGTTTGGTATCCCTAATTTAGCCTTGGCAATCCATGTCATCGCAGAACTAAGCAACTCAAAATTATGGCATGAAGAAGCCCCTCCCATTGGAATAGCCTTGTCGAAATACCACTTCCCTTTCCATTGGAAACCTAACAACTGATAGTCAGAAGGATGAACTGGTAAAATTCAGAAAGCACTTCGAACATCTGTTTTTGCCATAGCACATCCTTCACCTAATTTTTTAATGATGCTGATTGCATTGTCCATGGTGGCGTATTTCACTGAAGAATATTCGCGTGGAATAAAGTCGTTCACCTAGGCGCCGGGAGGAAAGGATAAGTGGTGGATCATTCTGTATTCCCCGGGTGTTTTCTTAGGGATAACATCCAAAGGTGATACAAAGAAATTTAGGAAGGGCAGATTTGTAAATGGCCCATGATGCGTCCTAACTCTTGTTCCTTCGCTAACTTACTCTGTGTCGGGATGTGTATAAGCAGATAACAATTTTCGTGATGTAAATGCAATGCTTTCGCCTTGGTAATGTAATTTAAAGCCAAATGAAAAACCTGCGATCAATTCATCATATAGGTTCTTGTTATAACCCTTGAGATATAACGCTAACTTGTGGACTTTAACTGGAGTGGAAAGTGGCATTGGTAGTGCATGTGTTTTGACTTTAACTGGAGTGGGAAGTGGCGTTGGTAGTGTGTGTTTGTGCAGCTGGCTTTGTGCTGGCAGTACGCCCTCCCGCTTGTTTCGAATTATCATGTTTTGGGTTTTGCTGACAGCAGGAAACGGGGTGATTGTTGCCGCATTGATGTTTAAAGGAACATCCTGAACATCTTTGCCCGTTGTGATACCTCCAACAAAACCCTTTGGGAAAGGGGGCCCCACTTGTTTTATTGGGGAACCGAGGACCAGTATTTAATTTGCTCTTACTTAGGTGTGCCTGCAAATATAGCTTGCTATGAATTTGGTCCCAGGGCAAGCGCTCCTTTTGCCTTAACATGCGGAAATTGTCATCATAAAATTTCCAATTTGCTGATTGAAAGGCCAGATCCCTTATGACTGAGTAATATGCGAGGCCTGGAGCGTCATTGGGATTCTTTTCTGCATAAATGGCCACAAAGTTGTTGAAGCCAGTAGCGCATTGCTCAATATTACGAATGGTTTGTCTTTTCACATTCGGAACCATCGATACCGCGGCATTTCTGTCGGTATTTTGAAATTTAAGGATATATTGCCTCGGATTGGGGAGTGAAGAGAGTGGAGAGGTCCACAAACTCACCGGCCCAAATTCGAGTTTTTATTTTTTCTGATTTTCTATGTGTTAATGGAGCGCTAACTGAGATAAAGGGGTTCTTACTAGCTATAGCTTGCTCCTGCGGTTGTGTCCCGCCATTCATCAAATTGTTGATCACTTCAGTAGTGAAGGGTTGTATGAGATCGTGAGCAGCTGGTGGCTGTGGTGGATCAGGAACAAACTGAATTGGAGGGCTTGTGCCTGTTGTGCCTGCTGGTGGCTTTTCGTGAGTCCAGAGTGCGCTTTTTACCACCATAGCGACCACTTGGCTTATGGATTCATTGATCTCTGGCGCCAGGTGAGTCGTATGGGGTTCTGATTCCTCTCTTGTTTCTTGTTGCCCGCGCTTCGGAGCACTGTGCCTTGTTGATTGGGTAGCAGCAGGGCTCTTACGTGGCAGCATTCTATATTTGTAATATTACAAGTATACATGCATGACGTTGTTTTGACTATGTACAGCAGGAAATCTTTGAGTGCATAATAGAGAAAATGCACAACATGTATCAAAGTAGGGACTTGTGATACGTTTACCGATTAGAGTTATATGTTTCTCCTTAGGTTCCTTATTTTTCCCGTTTGAAAATCCGAAAAGATTCCAAGTTCCAACTGACAAATTTCCCGAGAAAAACTACGACGAAACAACCACACAAGATTTTTTCATGGCGTAAGCACTACTCAATCTGCGCGCGAAACATGACTTCCAGTGAAGGTAAATTTCCGGTTCGCTCTACCAAAAACTCTTTTCTACTAAATGGGGAAGAGAAAATAATCCTTAACATTATATATACAATGGCATGGCAGCTAAAATAAAACAGGCTCACGAACAAAACTACTGTACATATAGTAACAGCAGGTGTACAAAGTACACAGTGGTATTATACATGAATGGCATGGAGAAAAGTCTCCGTCAATATTTAAAAGGTTTGTGTTAAATGTGGAGAAAAGATGTCCCGAACTTGAAGCTATTGACAACATTTGTAATTTTTATGATTTATCTGCTTTTCCTTTCCACAAACACCCACTTAATGGAAGTTTCTAGAAAACCTAAAAAATGCTGCAAGTCACTCTGTGACACCGTAAACATGTTTGCAATTTCATTGTTCACATTAGTTGTTAATTTCAAAACACTTTACACACCTGCTTCCATAATTTATGCTATTTAACAAAAGAAGCATATTATAATAAAGCTTGCATAAAATATTTATAATTGCACATGAACTGAAATAAAATAGAGCTTAAACTCACTGTTGCATGAATTGTCATTTAATTTCACTTTTCAAGCCCTTTGGGAAGAAAGCATATTGCAGCATTGAACAAGGCGACGACATTTGCGCTGTGTTTCGTCTAGCTTACATGTATATGGAAACTACCTCGTGAAGTAGTTTCAATCATGCTCAGAATAAACATGTTTCGATCATGATTTGTGCAATGTGACTCCTGATGTGAACAAATTTCCTAGTGAAACCTGTTTCATTCGTGATCAGACTAAACATGTTTTGCCCAAGTGTGAACACGGCATTAGCCATTCTATATGTTTATTTACCTTTTCCAAGGTACTGAACTCCAGTACTCAGCTTCTGATTTCATGGCTGGCTGGCCTCTCGTTGTCAGAGGCCTGTTCATCTTTGTTCAAGGCAATGAACTTAATTGTAACCCAGCCTTCATCTTCAGACCAAGGGTACCTCTTTGCTGGACGTTTTTGTGGAGAAGTAACGATTATCCTTCTCTGCAGAACTCCCCTGATGCATGGTGCAGGCGACTATAATAATTGGACAATAAACATGAAAATGAGCATTAAAAAAATGTAACCACGTGCCCAAGAATAGCTAAAAAAACTTACCTTGTTAATGTGTTCAACCAACTTGTAATCGAGAGAGTTCCTTGTTACTTCGTATTGACTTAGTTCGAAGCCATTGAAAATCCCTGTTTCTCCTCACTGAATAGTGAATGCGGTACAACAGTTACACTAGTTAACGTCATTCTGGTTAAGGCTTCCAATTCTCCTTAAGAAAAATATACTTATCAAAATGCTCTGATTTCAACTGAGACCCTTCGGCAGTGACTATATCACCCGCTGTTGAGAACACTCTTTCTGAGGGAACTGAAGTAGCAGGGATGCAGAGATATGACTTTGCCATAATGGCTAAGCAGCAATATCTGTCATAGTGTTGACTCCACCAGTAGAGGGGATTTTCTGCAGCATTTATGGATGGCCCTTGTACTGAAACCTCTGCCTTGCAAGTATCCTTATATGACTTTGGCTGTTGTACGCTTGTAATGTAAACATCTCCAAAGAGACTTGACATTGCACTTGGATTAGCCTTAACTGAAACAGACTCAACAGTTTCCTGTCTCAGTTTCTTAGCAGGACTGGTGGGGAGGTCATTGTCAGATTCATCAGTGAAAGTTGGTAGTGCTGGAGTTTCTGGAGTTGCCCCTGGTTGGGGTTGGATCTGATGTTTCCACCTTGACAGTAGCTTTCGACTTGATAGCACTTAGAGCAAATAGTCTGTCTTTATCAGACAGAAATGGTGTTGATTTGAAACATGGGACAAGAAGTGTTGCCACCGCAAGATCTTTCTTGGTACATATATCCTGGTATCTTCTAGATACATCATTCACAACTGCTTGCTTCTCTTGCTTGATTAATGCTGTATCATGATCCTTCTCCTTCATTATGTAATTCAGCAATTGGTGCTGTAGAGATAGAATCATTGACAAGGTTGGCACACTTTCCTCACATAATGTTGTTGTGATTTTAAGTGATGTTAGAACAGCAACTAGATGCAAGATGCAGATGCAAGATCGCTTTCAGACAATGTAGAAATGTTGTTTTCCCTTTTACGGAGTTGCTTGGATAAATTGTGGGTTGCTGTTCTAGGTACTGTACATGTACCTACTTAACATGTCCAGTGCTGAATTCCATCTTGTTGCAACATCTATCACGAGCTTATGCTCTAGTAATTGTAAAAGATTCTGCTTCTCTTTGAGAATTGCTGTTGTTGCAACAGTGCTCCTGTGAAAATAGGTCACAACTCGTCTCATTTTGGCAAGGAGATGACTCACAGAGGTAATTTTCAAAGCTTTTCCACAAGCTAGATTCAAGGTATGAGCTAAACAGCCAACATGAAATGAAGCTCCTTACTTTTCAGCTGCCACTATCATGTTTGAAGCATTGTCAGTTACAAGAGGTGGATTTGGGGGAAGCTTCCACTCGTTCTGCTTCCCTTAATACATTGGCTATGTTAACACCAGTGTGGCTTTCTGGCAGGGATATTGTCTGGAGAAGAAAAGATAGGGATGAAATTTCAGTTTTCCAATTAGATTTGAGTCCATCAGAGTCATGACAGAAAATAATTAACAAGTTGCCACTAATGCATGACTGTATTGTCATACCATGTGACAGAACACTGTCCGGTTTTACCACAATACTGCAAAAATTGCTGATACTTCCCCTTTAAGTTCATGTTTCACAAAAAATAAATAACGTATTTATGCCTTTTCCCTTCCATCCCTTTATAAACTAACCCAAATGCTGGCTTGCCTGAGCTCTGTTTACTGGGCAAAGAATGAACACAAACATGTTTGGATCAATATGGCTATGAGCACAGGCTCATAGCCGCTTTTATTCGAAAATATCAAGCTTTCCTTGAAAAGTGATTAATACATTACCTGGCCCAGTAAAGGTGAGGGCACAGAAAACGCCTGAACGTCTAGATAAAAAGCACAAAGTACGAGGTGGACCGGCCACGGGGAGGAGGAGGGAGAACAAAAGAACGTCTTAACCCGCAGTTGAACCGAGACGAATGACTAGCACATGACCTTCTGGTAATATGACCGATGGTAACAACTGGAGGGGGTATCATCTAATACTAATTACTTCCTACCCAAGCCCACTCCGATTTATTAACTAAAAATACAAAAAGGCGGGAAAAGGCATAAATTCTATTCGCGAGCAAATATTTTATTTATGCCTTTTCCCTTCCATCCCTTTATAAACTAACCCAAATGCTGGCTTGCCTGAGCTCTGTTTACTGGGCAAAGAATGAACACAAACATGTTTGGATCAATATGGCTATGAGCACAGGCTCATAGCCGCTTTTATTCGAAAATATCAAGCTTTCCTTGAAAAGTGATTAATACATAACCTGGCCCAGTAAAGGTGAGGGCACAGAAAACGCCAGAAGCATCACGGGATGCTGCCCCACCCCAGGCAAGCCGAGCACAAAAGAAGAGAAAGACCCATGGACGAACCGCCCTTGCAAGCTAATCTAACTGTCCTACTTGCAATAATGTGAAATAGAAACCTGACGACACAGCCGCCCTTGCTAACTGAACCATCAGGTTAATTTGCAAAAATCTAACCGATGCAAAATGAACTTGCTTAGTCACTGGAGCCATGAAAATAACCTGATATTGACTACTGACCTAGTAGGACGGCCACCCTTGCTAACCGAACCCACTTTGGTAGTAGGACGACTAAATCTAAAAGGCATAATTATTACGGTATGGTTAAACCCAGTGAGATGGTCGCCCTTGCTAACCGGACTCACATGGGTATTATAATAACAAATAGCTATGAGGCCAAGTTGAAACCTAACCCAGTGCAACAGCCGCCCTTGCTAACTGCACCCACTGGGCTAAGTCCAAATTATCAATAATGCAGATGACGGAACAGTCGTCCTTGCTAACTGCTCCTGCCAAACACATGGCTAATTATGCAGAGGTACCTGTAGCTACACAGCCCATTAAGAGGACAAACAAGGCACCCTGATGTATTTTTGAAAAGCATTAGACTTCCACCGTCCTAATAAGCGAATTTGTGCATCTGACAAACCTTGATCTGCAGCATGGGAGGCTGCACCAATACGAAAGCTATGCCCCTTGTAACGGGAGGGGGCAAGGCCACATAGCTGAATGGCTAATGAAAGCTGATCTGAAAACCAAGATCTGGAAACAGGCAACCCATCCACTGTCATGAAAAGGGGGCCTGGTCTGACTCCTCGAAGAGTCAAGTAACTTGTTAACAATGCAACTGGACAAGAACTCTGTTGACGGGAAACAATGATTGAAAAGGGACGCTCATTATACCGATGCTTGAAATCCCCAAAAGTGACTTTGTAAGACACTAATTCCCCGGCTGGATTCAGCAGCTTGGTGAGCTGATACAGTTGGAGTGGTGAGTTAGAAGCACGCTTCTGGACAACTGTAATTTCACCTAACCGCAAGAATGCATAAAAAGCCAGTGAGCACATGGCCCGGAACTGGCTAATTTGGTAGGGGGATCCCGGAAGCTCAGTAGCTACTGAAATCAACCGATTCAAGATGGTAAGAGTGATAGGCAAACGGTTATCTAAACGGAAACCAATTTTGTGATAGCCTTTAAGCATCTGGCAAATATAAAAAACCTTTGTAGGATCTGCAAAAGTCATTAGCTTGTGGGAATAACCGAGTGCCGACACATAGGTATGGACAGTGGATGGGGCATACTGTTTATCAAATAGGTATGCTATGAACAGAGCCAAAACTGGTGGCGAAATGGGTAACCCCGGAAAGGGAATTTGAAATATGAATTCGAAAAACTGATGAAAGAGCTTCCATGCCCGCTGATAAGTGGGAATGGAAGAAGGTTGTAGACTGGATCTTAATAAAAGGGATGTTATGTTGGCCAATTGGGAGGCTGCAGATGCAGGGGTATCTCTGTGGGACACGGGTGCATGCAAGCCGGTGCCAGCTGTTGGAAGGTCTGCAATTGTAATCGAGACAAAGCATCAGCCAACTTGTTCTGCACACCTGGAATATGCTTTGCCTTAAAAACGATATTGTGCGAGAGACAAACTAGCACCAGCTTACGCACAAATACCATTAATTCCTTATCCCGACATGATTGCTTGTTAATGACGTGAACTAAAGCTTCATTATCGGTAAAAAATAAAATACGGCGGTTGTGCATGTCAGTACCCCACAAGTATAAACTCAAAACAATAGGATAAAATTCTAAAAAAGCAATATTCTTATGTCGCCAGTCATCCGGCCATTTCCCATAGCACCAGTTAGGACCAAAAATGGCCCCAAATCCCAGGGCACCTGATGCATCGGTGTATAACTCTAACTGATTTGAAGTACACCAGGCATCAGATAGGAAAAAGGAACGACCATTAAAACCAGAAAGAAATGTTTGCCAAACACGAAGGTCTTCTTTTACCTCTCTAGAAAGACGGATTTGAAAATGAGGGGCACGAACACCAATGGTGAGATCAATCAAACGGCGCAAAGCCCGACCAGGAACTACCACTAAACAAGCAAAATTGAGTAGGCCTGTTAAGGACTGAATTTCTTTCAAAGTTACTTTCTTACGTGTAAGAAAGCTAGAAATTAACTCACAACATTTCACAAGTTTTTCCTGCGGCAAACGAGCTTCCATAAGAGAAGAATCCAATTCAATGCCTGCAAATGCAATGGTGGTGGCTGGACCGACAGTTTTTTCTGGTGCCATAGGAATGCCCAAATAGCTGCACAACATTAAAAACAGATCCAGTTGACCTTTACACTGCTCTTCAGTGTGGGCAACAATTAAGAAATCGTCTAACAAATGCAAAATATATGGAATATGTAATTTGTTCTGGGCAATCCATTCAATTGCAGTGCTAAATATTTCAAACGTCTTGCAGGAACTTGCACACCCCATCGGCATGGCCATGTCGTAATAATACAAGCCTTTCCAAAAAATGCCTAAAAGGTTGTGATCCTGGGGGCGGATTGGTATAATTCGGAAAGCATTTTTGATGTCGGTCTTAGCAAGAAAACACCCAGAGCCAACAGTCTTGATAAAATGAATGGCATCCTCAACTGTGGCATAGGAAACACTTGTATTTGCAGGGGAAATGCCATCATTCAGTGATGACCCTTTAGGGAATGAAAGGTGGTGGATTAAACGAAATTCCCCGGGAGTCTTCTTGGGGACCAAGCCGAGAGGAGAAACCTGATAAACTGGAAAGGGGGGAGAAGAAAATGGACCAGCAAGTCTGTGGGCGGCAAGTTCCTTGCAAATTTTGGCATCAACGGCAGCAGGGTTTTGTAAGGCTGACAAAAGGTTAGGGGCATGGCTAGAAAAACGAGGGCCTTCGAAATGCAAAGGGAAACCTTCAGTAAACCCTGCTGATAAAAACTCCACAATTGAATGGGTATACCCAGAAAGAAAAAATAACAAGCGGTCAATTTTTACGGGTGTTGGCAACTGAGGGAGGGGCAGCCTGTTGTGGGCTGGGGCCATTCGTGTGCTTAGGGGATCCACGGGCATGGGATGTGGTGCCTTGACTCCTATTAAAGGCACGAAAATTACAATGGAGAGCCCTATGAGGGCCCTCACATTTACTACAATTATGCTTAAAGGAACACCCCACCCCAGAGCAGTCCCCGCCCCTATGGTATTTGTAACAATAGCCCCGGGGGACACTAACAGACTGGACCAGTTTCCCAGTGCTGCTTGAGGGCTGGGATTTTTTGGCATGGGGGCTGCTCTGGGACATTAGCCACAATTCCCAATGTATGTTCCCCCAAGGCACACACGTGGATTGTGTCTGACGAAGGAAGCGAAAATTTTCATCATAAAAACGCCAGTTATGGCCCCTGGCTGCAAGGTCTTGTATGATTGACCCATATTTCATAAGGCTAGGTGCAGCTTGTGGGTTTTTACTCATGTAAATACCCACAAACACATGAAAAGCCTGGAGCCATGTGTCAAGGGAGAAAATTTTCTTTGGTTTAGTAATGGGTTCAAGGGCTAGCGAGGGCGAGGACCCCTCTCCTGAAACGGTTTGTACAGTTAACTGATATCTACCATTTTGGGTTGGATTAACCAACAAAGAACCAAAGTCGATGTATTGTTCCTGCCAAATTTTGGTTTTTAGTTTGAGTGGCACTCTGGCATCAACAGGCATACTAATCGAGCTAAAGACCTGCTGGGGCTGAGGATTAGTAGCTGAAGACCGGGTCTCACCTGCCAGCACGGAAGCAAAGCTGGCTACCGCTCCGTGCACTGACGCACCAGCCTCCACGTCAGCCGGCTGGCTAGATCCTGCTATTGAGATCTCTCTGGTTGGCACTTGCAGCTCGCCTGGCTGAGACAAGCCCCGCTGATTAGCCATCCGCTTGGTCACCTCATCCGTGACAGTACTGACAATTTGAGCCAGGATGTTGGGAGGCAGGACAGCTGAAGGGCTAGATACTGACACAGGAGCGTCGGAGGCCGCATTGGTGCCTTGCTCTTCTTGACGCTGCCGCCGACGAGGAGAGGAAGAGGTAGCAACAGCCTCCAGTGCTTGCTGGCTTGGGCGCTTATTGCGCTGAGAACGGCGGGGAGGCATCTAAAAAGACAAAAGAAACAAGTGAAAGGAAAAACAAAACAGAGCAACAGGGGCTCTAAAATCAAACTAAAATATGAGCAACAAGGCTCACAAAAACAAATAAAATAGAGCAATGAGGGCTCTAAAAACAAATAAAATACAAATGAGTAACGAAGGCTCTAAAGACAAATAAAATATGAGCAACAAGGGCTCACATAAACAAAATAGAGCAACAAGGGCTCTAAAAAGAACTAAAATATGAGCAACAAGGGCCCACCTAAACAAAATAGAGCAACAAGGGCCCAAAAAAAAAATATATAAATAAAAATAAAAATAAATAAATAAATAAAATAAGAATAAAATACATAAATAAAATATGAGCCACAAGGGCTCACAAAAACAAAATAGAGCAACAAGGGCTCTAAAAACAAATAAAATATGAGCAGCAAAGGCTCACAAAAACAACATAGAGCAGCCAGGGCTCTAAAAACAAATAAAATATGAGCAACAAAGGCTCACAAAAACAACATAGAGCAACAAGGGCTCTAAAAACAAATAAAATATGAGCAACAAAGGCTCACAGAAACAAAATAGAGCAACAAGGGCTCTAAAAACAAATAAAATATGAGCAACAAAGGCTCACATAAACAAAATAGAGCAACAAGGGCTCTAAAAACAAATAAAATATGAGCGACAAAGGCTCACATAAACAAAATAGAGCAACACGGGCTCTAAAAACAAATAAAATATGAGCCACAAGGCTCACAAAAACAAACAAAATAGAGCAACAAGGGCCCTCAAAACACATAAAATATGAGCCACAAGGGTCACAAAAACAAATAAAATAGAGCAACGATGGCTCTAAAAACAAATAAAAGACATGAGCAACAAGGGCTCTAATGAGCAACGAGGGCACTGAAAACAAATAAAATATGAGACACGAGCTAGGGCTCACATAAACAAAGTTAATGAGCAACAAGGGCCTCACGACAACAAATAATATTGGGCAACAATCGGCTCTAAATAAAACTTAAACAGATATGAAGGGGCCAACTTTAACAAACGTGAAAACGGAAGCAATGGGGCTTTACAAAGAAATTAAAACTAGGGTAAGGAGACCTCGGGTAAAACAACTCAATGTGAAATCATGTCAGCCCAAGCCTTGCTAAGGCTCGAGTAATCGCACCACGATAACTACGATACAGCGAGTATTGACCTAAAGAATTCAAATGAACGCCATCGGGTAAATAGGGATCACAGGCGGGTGCAGAAAAACCTTGATGGTGCCAACAAAAGGCGTAATCTAGCTCGCCCCAAACGACTCGAAGGTAGTTATTGAGAACCGGCACCGCCCGGTTGAAATCTGATGCCTGTGGAAATCTAGCACCACGAGGTATAACTTCGCAAACGGCGATTACCTTTACTACATAAGTTTCGTGAAGTAGACGGACAAATTCTTCGATATCCGACCCCACGACCTCCGGCCTATTCACAGACAAATCATTTGTGCCGATTTCCAGAATAACGACGTCCGGAGCTAATGCTGAAATAACGTCTAGATCGAACTGAATCAATTTCCTCACAGTTCGCCCGCCGATGCCATGCAAATGTACAGAAATATTCCCTTTAAGATTAAAAGTCTCGGAAGCTCGCGGATCAAAATTCGCCTTAAGGTCATGAGCCATCCGTCGTACGAATGAATGGCCTAACACAAGAACTGTTGGTGGGGGTGAAGTCGCCATGGAAGAGACAGAACCGACCAAAACTAAATGACCTAAATCTGTCTTAAAACTGCTTTAATACAAAAGCTGAATGGGCCAAGCACAATGAGATGTACTAGAATACAAATAAGAGAATTGAATGAGCGGTAAACAAGGCGATCAAAAAGCGAAATGCTACAAATTATATAGGCTTACCTCAAGGATAACAAAAGAACGTCTTAACCCGCAGTTGAACCGAGACGAATGACTAGCACATGACCTTCTGGTAATATGACCGATGGTAACAACTGGAGGGGGTATCATCTAATACTAATTACTTCCTACCCAAGCCCACTCGGATTTATTAACTAAAAATACAAAAAGGCGGGAAAAGGCATAAAAATTCTATTCGCGAGCAAATATTTTATTTATCAACTGTTGTGTTATAAAAAAAGACTAAACCCTCTCTGTAATTGTTATTTTTTAAAAAGGAAAAATATAGTACTTCTGTGGAAATGACCGATGAAAGTAAACATAGTGGTTTCAAGTATTAATGAAAAGTTCATACCTGCAAAACGTTACTCCACAGGTTCCACTCCTCATTGATATGGTTACAAGTGATGGTTACATATGATTCAGTCACATGACTTGTCCAGCCATCTGTTGTTAAAGCCACAGCCACAGCCTCAGCAAGGTCCTTTTTCAGTTCGGTTTTGTTTTGCTCGTAATGTTCCGGCAATGCTTTATCTGAGAAGTGCTGCCTTGAAGGGACTTTGTACCTGGGTTCAAGAACGTTCTGAAATCCTGAATTTTGCACAACACTGAATGGCTGCAGATCTTTCACAATAAACTGGAGAATTGCACTAGAAATTGCCTTTGCCCTGCTTGAATTGTGGGGCAGTTTTGTTCAAAGTATAGTCGAAAGAGACTGCTGACTTGACAATCTTGACTTGAGCTTTACAATCACAGAAGCTACGGCATCTGACGATGACTGGTGGAGATAGCTGCCTCAGATGTGCTATGTTTTTATCGCACATGGTCGGTTAGATTTGTTGTATTTCCACTATATTTTAGTACCATTCCACCAGGACACAACTTACCTGCAACTCTGGTTTGATCAACAGGACCATCATTTTCTTTTACAAACTCTAAGTACTACCATTTGCTTGTCTTTCCTTTTTTGTTTGGCACGATTTCAAAAGACTCTGGATGAACCTTTGTGGCTGCCATGTTTGTTGGCCATGTGACAATCAATTTCCTAGAGGGGGGTGGATATAATATTTGAACCACCATTTTGAACACAAATAAGACCATGGAGACAAATGAAGTTTGTTTTTATGACTCATAATAAAGTATTGTTCGACTTGTTCCTGAATTATAAAACAATGAACAGAAAGGACAGTGCAAAACAAGAGAGGCATTTTTCAATCAAGGAAAAAGGACTACAGGATATCATTTGAAAAACTATCAATAATAACAAAACTGTCACGATTGTTATCAATACAGTGTAGTTGAATTTGCGATAGATGCATCACTATCAGAACACTCCCAATCGCGATCGATGCAACAGTAGTTGGATGTATCATTACACTGTTGACTGGCCTCTTTTAAGGTTGTTGCAGGTGTCGTTCCTAGATGGGTGAACCCTTGGAAGTGCTTAAAGGGGCAGTATCATGAGATTCCATGCGCGGCACTGTTCATTGTTCTTGCACCGGAATTTTGGATATATCACTGTTAAAAGTGATTTTTTTCTTCTGGCTATATATCAAACGGATTTTTTAATTCAACAAATACCTCCACTTCTCAAAGGCCTTTTTGAATTTGCCGAAACAAACTTGAAAACATGGGCCAACGTTCTCAAGTTTCGCCCTCATGATACTGCCCCTTTAACACTAAGGTTCTCAAACTCATATGTGGTACCACTGTTGATCTTGTTAATAAGTGGATCCCTTATATGAATAGTTGCAGTTCCAGTTTTATTCTCTAAAACAGTCTTCCTTTACTGATGTCATCTGCTGTGTTGTTTTAAGTTGAACAGGTTTAGGCTTTTCATTTCTCAGTGAAATCCATGTAGTGACATTAACTTTCTGGTTAACTTGAAGTGTGGAGAGCTCTTCACGTGTAATCGTTTTGGCAGGCCGAGCAGAGGCTGCAGACTTTGGAGATTGATTCATGGGTTGATAATCAAAATCATTGTCAAAGGTTGGTGTAACCCTGACAGTTGATTTCTGGTTGAATATGATTTGATTTTTGTTGTTTTCTTTAGTGTTTTTCATGGTTACAGCTGTTCTTGATGCTTCGTGTTCTTGTAACGTGGAGTGGTTTACAATGTTAAATTCCACAACCCATCTCATCTTGGATGGGCTGGTTTGGAGGTTGAAATCGAACCACTGATTTTGATTTTGTGAGCGTTTAATAGAGTTTAAATTATGAATGTAACCACGGTGACTTTCTGAGAAAGGGAAAATAAAAACAGAAGTCAGATATGAAATATTCATTGACAAAAACTTATATAATTTCCCGTGTACATGTACCCAAACATGGTCAGCAAAACCTCCTTAGGTAGACTCCTGTATGAAGATTATTAGGGGCTGCAGGTGCTTCAGGTAACTAAGAAATGTGGACAATTCCTATTTATTATTAGTCAGTCAATCAATCAATCAATCAATCAATCAAACGTATTTAAAAACAGGGTAGCCCATTCAGCCAAAGCTGGTATTCAGAGGGGCCTTGTATAATAAATAAATCTATACAAATATACAATATCTAAAAGACATTTAAAAGACCATTCAACATACAATATAACAATATAATTTACATAATATAATTTTGAACATCAAAAAATTTAAAAATCGTAATTTCTAATATTGGTCTTGAAAGATGACAGCGAAGTTAGTTCTTTGATTTTTGGTGGGAAGGAATTGAACAACAGTCAATCCTGCAGCGTCCCCCCCCCCCCCCCTTGTGGTGAACAAAACAGTAATATGCTACCTGTATTATTCATTTCGGGGTTGAAAGCTAAAATCTACAGCTACAGGTACGTACCTGAGTTTGTATTGTCCTTTCACATAATTGACTGACAGGAGATCTGTAAACAATATACCAAGATCTATAAACAATATAACAACAGGGTTTCCAACTATCAGGGATTTTGTTAGCTCAAAGCACTGATAATGTTGTCTGTAGGTTTTTTTGTCGAAGAATAAGATGTAACTTGAAAGGTTTGCCAAAATTATCTGCCACCAGTCACCACAGGGACATGAGATGAAAATTTAGTTAATTTTGATCGCTAACTAAATTTGATCTCTCAATGTTAATGGTGAGAGAAACATTTATGTCTGCATTATGAGTTTTTATTTGTTTTAAAACAGTACCTACAAATACGAAAAATGTTAACAAAGATAAAAACTCTAATGAGGAAAAACATCGAAGAATAAATATACAACTAGAGAATGAGGTTTCCCGATATTGTGGACAGTCAAGCTGTCCTTCTTTGGGGGATTTAATGGAGATACGGAAAGTTTTTACAATATTTTTATATAGTGAACAAATTGTGAAACGGTTATAATTTGATATGTGATACAGGCTAGGTATTTAAAATTTAAAACAGCAAATGGGGATAAAGCTAAACTGAGTGAATAAACGGTTAACATGATGGCATAATATAAAAATAGAATAGGGTATACACATTTTAGGAAAAATTAACAGTTGTCTTCTCTGTTTATACCATGCTTTTGGCCATTTCTATATACAATGTTTTGCGAGCTCTACATATGGATTCTCTTTTAGAATTAATGAGTTCCAGTGGTATGAGTTTGACATCTGTGAGTTTGTGTCCCTTTTGGTTGAAGTGTTGTGGAACGGCATCGGTGGTGTTGTTCTGTATGCCTGTCCAGTGTTCTCCGAATCTGTCACACAATGCCCATTTTGTTTGTCCAATATATTCTGCCAGTGCGTCAGGGATGTTTTTGCATTTGCAACATTGGATCATGTAAAGATTTTTTGATGCGCATGTAATAGCCTGCTTGATGTGGTGATTTTGGCCTGTGTTTTCAAATGTACATGATGAATGAAGTAGCAGGTTTTACATTTTGTAGAGTTGCATTTGGTTATTGTAGGTGGCCTTGTTCTCGTTTATGTTTGATCTTTGCCTTGATGAGGAAGTCGCAGAGGTTACATGGGAGTCTGTATGCAATGAAAGGTTTTTCATGAAAATTTGAAACCTTGTTCACATTGATTAGAAGATTGAAGAATAGGAAACTTTTTAGCAATGATGTTGTTGAAGTTAGGAGAGGTTGGATTGTAGGTACATGTAAATACAAAAGGAATACGTTGGCTGCCTTTCCTTTTTAACATGCGTGGGTGCAGGGCATGGTCTCGTGGAACTTGTTTTGACACATTAATTTCACGTTGGATTTGTTTTTCTTTGAAACCTCTTTTCTTCAGATGTTCTGTGAGTTCATCGCATCATTTGTCAAATGTTGTGTCGTGAACAAATTCAGCGAAGGCATAATGCAAGGCTGTAAGGAATGAATCTTTTATTGTGATATGGGTGGTGCGATAAGCTGAGGTACTGGTGGATGTCAGTTGGTTTTACATAAAGGTATGGAGCCCAGTAAGTGCCATGGCTACTCTTTTTTTCTGCGTTTGTATCGACTTTTTTGCCATTTTTTTGTCGACTTTTATGACTATCTTTTTGTCAACTTTTTTCCCAACTTTTTGTAATTGAGCTGATGCAGTAAAATCAAAATGGTGGCGACGAGGCTTCCCCTCTTGGTTTTCATCGCAGTTATAATGGAATGTGCTGGGATTCTTCCGCATTATTTTCCTGGCTTGAACAAGGGTAATGTCGAGCAGGACGAGCTGATTGAACGTTACGTTAGTATTGGACTTGGCTATGACAAGGTCTTGCCTTTTTGTGGTTTGTTACATGGTATAACTTTAAGTATCTGCCAGCTTCAGCAAATATTGAAATCTCGTGGTCTTAGAAGGAGATGTAATCGCAGCAATCCATGACATTTGTTGGGCAGTTAAAGAGGAATTATGTGGCAGCGGCAGTACTATGAAAGGCCGTGGGGCGAAAAAATTGGATTTTTTTCTGATCATGAATTTTTTATTTGGTCTTGAGGCTGTGTAACAATTGTTTTCGAGATTGTTCCATACTTTTCTTTGATGTACAGGATTTTTTTTGGTAATTGTCCATCCCCGTCCCCCTCAAAAATAAAATGGTCCATCCATTACTCCTAAGTTGATGGCATCATATCAAGCGATGATGTAATTTTACTCTAAAACATTGTTCACTCTTACTGCAACAATTTGAATGAAACTGTTATTTAATGCATACGTAATGAAACAGTTGAATCAACTTGGAACAAATCACCCAATGATCCATGTTTGAATGGTTCATTTCCCGGAGATCTTGGTGACCTCTTCTGTTTCAGGTTAACTGAATTTCAATCTACTTGAATTGGCTTACTAGTATTTTCAAATTCAGTAGTAAATGACATTCTTCATTTGATGATTAGCTATGAAAAGCCTCTGGATCAGGATCCGGATTTCATACAAATCTTGCCAGAACTCTTGTACTTTTTTTGTCTTTCATTTGATAATGAAATATAATTTCTCTTCTCTTTCCTTCTTCTCTTTCTATTTCTTATTGTTTACCTGGACGGCTAAGGAATGTCACCTACATGTAGTGGTTTGGTAGAAATCTTGCTTCAATTGATCGAAAGCCCTTGGCTTGTGCAAGAGCTTATTCACAGATTTATCTCAAAGGTTTTAAACAAAACAACTGTAAAACAGTTGTATCGATAGTTGATGGCAAGTACATCACTGACGTACTGGGTTATGCCAGGCAGAGCACGCGCAGTATTGGTTTCTATCAATAGTAACCACGAACGAACCACTGCAAACTATTAACATCAACTGGGGGCTCTAGGTTGTGCTGAAATTAAGGTAACTCAACCATAACGTCTTGGTTTCAGATCAACTCTTGAAAAGAGAAACTAAAGATACGTCACAATACTCATATCAAGCATGCCAGTCGTTGATGACTAATCAGCAAACACTGGTGGTGACCAGTCTGGAAAAACCTTCAAATGAAACAGAGGGAAAAAATTTTTTCTTTTCATTTGAAAGGGTATTAAATAGGTTAATTGTCATGGACTCAACAATTCCTGAACAAAACAAAGTTGCAGCTCCCCACTAAAGTAATTTAAGATTGGAATAGACAAGTTCGTACCAACAAAGCCCAGTTACATTATATCATTCTGCCACTTCGTCTTGCAAGAATATTTTTGAACTCTTCTCGTAATTCTGGAAAAGTATTGTACGTTGATGGGAGCTCCAGAACAGAACCACAGATATGTGCGATGGGCCATCTTGCCAATCCATCCAAGGTTGAAACCTGGACCCAAGTACTAGGTACACAGAGAACATACGCGCCTGTTACATATCTGAAGAAAGATTTAAGTTGAGCTTCATCCACTCCTCTCACAAGACGTTTCAGGAAATCAACTGCCACTCGCTCGGAGTTGTTTTGTGGATCTGCCCATATCATGCTCAGCACCTTCCGGTTAGTGGGCTCAACTGTCTGGTACAGATCACACAGACCTTTTGATGGTGGCCATTTCTTCTTTACTTTTGAGCATCATTAGGACCTCTCGTCAAGCATCAGCCACATATTGCGGCTTCTGTACTATTTCTTTATGAGCAACTAAGAGAATGAGATCTCTGGCATTTTCTTGTGTTGGCACTTTCCTGCAGCCAAACCTGTCAAGCACGTCAATCAGCTCATTGACATCCAAATTTTCTTTGAGCGCCTCAGCAACAACTTCTTCATCTTTGCAATATAATTCTGAAACAAGTTAAGTAGGGTCTCCTCAGGGACTGTGTTCTTGCCGAATATAACACTTACAATGAACGCTTGGCTGAGCATTTAAGGGAAATAGCCTAGATCCAAGTAATGCATTGTGAGAATTCTCCCAATAGCAGACCAGTCACTGGATTGAGTCATGCCTAAGGGTTGGAACACTCTCTCTCTTTCCCCAAGGGTCGATGAATCATTGAATTCCTGTCAGAAGCAGGAAATAGCATCGCGATAAACACTACCGATGTCAACTCCATGTTCATCGTTTCCTTTTGCATTGACCATCACAATTTTTAGTTCAGAAGTCATGATATTCTCTGCTATCATATCGCGATAGACTCTTGCTCTTATCCTCAAGATACTGAAAAGCAATCACATCACCTCTAATGTCCCAGCAACCAAGCCTGCAAAAAACCCTGGCCGCATTGCTGCGTCACAACCTGAACAAACTAACTCTGCTTCTAGTCCAGTAAGCAATCGCATCACCTCTGATGTCCTAGCAACAAAGCCTGCAAAACACCCTGGTCGGGTTAGATCTGGCAAGAATTTGGTAGAATACAACAGATGCACTCACAAAGCAAAAAAGGAAGCAGCAGCCGCCACCACAGACACCCTGCCTGCTGCTCCTGATGCCACCACTTCCGATGCCACCCCAGATAGCAACATCTCAGGCTTCTACATTCTTGGGATTGGCAGCTTAATTGTCTCCGCTTTGGGTGTGTACTACCAACATAAAGCCATTTTAGCAACTCTTAGGCGTGCACCAGCACAGCCAGCAGAGGAGGAAAAGGAAACTACTCCTAGACACACGGCCCACACCGAAAAGAAATCCCCACATTTGCCCAATGGATTAAAAAAACAACTATTATATGCACTGTCATGTCTGACAACAAGCTCGTGAAGATGATCACAATTACTGGTCTTGTCACCACCATGGGTTGGGTTGGTAAGAAAGTCTAAAGAATCTTTCACTGTTGAACCGATTTCGAATGTGATGAACTACGTGAAGTTCACAGCCGCCATGGCCGGAAGTATTGTGCTGAAATGGTACCTTGAGGACCAAAAAATTATTCTGTCCTTGATTTAAAAAAAAACATATACACACTATGGCCAGCATAGCTATCATGGTGGGTGGAGCTGTGCTTAATGCGGTCGCATTCATTGGCGGCAATTATCTCGGTTGGTCAAGCAAGCCCTTTAGCAAATATATCTTCCTGCTCCAAAGCGCATTCCTCACCCGAAATTTGATGTTTCCATGCCAAACACCCTGGGACATGGTCGAGGATGAAAGACTTACAAATACGCTTTGACAGTTGTCGATGTTGCCAGGCTTTTCAAAGAAACCAAACCATTGACCTCAAAAGAATCTGCTGAAGTCGCAAACACTTTTAGTGATAGATAAAATATGAGCGGGAGATCTGTATGGGCGTTTACAATGGCGAGCCAAAGGCGAGCCATTGTAAACGCCCATACAGATTGCACGCGAATATTTATACTTATGAAATGAAACAATGAGTAGAGATCTGTATCAAAAGTTAATGCATACTAATTAGCTCAGCAGAGATCTGTATCAAAAGTTAATGCTACTGTTTAATACACCGGGAGTGTTTTCCAGCCACCAGTCGAGTTCCTTCTGGGCACCCTGTGAAAGGGTTATCTGAGAGTCGTAACATCCATGGTTCATTTGCAGACCCCTTATCAGATCCATCTGCAAGTACCGAAAATGAAGAGGGGCACGCCAAATGGCTGGTCGACAAGATTCCAAAAGACCGATCAGACTTGCTACACTTCGCAGTGTGACAGTTTGGGAAGCTGTCAGCTTCTGGCAACATTCCAGAATCTTCTGGACCTTTGTTAATGGGAGTGTAATCATCATTGACCTTGAATCTATGCTGAAACCCAGGAAGGTAATCATTTGTGTTGGAGCAAGAGAGTATTTTTTGAGGTTTACTGTAAAACCTAGGGACTGGAGGAGTGTTAATAACATTTGAGTATTTCTGGTAGCCTCTTCCTTTGTTTGAGCCAAAAGGAGGAAATCGTCCATATAGATGAGTACTCGAATGCCCTTCTTTCGTAGGAAGGCAGCAACCGGTTTTAACAGTTTGGTAAATATCCTCAGCGCAGAACACAGGCTGAATGGGAGAGCTTTGAATTGGTAACATTTCTCCTCCCAAATAAAACTGAGGAACTTTTGTGAATGTTCGTGAACAGCAACTGACAGGTATGCGTCTTTTAAATCTATATTTGTCATAAAATCCCCTGGCAAAAGCAACTTCTTTAAGTAACTTAGGTTTTCCATCTGGAAATGATCGTTTACAACGAACTTGTTTAGAGCACTCAGGTCTATCACTGGACGCATAGGTCCATCCTTTTTGGGGACAAGAAACAGACGGCTGTAAAACCCTTCTCTTGTAAAGGGTGTAATTTTGATAGCCCCTTTTTGAAGTAATTCGTTGACTTCCTGAGAAACAAGGATTGAACCTTGATCCAATGATTGGGTGACTTGTGGAAATTTTTGAACAGGGGTTCTGAAAAACTGTATCTTGTATCCCAAAACAAGAGATAGGATCTCTGGGTCCGAAGTTAGAGTTCTCCATGTGTCTATGCATCCTGGGAGTTTGGCTGACGTCCTTTTGAGGGACGAAAATTTCCATTTTTTGACTGAGGACCCTGGTAGTTTGATTGAGGTCTGGAGGTGTTTGAATACCTGTTATTGGATTGATATTTGGAAAAATTCTGACCCCGATACTTTCCTTGTGAAAAGGAACCAGTACCACGTTTGGCCAATGGCCTATTGGCAGATTGGGATAAATTCTTAGTAAGACCTCTGGATAACTCTGCCTGCTTAGAGGCCACGGATGGAAATTCATCTCCAAATAACCAAGTCTTGGCATTAGGTAATGGCAACTCTGCCAAGTTGATTCTTGATCTATTAATGGCTGCAAGGACTCTCTGACGTCTAAAAATTGACAATTGAGTGTTAGCTGAGCCTAACAGGCAGAGAGATTGCTCTAAGGCAAGTTTAATTTCCTCATATGATGGTGAAGAACCAGTATCTATACAATCATGTAGTCCACAAAGTGGACCTGTGGCATTTAAAAAGGCACGCTGGACAGCAAACATTTCCTTGCCCCTCTCTTGGATAAACTTTTTCACGTTTGTAGGGACCTGGTTCAGCAAATGTTGATCATTTTCAGTCTTCCTTTCCCATAATCGTTAATCATTATATTGCGTTTAATTTTATCTCCTTTTTTATTCCATAGAAAGGTAACAGGGCAGGACAAAAATGCTGAAATCGACTTGCCCAATGGGCTTGTAACTTTGAATTTTTACTTGCCTTATTACTGTACCTTACTGAGTCAGATTCAGAGCTCTACAGCTGGGTCTGGATTGAGTGTTTTAATAGTTGTTGAAGCAGTCTTGACTGTTGGAAGGCTGATCAATGTTGCTTACTCCATGTTAGTTTCGAGACTTGTTTTCAGACACTTCATTGCAGAAAACTTGTGCTCGTATGTTGCAGTGCATGGTGACAATGCAAGCATCGCCTCTACCAGAAGCAGGATTGAACTTAACTCCTCCAGCTTAGAAGAAATTAACCTTGCAAACACATCCAATGGTTTCTCTGCTCTGTGCTGGTTAAGATAGCTGTTAAGGTCTCGCCACTGAGACCTTGCAAGTACTTTCTCTTCAATGCTAACAATTAAAGAAAAATACTCCAGGAGGCTAGAGATCTCATCTCCATACAGTGCTCTTTCACTGCGACTCTGGGGCAATTTTTTTAGGTCAGAGGAAAAAGGTGTCAAATATTTTCTCTAGGTCATTAATAGTAGCAGCGATGAAGCTTGAGAAGGTTTCATCTAAGGTCTGAGGTGCTTGAGATCTTGGGAGTTTCACTTCCTGACTTATGTTTTTTCCACATTTCCAGATATGAAATAAGATTTCCATTTCTTTTTTTTTTTTCGCATTATTACGCCGTAATAGTGTAATAAGGAAGCAAACTTCTCAGAGAAGATCTTCAATATAACAAAGGATAGGAAGGGGTTTGCCTTGCCATGCCAGCAAAGGAGGTTGTATTCTCAGGGCAAAGGAGAATGAGGAATGAAAACAGTTGTAGGCGTAAAGAACCCCAAGAAGGAGTAGTGTCCCAACCTTGCTGCGGGTGGGGTGTTGAAGGTATTTAAGTGCCATGAACTGAGCCCTGGTCGCTATTCCCAGCCGGTGGAATAGCAGTGGCAAGAGAGCCATTTAAAGCTGAAAATGACCCAAGAAAATATGTATTGAAACCCTGTGGATGACATGTTGTCAGCCCTCCTGTCGGGCAAACTCCAGCAGGAGCCATAGAGGAGAGGACTGACACAGGTTGAGGAAAATTAGTTGGCGGTAAAGAGGGAAGAACATTCCCATTGAAAGGGGCAGTGAGTATTTTGGGAACGATAACCAAAGCACCTCTCCCAATGGCTTCCCTCAATTCCTGGTAGGACAAAAACAAAATGAGTCTTAGCCCTGACCCTTTCGCTTATAAAATGAACAGGTGGGGGCACTTCCTCTTAAGCAATTAAAATAAGGTATCAACTGGTGAAGAAATTCGGCTTCAGAATTAAAGTTTGTTGGACAAGGAATTGAACCTGTAGAATTACAGCCAAGGGCATACCCATATCCTGTGCCAGAGTTGGAGATGGATATAACCTGCGACTGCGATGGAACTGATCTGGACCCGGTGGTAAGCAGATGATGGTGATGTATGGTGATCTGCCCTGAGGCTGATCCCTTGTGGCTCTTGCTCCGTCGCCCCTCTGTTTGCCCCTCCTTGGTTCCGTGGAAAGTTTCTGCTCAGCTCGTTGGAGAGAGATGCATGCAAGCTTCTTGCAAAGCATCCACAAGCCTTTGACGTGCCTATCCGATGTTACCACCAGTGTTACCAACAGAATTCTGTGGAATTGCTGGCAACATCCAAGGACCAGAAGGTGATGAAATTTGTGGTTGTTGCTGCTGCAGTTGTTGCAGCTGCAATGGCTCTTGCTGCTGCAGTTGCTATAGTTGTATTTGTTGTTGCTGCATAAGTTGTACTTGTTGAAGTTGGTTTTGATGCAGTTGAAACTGGGAGTGGTGATACGGCTGCAATTGTTTCTGTTGCTGTTGTTGCAGGTATCCCAGTTGAGGTTGTTGCTGCAGTTGGTGTTGTACTTGTTGGAGTTGGTTTTGAGGCAATTGAGGCTGTAAGTAGTGGTTCAGCTGCAATTGTTGCTCTTGGGGTTGTTGCTGTTGCTGCTGCTGCTGATGTAGCATTTGTGGATGCTGGTGTTGCTGTTCAGCTGTCCCAGTTGAAGTGGTTGTTGTTGAAGTTGGTTTTGATGCATTTGAACTTGGAAGTGGTTGTTTGTCTGCAATTGTTACTATTGCAGTTGCAGGTGTTGTTGCTGCAACCCCAGTGTTCTTAGTTGCTGCATTTGCTGTTGTAGGTGCTGATCATTTTGAGATTGTTGCCCATCTCTAGTGCTGATAGGGAAGAAGGTGATGGTGTATGTTAACTGCAATACAGTAAAAACCTGCATATAAGAACCTACAATTTTCGAGATCAGGCTGAACAGGTTCTTATATTTCAGGGTACTTTTTGACAAAGACAAAGATATGCTTGCCTAGCTAAATAATAACAGTCAGAATGCTTGCTGACTAAACAATAACATGCTGAACAAAACATATAATAATTCAAACCCAATGTAAAGAATAAAAATAAAATAAAAAAGAAATAAAATAAAATTTTTATGCTCTGGAATTATGGGGTTTGATTTTGTCATCTGTTCCATTGGCTGGGCTTTAGTCTACATCAATTTCCCTCCATGCTTGTGCAGCCCCTCTGAAATTCTCTAAAAATGTTCTAGAATTAGGGATTCTGACACGGTGCGCGACCGCACAATTCGGTCAAACCTGCACAGTTACGCACAATTCCTAAGAATCTGCACAATCCTGAAATATTTGTTTAAAATTTTAATTAAATCAGGTATTTCTATTGATTACCAAGATTTCGAGAAAGGTTTTAGGCCATTTTCAGGAAAATGCAAAACAAACATGGTATCAAATTACATTTACACTCAGGTTATTTATGCGGCAAACTTTCGAAGAAATTGTGTGAACCTTTAATGGAAATTACTCACACTACATGAAATGTACGGATTTTTAATAAAGGAACTTGCTCAGATCGGAAACATTTTATTTTGAGGTGGTATTTCGATTTTACCTGATCGAGTTCATTGTGTCACGCAATGTGATTTTGTTGGGACAAATAAACTTTGGTGAAGAAAAACAGCTGCAAATTGGTGATTGCTGGGTACATTTTGATCCCTAAGTAAAACATATTTTGTATTTTTCATTTATGCAGAATTTCCTCCCTGTCATATTTTTCTGGCCTGGCTAGAACACTGGTGATTGAATATTTGGTTCGTCACAGGATTGTGCAATCCCGCACAATCGAAGTTATTTCCCGCACAATTTGCCCCAAAACTCGCGCACAATTTTAGTTTTTTTTTCTCGCTCCCTGTCAGAATCCCTGTAGAATGTGTAAGGCTCAAGTCCCTGGGGGTTGATTTTGTCATCAGCTGTGATCAAACACCCAGTTTTTTTAAAGAATTTTTTACAAAGCCCTCGTCAGTATCCATCTCCCTCCATGCTTGGCCAGCCCATTTGGTCATCAAAATGCGTCTCATTTTAGCTGGGATGCTGTCATGCCACATTTCAAAGTTGTCGTAATTCTCGAGCCACTTCTCCATCTGTTCTCCAATTTTCCTCTTCATCATCTTTCCATAACCAGCATCTATCGGCTGCACTTTGTCTGTATGATTCTCTGGCAGCATATAGACAATAGTGATAAAATCCCTGCAAGTCTCGTGGAATTCTTGTGCTTGTTGAAAGCCAACATTTTCTGCAAACAGTACTTTTTCTGCAGGAGCATCCCCCAGGCCATTTCTCAAGGTGGTTTCAGCCAATTTCATATTAACCTCTGAATCCATCCATGCACATGGCTGAAAATAGACATTGACGTCCTTATCATACTTCTCTCTCCTCTGTTGTCACATTCCCTTTTGCCTGTGCATACCATAGCAGGCTTGACAGTGATTGCCTTCTGCTCTTATGCAAAGTTGCAGTGTTGCCTGTCTCTTAGCCAGGCCAGAGCCCGGTTGGGACATCCAAACCTGTTTGTTCCCTGAACAACAAATGGAAGAGGGACTTGGTCTACATTATATCTATGTCTCGGCAGCCATCCTCTATACTTGCTGTCTGGAACAGCATTGCTCCTTCTCCTTTTAGATTGAACAGATTTCCTTAGACTCCTGTGAAATTGCTGGATTGTCTCTCTGGCATCATCTGCAGAATGCTTCTCATTGGTTCTTCGCCTCAGAGAAATCTTGTCTTATCTTGAAACGTTGAAACCAGTTGTCACTGGCTTTAAATTTGTAGGCTTCTTTTCCATAGCAAATTTCGATTTTTTTCTTCATTTTCGATTTGATCCACAGCTTGGAGATTTTGCTGCCTTTTGCTTGTCTCAGCTTGAATTCTGTAACAACAAGTTTTGCTGCTAAAGGGTATCTTTCGCTACATTGGGCCCTTTCTCCAACCATCTTTCAACCATTTTTCTTCGTAGCCTTGCCTCTTGTGCCTCCTGCATTTCTCTTGTTTGTTGCATGACACTTCTGTAATTATTTTATCACAAGCCTTATTCCATTTAACCACGAGACACTTGCTGATCTGTTTTGCTTCAGCAACTTATTTCCATAATAAGAGATCAAGAGTTTGCTTCTTAAATTCTACCTTATACGACTTGCAGTTAGTGCTACCACGTTGCCTTTTGACCTCATTTGCAGCGTGCTTGGTTATGGGAATGTCATCAGAGTCTGTAGTTCCTATATTTCTAACATATCATTTGAGGCGGAGGTGCTCTTGTTGGAGTGCAAAGGTATGGTGTGATCAGTGCGTTCTTGGTCGCTTATTTCCGTGCTGCATTCAGATGGATGTTTGAATTTTATATGCTGATCGAGATATTGTTTCCCAAAGAGGAATTGACTGCAAATACTGCATGTAACACAATCATACTTCAGCTTGACAACATTATGTCATATCTCCACTTCTCAATTCAATCTTTTTTTTGAAGCCACAATCGAAAAGAGTTCAATTCATGTTGGAAGAAATGCGCCAGGGAAAGCGGGAATGGCAGAAATGTGGCCAAAACATGAGGTTTGATGAGCCAGCAGTGTTCCGATAGAAAATGAAGACAGGTTTGAATATAACGTATAAATGCGTTGGATTTCCAACAACCTAAGAGACGAATTTGAGAATCTGAAAAGCCCTTTGCCGACGCCCAGCTAGCAGCGCCTATACGAAAGCAATATATTATTCAGTACATTATTGCATGCACCTTTTCAAGTTTCAAACATATTTATAAATGTGTGTTGCATCGATCAGTCCAGATTTGCTTCACGTACAATTGACACTTAGAGCCGTGAATACTATGGCTATTTTACCTTTTTAATGCTATTTTCGAATTTTTTTAGAACTAGCTAATCACAACCATGATTAGATTTCGTCCAATCTCCATCACCACCATGATTTGATGCATCAGTTGGACATTTTTTAAACAAAACTAATTGTTGCATTGAATCGCGGTGGTGATTGGCTGGTTTGATGAAAACGAGGGGAAGGTGGTGGAAAAAATGATTTTGTTATGGCTTCTAATCAAAGCTGTGATTGGCTTCATCTGAAAAGTAGAAAAGTTTTAACTGAAAAAGTAACTCGTACCAAAGTTAAAGGGGTTAAGGTTACTGTAAACCTTCGAGGGTGCCTTAATGAAAATCTTTCGTACTCGCGCTATTTTTAACGAAACCCCAGAAAACTATATATCACCGTAAAGCTAATAAATTGTAGATTCCAAAAATAGCAATTATTTTTCCTGTTTTTCCTTTAGTTAAGAGTGTGCGAGCCTTTAACGCAAAACCGATGGTGTTTGCTTCACTGAATTACCAGTCTCCGTGTAAGCGCGAACATCAAAACAAACTGGTCCATGTCACTCGAGAGTTAATTGCCTAACAAAGGCTTTTTCGTTATTTTCATTGGTTCCCAAGTAAATCCACTTTGAAGATGGACAATATAAAATTGTTCTTTGTGCATCACACTTTGGGGCACCATGAGAAAAGTATTTGAAATTTCGTAAAAGCCCCACACACTTTGGTGCATTAATATCCAGGAAACATACTGGCCAAGTTTCGTAAAAATCTGACAAAATAATCTACATACTCATTTCAACAGAGGCCATTCTCGCAAAAACAAACCTCTAGTTTTTGGCCTTGAAATATTTTCACTGTTTTCACACCTCATTTAAGCGGCTGTCATTGTGGTCATGCCGCCAACCAATGAAATGAAACATAGAACCCCCTAAAAAGCATTGTCACACAGCAGTGATAAACCACCGATTAGTCAAGTTATTCAAAGGGAAAACCCATAGAAAAAACAGCAAAATTTTGTGCAACTGCAAACTCAAATGAGCGGAAAGAACGTCACGAAAATGCAGCAAAATTGTTGTGGAAACAAACGAGCGAAAAGGGCCAGTGAGTGTTTTCAAAGAATTGAAAACACAGCAGACGTGGCCGCGGAAATTAAACGAAAACGCGCTGGTATCAACAGTAAATGCAAGCTATTCATTCATTATTCTTTTTAATACTCTTCATTGTGGTTCTTTTCACTCATGATCTCTACAATTCCGCTAACCAAAAATTTCCACTTTGGCTTTAACAGTCAAATTGTAAATCTTCAGGAATTAGAACAAGCGTAGACAACCGTGTGAGACATGGAAAATGGCCGGGGAGAATACACTATGATGCTACAATAGAATACGCATTGATGATGCGAAATGCGCTTTGCATTGCGATGTAAACAAAATATGCGTAACGTTAATGCGAGATCCCACAGATAAAGTTTAGTGGGAAAAGTACAAGAAGGCGCTGCACTCCGGAAAGAGATTATCGGATTATCACACCTATAGCTACTTATAAACTATTCTCTTGAAACTCTTTTTTTAAGAATATCTCGAGTTCTTTTAATGATTTTGCCAAACTTCTTTCAATATTTTCTAGATTGTTATATCTTTACAGAAATTCAAAAAAATAAAATTATGCAAAATAGGACTAATAAAGGTTTACAGTAACCTTAACCTTAACCTTAATTTACTATGTGAAAATGATATGTGGATTTCTTATCTGTTTACCAGGCGATGTGTTGACCCATGTGGAGGCCCCTTTCTCACCTCAGTCTTCAGTGTTAACCCTATCTAGACAAGGCTTTTTTTCCCGCAGCTCTGGACCGGGGGAGGAGGGGTGAGGGTTCCGGAACAGCACAGATGAAAATATGGAAAAACATGCCTGTCAAAATATGATTGCCATGGAAATGTCAAAGCTGGTGACCACAAGATACTAAATTGTCAAAATGTCGCCAGTTACATTTGGAAAAGTTACCAAATTTGGTGGTCATTGTGTCGACCGTTTTGAAATGACACAGCTTCAAAGTTCTTGCAGGCTCTGGATAGGGTTAAACAAAGAAACATTTAAGTTGAACTATCAAGTAACAGCTATTAATTTGTCCTTACTTTGGCCAAACCTAGTTCTGGGATTTCACAAGCTGGTTCCAACGAAGAAACTAACTCACTCAAGATTAAACTGTTTGCATTGTTGGACCTGAAGTAAATCTTTGTATTTCCTGCCCATCTCTTTGCACATTCCTTTCTTATCATCCTAATCCTAAGGATGGCACAGGTCAATGGAAATTGATTAGAACATACTGGTCAAATTATCAGGTCAAAGAAAGTGTTATCATTGCTTACTTGCGGTGGTACAGATTTTTTGTTCAGCAGTCATGTTCTTGTCACTTGTAATTTTCTTTACTGGCTGAAAAATCATATCAATGGTTTGAATTTACAGCATTCATACCACATGTAAGTTTAAATAATTTTCTTGTATGTCGAACAAGTTTAATTTTCCCGGCCCTTTATGTTCCTGAGACGAAAAATCAAGAAATATTATGGAAAAGTTATCCACATAGACCTTCCCCAAGCGTCCTACACATGTTATTGGAGCCAAACAAATGTCTCCATGGAAGGGTACCCTTACCCCAGCTTAGTGATAAACTTTCCACTAGAGTCAGTAAGGGAACTTCTATGCTCTCAGACTTAACTTTGTTGGGAAATGCTCCACCCTCGGCACTAGTGCCTGGAGGGATGGGCAGGTTTAGAATTGCTCGAGTAATTCACTGGCATCAAACATCATGTATCACAGTTTCTTTTTCAAGTGCTTAAGTTTACATCAACTGCAATAAGGATCACAAATTTCACTCGTGTTTCATCTGCAGCTCACATATATGATTTTCACATATTCATGTTCATTGTCTTCATTGTAAAACATATGAGGAAGGGAAATTCAATGTGACAATTTGAAGACAACATATTTAGGTACATGCCTGTAAGAACTGTGTACACTTTAATGTTTAAATCAAGAAATAACATTCATGAAGTTACCACAGTATGTGAATAAAGATAATTCAAGTAGGTTTACTAACCCAGAAGTTCCTTTATGCATCACAAAATTGTCAGCTGTTTACCAACTGAAGTAGTTGAGATGTTTCTAAGGCACTGGATGTGTACCATGGCCAATGTTCGTCCAGATATCTCTGATTCTGTAGAAGAAACACAGAAATATGTAATGTTAGTTGTGCTGTTAGTTATGCTAGTGATTATTATTAGCACTTATAAACTCACCCTGCATTAGTTTTGCTTCCTCTTTCAATGTAGGCTGAACACTCTCTAGCCATTTGCCAACTTCATTTGGACTCCATTTGTCAACTTCACTAGGATTTAACTCCAGTTCTAGATTTAATACAAGATACAACAAGAAATGGTGATTTTAAGTTAATTAATGGCCAATAATACTCTTCTATAGTGATAAAAATAAAACGATGTAAGCTTACTATATGACACAGTAAATGTGAATAAATGAGTAAATACTACTTGATATTGAACTAGGCATCTCACAGATGACCAGGTAGATGTACATGCAGGGCATTTTGGTGGTAAAGTGCGCAATTTTGCAAATGGGGCGAACATAGAGCATTTATATGGAAATTTAATGAATTTTGCTGTCAAAAAATGTCTGTAAAATTTAGTTTCTGTATCATTTATAAATTATAAGCTTAACTTTATTGGTAAACGAGTTTGCTAATCAAATTGGAGAAAAATTGTCATCATACAGTTGGGGAACTTGCTTGTTGTCGAGTCCATTGTCTTGTACTATTGTCCGAGAATTTTCTCTTGTAAAAGGTCAATGAACAGTTTTATTGTTAATAAACAGCAACACCTTTGCTCCTCTATTAGCAAAGGCATCGAAAGAAACTTATTCTGACTGCTTACTGGTAAAAGATTACTAAAACTATCCATGAACTCCTCTGTTTTATCCCGCATTTTATGCAGCTGACATGTAAGCTAAGCTTGCAGACAAAAGTTAATTGCTGCATTATATGACAAGCTAGAAGCTTGTACTCACCTGGATTTCCTTCTCCTTCAAACGAGCTACTTGCCATTTGGAAAGACCAGATTATAGAGCAGAGAAATAAATTTTCCCTTGATTGCGCTCACACTCTTCTCCTCTTCAACTGCTTGCTTGGTCATAGATGACAAGCGTTTTGGCGCACAAAGTTTGTGACGCTATCCGTCATGCGCGCGCAGTAAAGAGTCGGAACCAGTCCATTCTCGTCCCCAGAGTCCGCAATCCTTATGGTCTGCAGTAAACTGTTGGTCACCATTTTGAACACTATGGACACAGACATCCCTTGAGCTCATCATGATCAAGCTCAAAATATCCAACTACCGACAGAGGAAGAGTGTGTTACAAGCTGTTATTGTCAAATAACTCCAGGAGCAAGATAGATAAGCAAACTTGGAAAACCTCAGGTGTACTGCCCGTGCGCTAAGTGCAATGGAAAAGCAACATGGCACATGGCCGCATGGAGGCATTTAAGGTCGGGACATGAACAGTCATCAACAACACAGCCTACTGCGGTTAAAAAAGCACGCCAAGCATTGGATCGGAAGAACCAGTGTGTTCACCTTTGGAGCCTCTTGTGGAGTACGAAGAGCTTGACTTTGATCCCGAACATTTTTTTTTGGTTCACAGACGGCTACAGCGAATTTCCACACTCTAGTGATGTTTGCACAGGTTGTAATGTCAAACTTTTACTTGTTTCTAAAATTTAGGATGAAATTCATGGTCGAATGAACCACACAGACATTCACAAACTTAATCTTACTTGTGTTACTATTATAAAAAAAATGCTGTTGGTATAATACCACTATCATTAGTTCCGTAAGGATGTTGTTCTTTTTAGATGCAGAAATGTGTTGGTAGTAGTAGTTCATTTTACTAGTTTTCCAATGATAAACCAATGATTTTGTTGGGAAATGTTTGATAAATCACCCATATAAGTCTGCTCTCTGTTGGTATTTTATTGGTTTATCCTCAGTTAACAATGATAGCCCCAAAATTGTTATTGGAAAACCAATTTGGAATATTAAGATAAAGATATACCAATGATTTATTAATAAATGTTTCTCCATTGTCAAAAATTATTTCCAGTTTTCCAATATCAATCCAATCTTGGTGTACTAATATAATTTAGATATTTTCCAATAATTATCCAACTTGGAATTTTAAATAACAGATATACCAACGATTTACCAAGAAACTGTTTCCCATGGTGCCAAAAATTTAAGTATTCCAATATTATTCCAATGTTGGTGTACTAAATAACATATTTTCCAATAAAAATCCAACTTGGAATCTCTCAACTTTTTCCTGTGAAAAGAACTAGGAAAATGCTAATTAAAAATATTCATAAAATGCATATGAAATGTTCACTGTTTTAAAAGAATATAATATTGTCTAGGTAATGGTTTGGAATTATCTGTGGCTTCAGATACTCAAAAAGGAAATATGCTTACTCTAAGCACTATATTTATATTCGTTTTATCACAGCTGCTTTGTTAGAAAAGGTGCCAAACAGAATATAGAGTTATTTTTACTGCCAAAGTCTCCTAACAAAGTTAAGGTTACTGTGAACCTTCGAGGGTGCCAGATGGGCAGCACGAGAAAAATATGTTGCCAGTGCTGATCTTTAGCATGTGTGATTTTTAGAAAACACCGTTTTCCTGTTCTCGCAAAATCAATCTATCAAGCAACCGTTTTTAGCGGTTACGTGTATACGCAGATTATTTTAAAAACGGAAAAATTCCTTTTTGAAGATGCAATTTAAAAAATGGACCCGTCAGCCCGATTAATACCTGCAGGCCATCTTATAACAAAAACAACACTTTCATGATCGACGCTGAGCAAAATCAAATGATCGCTGAATAGGTGCCACGTTTGTTTTTCTCAAAACTCTGCGCGCGCTGACTCACGTAAGCAGCTGAAATTGAAGAGCGAACGCAAACTGTGTTCAGCCACCTTAACATCCCGAAAATAACAAAATAAATCGCAAAATACGCAGTTTCCAAAATCACAAAATTTAAGCACCGCAAATTATAGTAGCCTAAATAATAATAATGATAATAACATTATTGAAGGTATGCACATCTAGTTGAATAATATTGAACAGTACTCAGAACTGCATAACGCAATGATTTCACTAAACATCCCGATAGCAAATATTCAACTTTTTTTTCTCGGTTTGCACCCTTAACTGCTTTCCTCTGAAGTCAATTAAAAGTCAGACTTTTTTTAGTCAATGATCTGTTGATTTACTTTAACATTACAAATTAAAATGAAATTTACCTTAAGTTTTTAAGTAAACTCTCACTAAACTTGGAATTTGTCTTAACTTTAAGTATGTGATTACGATATATATTTCCAAACTATTGAAAATTACCAAACAATTTCTATTTATAAATTTTATATAACAAATAGTGGTAGAATATTTTTGATATCCTCCTACTTAAAAAACAAATGCAAAAAAATAATCATAATATGCCACTAATAAATAAAGGCTTAAAAAAATGACAAGATGAAATAAGCTAACAGTTACTTGCGGTGCTTTCACCAACGAATTTTTAAGTCATTGAGCAATTTAAACTCGTTTTGTAAACTAACTGAACAAGAGAACAATAATATTGTATTGGTTTTACAAAGTCGTGAATACGCAGCAACTATTTAATAACTTATAACTATGTATAATGAAAACACGTTTAAATTTTTTGGGGAAGTTTGAAAGCTGTTCCAGGACAGCTAGTCAAGATATGCTACTAGTGAGTAAAGCTGCCAAAAATGAACAAAACATTTGCAATTAAATAACTTATTCTGAATCTAAGTCTTACGCACTGCTACAAATATGTGCTGTTTTCAATAACAGAATTTAAGTTTCTGATAAAACAAATTCAAGACAAATTTCGACAACAGACATTTTTGTCTAACGGTAATTTGGAAATAATTGTCTGCAACCCTAGTTACATAGGTTACATTACGGCAAAATTATAGCAGAAATGCTAGTTTTTTACAGTCAAAAGAGAGACAAGTTGCCAAATGTCTAGTAGTTGAGATTCTCGTCGTCTCCATTAAGTGTGCTACTGGTTAGTTAAAAAATGCTGCTGAGGCAAACCATTTGCAATTAAATAATTTCGGATAGGGCCTGGCGCACGCTACTGGTGTACACGGCTAAAATTCACACTTAATTTAGCTCTTCTGAAATTATTAAAATTCAGATTAAGTTGAGATTTGGTAAAAAACTAAAGTTCATTAATGTCTTTTCTGTGAACAATTTTAGTTTTGCATATGAGGTTGAATAAAAGAGAAAATTTTACAAAAGTCGCCAAAAATGAGGCCATTTTGGACACTTCGCGTAACATTTACAGTCTAACCTGGCACAATTCATAATTTCTCCGTTTTGATGAAATGTAGGCATTTTTTTCTTTTGCAATTAAAGTTAACAGCTAATGAGCATTACGTATTTTAAGAATGACTATAAATGATCGAAAAATAACAAATTTATAGCAATTTGCAGCAAGGTAACCCAGTATTACGTACCTACAAAAACAGCCTGGTCAAAAATTTTCAAAATCGATTTGGTTTTAGTTCCGTTTCTTATGTTAGCAAAACAAAAGACTTTCGAAGTGCTCATAAGTTCAGCTTATTTCCTGAGGTAACAATTTTCAATTTGGAAAATCCATATTCAAACTACAATCAGATTTTCACGGTTAGACAGCGTTTATTTTACACAAAAATACGTTTCGTTGTGCGCAGGATCGAATTACGGATTCTACAGTGTGCCTTAATTGGCACGAACAAGTTGTGCATAAAGTGTGCCCAAGTTGTGCATAAAGTGTGCATAACTAACTTTTTTTTCGTGCCTAAGTTGTGCCTAAGTAAGTTGTGCCTTAATTCGTGCCTGGTTAAAATGAGTTAAAACTGTGCCTAGGTTGTGCCAAAATTCAATAATCGTTCGTTAAGTTATGCCAAAGTTGTACGTAAAAATTGCCAAAATTATTCTTCAATGGCCTGTGCAATCTTTGTTATTCGTTGAATTTCAAATCTCTTAGCATTTTCTGACGCATTTTTATTCTTGTTGTAGCAGATAAAAAACGTTTTGCTACTTAAGAACATGAATAGACGAAGATTATACACGGCTAATTCAGTTTGTTTACGGTCAACTTTTTCACTTCATCGGTACTACAGCTGTATGCCAGTGAGAACCTAATAAAATACAAACAAAGTTGTTAAAAGATAGCAATTTACTCGAGAGTCCCAATAAATATTTTTTTCAATTTACAAATGTCTCATTGCTACGGTATACTAGGTCTACTAGAACTTGCCATGACTCGTACGAGTCCACTTTCTCATTGCTTTCTCAGTAATCTCTTTCCTTCAAGTTGCGAGTTTTGCCTGCTTATTAAAGTCATCTCTGAATCCTGAAAGCATCAAAGCAGTATGACTTTCATCCAGCGCTAATTTTCTATCAAAGAAAGCTTATTATTTCTGGTTGTCGATGGCTGTGTTATTCATTCGTAGCGGGCGCGACGAGCGAGTGACGGCCTTGGTAGAATTTGATTGGCCAGCACACAAGGTACGTCACGACCCCGTCACACTTGCTACGAATGAACAGGGTATAATACCTGTACCTACAAGTAGGTATCTAATTCTCAAGTGATTTAAGCTGCCAAAACTCCCAACTTAAATATTGTGTATATTTTTTAATTTTTCCTTAAAGTTGTCTGTTTTAGTGTTTTTCCCGGAGACCGATCATTATGTCAAGAAACTTGTTGTTTACCGTCAAATTTTTAATACATCTACAGGCGTTTATTTTTTGTCCACACAGCCGCGAAGAAAGGAAATCGCAAAATGATATCTCTAACAGGTCCACATGCTGTAAGAATTATATTTTTGAACAGTGTTTACGAGCTAGTGGGACGTTGTACAGCTATGTACCCTGCAAAATATTATTTCAGGCCAGGAAAGTTCTTCACCAATTTCAACTATATAGGAGTATTAAAGTTCATCTTCCACATTCATTATTTAAAATAACAAATTTCTTTAATGGCATTTTATTAATGTTGTTTATTTTAGCATGCAATATAAACAGTACTAACCGTAGTCAATTGCTATAGAAACTTGAAAGCCACATTGTACATACGCAACGATGTTTACACTAAATAGATCTTATCACTTATTTTTGGCAGATGGCAAAAATCTATCGACACTGCCAGAAAGGTCAGAAAGGGCCAAGATATAGTCTAGCAATTGACTGCGCGACACAAACATCTGCAAAATTTTCCGATTTTGCGGAGCTATATCTTGGCTATTTTAAAAGATTTCTCTCTCAAACTTGGCCACTTTACTTATTAAAGTGCTCTTTCTAGGATTTTCAATAGACTTTTGCTATCAGGCCAACATCAAAATTTAAAAATCCGTGATAAGGATATAAAATGATATCAAAATAACACACTCCAATAGCTTCGAAAGTCAATGCAGATGTCGACGTCATGCAATCTTTCCTCCTCCATGGAGAAGCGGGGTAGTTTATTAATCATCAGTCCAATTCAGACAAAGCAGTGAATTGTTTCAAAAGCCTTCCATTGAGTTCAAAATGTCTAAATGTTCCTGCTCCCTTAGAACAGTTTTTTCACCCTGTAGGGAACGAACATCAGTACACAGGAACCGCGCTGTCGCTGCGTACACAATCGCTTTCCTCCTGCGGTCAATTTTGTCTTGACGGCATGATCCTGTGATGGGAGGCAGAAAGTGACCACAAATAACTTCAGCACCTGCCGGATATAACATCCCCCAGTCGTCCTTGGTAGGAGTTTCTAACCGTTCTGATCCGTGTCCTGTTACCTTCATGAGGTAGTAGTCTTCGCCGGGATCTCCTGACGCTATTGCCACAACAGAGTTCTCTGTGATCAAATCTTTGATGCCCATACGCTCGCCTTCTGTTTCACTTCTGGTTACTCTTCGTTTGGATCCTTCCTGCTCTATTTCAATTTCTTGCCAGGGTTCCACCCACTCGCGATTTTCACACTCATCATATTGGCCATCATAGCAGTTGTCGCAATAGCAAGAGAGATGCCGACTTTTTATTTTTAACTCATTTGAGTCGTCCAAAATTTGAGACTGAAAAGCTGAGATCACCCATGCAGTGGCAGCTCTTGTACTGCGCAGCACACCCGTCTGTCCACTCGTGCATAACCATTAATGGATAGTCCATTTCTCGCAAATAATCGGCCACAATACTTCTACACTCGTGTACTGAATCATGATCGTGCTTTGTATCCGGAGAGATAACAAACAAATGTTCAGTTACAATCTCGTGACTGTCTACACTTTTCTGCCCGTCTTCGTCTTCTAGCTTATGGCGGTGCAAGATTGTTACGTGGATCGACGCCTGTGTTTGAGCAAAGTAGAGTCTGAATTTGATCCTGGTACTGGCAGCTGTAATTTTCAGAATAGTCGTGAACACAACACACGTGTCCAGGTGGAAGGTTATCGATATTTCTTTTCATTTGCTCTTGTTGCCATTTTGCGCGAAACTGATGTCCTTGAAAGGAATCGAGGAGGGTCTTGAAATATGAAAACATCTCTCCCACTTTCGAAGTCTTCGTCACAATCTTAAGACGCCTCTTTTCGTCTCCTTCACTCGCAATGGGTACGTACTCAAATCGCTCCCATTTGACGTCACGGGCAGATTCACTTGTCTTTTTCTTGTGACATTAGTTTCAGTTTGTTTACTCCACAATCTTCACATTGACGTTTGGTGTATGCTAGACGGTGATACGAGTCATCTCCTTTGTCGCACAATGTTTCATTGATTAAATCCGACAGATGTTCGTAAACGGGATACGTTTCAGTTTCATTTCCTTTTAAAATGTTTCTTCTGAATGTCATACATGCCTTAAAAAGCATTCTGATTTCAACGTGTGCGCGGCAGCAACAGGATTGTCTATCTTGCGGCCTGGCTTCGATGACGTAGAATGGCTTGCACCTTTCAAAGGCCCTCTGTCCCATATGAACTTCAGGAAACTTTGCTTTAAACTCTTGGTACACTTCTGTTTGTGTTTTTTCTAACACTTGCTTTTCATGAAAGACATACTGTTTAGGGCCAACACGTTCCCGCTTTACGTCTTTTTTGTTACCAGTTCGAGATATTCCAGGGCTGCTCCAAAAATCTTGGGCCAGCTGCTTGTTTTCGTCGGAAATGGCATTGCTCCGGGTTTTCCTTTTAGTTACCTTCCACAGAGCATCTTTATCACAGAGAACGCTAGTATTTTGGGCCACGCTCATAGCCACTCTGCAACGGTTGATGTTTAAGGCCTCTGATAGGCTTTTCTGCATGTTGCCTTTAACAACTGAGGATCCACACAACATCGACAGACCAACACCCATAGTGGTTCTAGCTCCATAAGAGCGTTTATGTTTTGTTGCCTCCAGGACAGATGACAAGTCTCTGATTATCGCTCTGGCCAGTCTCACTTCTCCTTCCTGTTCTAGAGAATTAATGGTTGCTGACTCGCTTAGTGATTTACCTGTGTTTGGGCTGTCTAATAATGCTGCAAGCACCTCCGTCCGTTTCAGAGGCGAGGTTGGTAAGACGTTTTTAGCCTTATCGACAGCTCGCTTTTTTGCCATCCGTGATGGGAAAAACGACACTGTCTCATCCATATCATTTGAAACCGGCGTTGAACTTTATGCAGTCACAGCACCATGTTCTAATCGTTGGTTTTTCGCACCATGGAGATATCTTTCTTGTGTTTTTGATAGTGTGTTTTCGACTTCTCACAGTTAGCTTCTTTCTTCCTTTCTCGCCACTGTTTCATTACCTTTACCTTTGACTTAACAGAATTATCATCCATGGCTTTAAGGTTCACAACGGAATCACGATGTCCAGCTTCTTATTTATACATAACCAAGCGTGCATCTGCACAAGAAAACGGCTTTGTGCACAACAAGCACTACGAAATCCGTGCCCAAGCAAATTTCGGAGAAAGAGGAAACAAAGGTATGTGACGCCAAGTTTTGTTGCGTCGGATGTTAATTTCATGCTTCTGCGCGATTTACAAAAATTAACAATATTTTGACCCGCGACACACCAATTTTGTTGCGTCAGTGCGCGAAAACGAATGTTAATTTCATGTTTTGGCACGATTTACGGAAATGAACATTTATTTGCCCCGTGACGCACCATTTTTTTTTGTGGCAGTACACCAAAACTGACGTTAAATTCATGCTTTAGCACAATTTACAGAAATACGTATTCCGTATTGATCGGAGTCGCTAAATGTGTATGTGACGCCAAATTTTGTTGCGTCGGATGTTAATTTCATGCTTCTGCGCGATTTACAAAGATCAACCCGCGACGCACCAATTTTGGATGTTCGGATTCGGATGTTAATTTCATTTTTTGGCACAATTTACAGAAATGAACAACATTTTTTTGCCCCGTGACACACAATTTATTTTACGGCAGTACACCAAAACTGACGTTAAATTTGTGCTTTAGCACGACTTACAGAAATACGTATTCCGTATATGAGCGGAGTCGCGAATAAGAAAATATTTTCTCCCAGCGCCGTCAATAAAGTGTAGCAGTGCCGTCTCAAAATTGCAATTAGTTTTGTATCATGATCATCTGTTCTTCTGGAAAAAAAAAGAAAAGAAAAGATCAGCTTACTGTGCTGATTAAAAGAGAAATTTTTACTAGTCGTGAAGTCATGCACGAGCGTGCACGCAAAAGAAATCAAAACACATAAGGGGATGGCAGCCGTCGCGTTGACTTTGCTTAGACTTAACACGCTTGGATGGTCGGCGACCCCTACTTTGTTTGGATAGATCATTTTCTTTAGTTATACTTAATACATTGTGAAAAAATTAACGAAAAATCAATAAAGAAACTTTTAAATTCTCCCATTTTTAGACCCACGCGACATCGAATCCCTTGCGCCGATCAGGGACTAGTCGAGCGGGAAATCACGCGAGTGTGTCCTCGCGCAAGTGATTTTCGCGCGCTCTCGCACTGTTTGGACAGTCCAAACTTTGTTGACATATGCCAATCAGCCACCGAAGCGTACTACGAGCCTCACTTGACGGCCAATCCAGTCAAATTTTGGGGGATAAAGAAAGACATATTGTGGAATTTAAGCTTTATTTGTAGCTGAAAGCTTCACTTCTAAAAAGTATTTTGTGGGATAGGACATTACAGGAGGAAAAATGCAAACTAAACTCGCAAACCACTCGCTTCTATGGATCCACGGATTTCAGTTGTCCTACGGGCACAAGGCCGAACTCTTGGTGCATCTTCTTTCCATTCTCAACTTAAAATATGTGCACTTTGCTGTCGAGGTCAGCCGACGAAAAACTCTAGATTGACAGGTTATTTGGAGTCAAAATTGGAAGTAATATTTGTGGAAATGAAGTGCTTGAGTTATGGCTTGGCGGGATTTTGAAGAAAATTTACAAACGGAGCGCTCAAATGTTTTGCCGGAGATAGTAAAGGAAGGAAATTGGATATAGCCTAAGAAAGGAATTCTACAGGTGAATAACAACATTTTATGCCAAACAGGAAGCGATTATTTATGTTAAATCTTGGATTAACGAGGCGCCTGCAGGCCAGTTTGCGACGTTGAAGACCTTGAAGAAATTCATTCATGTTGACAAAAGGTTTTAAAGTTCCATCACTTCACTGAATATATGCGGAATTCTGTGGACCTATTAAGGAAAAGAACTTTGACAGATTTTGTTGAAAGGGACAATATATGTCTATGAACAGGAGAAAGAATAAGGCTAAAAGAAGTAAAAGAAAGCAATTAAATCACCAAACGTGCAAGCAAGTTTGAACTCTCCATTTATTTGTTATCAAAACGGCAAAATCATCACAACACAGGTACGCTTAAATAAAATTGCTCTGTTTTTGTCGTAAAGTGTCTTTTATCGATAAAAATTAGGCTGTGTTCTCTAGATGTGCATAAAAGCCAAATGTAACTTATCTTTGACCGATTAGAAATTTATTTAACAACAGTGAGTTGAAAAGTTTTTCTTGTCAGTTTGCGAGAGAGTAAGCTTATTTTCACTTCGGGTAGTTTCAAGTCTGAAAGGTTTAAGGAAAAGAACTTTGACAGATTTTGTTGAAAGGGACAATATATGATTATAAACAGGAGAAAGAATAAGGCTAAAAGAAGTGAAAGAAAGCAATTAAATCACCAAACGTGCAAGCAAGTTTGAACTCACCATTTATTTGTTATCAAAGTGGCAAAAACATCACAACAGAGCGCTTAAATAAAATTGCTCTGTTTTTGTCGTAAAGTGTCTTTTATCCATACAAATTAAAGGCTATGTTCTCTAGATGTACATAAAAGCCAAATGTATCTTTGACCGATTGGAAATTTATTTAACAACAGTGAGTTGAAAAGTTTTTCTTGTCAGTTTGCGAGAGAGTATTTTCACTTCGGGTAGTTTCAAGTCTGAGTGACTCTTGAAAAGTCTGAAAGGTTTAAGGAAAAGAACTTTGACAGATTTTGTTGAAAGGGTCAATATATGTTTATAAACAGGAGAAAGAATAAGGCTAAAAGAAGTAAAAGAAAGCAATTAAATCACCAAACGTGCAAGCAAGTTTGAACTCATCGTTTATTTGTTATCAAAGCGGCAAAAGCATCACAACACAGGTACGCTTAAATAAAATTGCTCTGTTTTTGTCGTAAAGTGTCCTTAATCAATAAAAATTAGGCTGTGTTCTCTAGATGTACATAAAAACCAAATGTATCTTTGACCGATTAGAAATTTATTTAACAACAGTGAGTTGAAAAGTTTTGCAAGTTTACGAGAGAGTATTTTCACTTCGGGTAGTTTCAAGTCTGAGTGACTCTTGAAAAGCCATAAACAAGTAATTTTATTTAAACTTTTTATTTTGAGTTCATTTTAAGTAAACATGTTTAATAGTCTCCAATTAGTCAAATTGATTCAATTGGTTCCCACAACGCATACTGTATACATGTACTACTGTATAATCATCAATGGCAAAAATTACAACAGTTACAAAAATTCAGCAAAGTTCTCGCAGGTTGATTTAACTTGTTAGTCTCATGTTCATCTCAGAAGCAAGAAAAAAAGTTTCAATACATGTTTGGTTCCCAGAATGTCACATACTGCATATCATCATCAGGAAGCGAAGAATATTCCTTATAAACAAAATCAATGCGATCACCTAGTTCTCTCCATTCCATCTTTTCCCGTCTGTTTAGGTTTATCTGAAGTTGAGAGTACTTCGCGAGTTCCAACAACTTGTCCTATTGTTCGAAAGAAAGGGGGAGTGGATACGATAATGCAAAACATAATCGCTCTGCCACCCATCGCATAATGTTTAATAAATTCCTTGCTTGGGTTCTTTCAACTTCTCTCCAGGTGTCAGCGCAGCGGGTCCAGTTTCCTTTCCTGTTCAAAATGTACTCGATGTGGCCAATTTCCCACAACAAATTTTCGTAATGAGTAAATTGCCATTGCTTTAAACCATCGTCCATGAATTCATTTTCCATGAATGTTCTCTCCGGTGCGCTAGATTCGAGATCCAGTCGATTGGTACTGTTAGTTTTAAGAGGGGAAACACGTAACGGACTAGCCATGCTGGAAAATGTAAATCCGAATTGAAAAGCAATGCAAGTGCTTATTAATATGCTTGGAGCACGAATTTCGGTTCAAATGCTCGCGTAATGGCACGTTTTAAAGGCACATATTTGAAGCACGGTTTTCGGATGTTAAGACACGGTGCGTGGACATACAAAGCAATCATTCAAGTTGCGGTCGCCTTAGCTGGTTGCCTTAGCTAGTCGCTTTCTATCTGGTGGCTTGTTGAAGCAAGTTCTAAAACATGAAGTGTGATGCCGGGACAACCCGTGCAGTTCAAGTAAACATCACTGATTAGAAATGGAAAGATTGCCCGACGAAATTGTTCTCTTTATCTATAAAATGCTTGGGGCACGAATTTCGGATGAAAACGCGCGCGTTAAGGCACGTTTTTAAGACACATATGTGACCGTGAAAGGCAAAACGGACATTAACGGAAAACCGTTCGAACGGCAAAAATGCATGGATGACGAACGGATAACGAACGGTTCTAAGCGTTCGAACGGTTTGATTAACCGTTCGAACGGATGAATAAATTATTCGAACGGTTTGGTTATCCGTTCGAACGGGTGAGTCAAAATGTCGAACGGATTGGCAAACCGTTCGAGCGGATGAATTAATTATTCGAACGATTTGGTTATCTGTTCGAACGGGGAAGACAATAATTTTGAACGGATGAATCAATGAGTCGAACGGTTTGGTTGTCCATTCGAATGGGTGAATAAAATTAATTGCTTACAGAACGGTTTGCGAAGCCATTCACAACGGAATCGCTGAACGCAAAATAGCTGAACAGAAGTAAATTACTGTAGCGCTTTTAATAGCGCTGAATTCAGGCTCATGGCAAAACACTACATGAACAAACTTTATACGACGTAAAAAATAAACGAACGGAAATTGTGTTCGAGAAATATGCTGTAGTTTCCCTCCTTATAATTTTTTTTACGAACTGCAAGGATGGTCGATCACGCTGTTTTCTTTCAAAATGCTGACGATCGACAAGCGTACGTGACCCGGGCCTTGACCTTTAACGATATGCAAATTCACGGCAGTCTAACATCCCAGCAATACTCGTTGAAAGCGGAGCGCAGTTTCGTCCAATAATCCATAATTATAAACAGTCTACGAAGAGTCGCTTTCACTTATACGTTAATTATCGAACCGCAAAATAATTCATTCGAACGGCTCGTAGTGAATGGCTGAACGACAGGCTGGCAGTAATTCGTAGACAAAGCCAGCAGTCGGCCAGAAGACAAAGTAATAGTACTGGTCACGCTCGTTTTACCATTTATTTGAATCGAGCAAGGTTTTGACTTCAAGGCCAGGAATGATAAACGTGATTTCTTTTATGAGACTGCAAAACATGAATTCTTTTTTGCTGCTTGCTCGAGGAATGTAAACAAGCAGCCCGGAGTCCCAAGTGCAGTAGTCACGCAAAATTCATGTGTAAAATTATTTCTGCACTTCATGTTTACTTATTGTTAAAATAAATCTTGAATGGAACTAAAAATTATAATCGAAATTAAAGACGGTAAGGAAAGTTTGGTAGCAGAAAATAAAAATTAAACACTTTGAAGTTTGTTGTAGTTGTCGGTAAAAAAAGTGCTTGGTCCCGTGGGAAAAGTGGTAAAAGTGCACCAAATTTGCATATGTGAAAACGGTAATTTGAAACCTGAAAACACGCTGGCACAAGCGAAAGTCGCAAGTATTTATATAAACTTCTACAAATTCTCTGTTTTCTTTCTTCATTTTCAAGTATTCCACCGCGCTAAAACATCACAAAGTTTGGAGTGTCTTCGGGCTGGGAATAAACATAAGCCGTGTTTGGTTTCGCGAGCATTCCATCGATCCATCCGCGTGATCTCCATCTAAGTGAGAATTCACGGCGTTGTTTGATTAATTATAAACCTCCAATAACTTTTATGATTCATACTTTACTGCTTTAAAATCTACGCCACTGCTATGAAAAGAATTGTTTTTCTTCGTGTATTTTAGCCAAGATGTCACTGAAATAACGGGAATGCGTCCGGCAAACTAAAAATTTCGCATACACAAATCAATCATGTTCACAACCGCTCGTTAGCTTGGCGGCTGAAACAGAAGCCTGTTCACATGCTACAAGAATCATGAACTCATCCAACTTCATTCGCTGCCACGAACAGTTTGGATTGTCCGCTAGCTAGGAAAGTAGCAAGAATGGATCTCGAAACCGTTCAAACAGATGTGATAATTCCTCGAACGAACTTCTAGTTTGCGAACGGATGCAAAATGTTGCAATCAGTCGAACGGATGTTAATATTTTTCGAACGGATAGACAAACCGTTCGAACGGTTTGTCGAACCGTTCGAACGGATAGGCAAACCGTTCGAACAGATAGGAAAACCGTTCGAACGGGTTGTTGAACACTTTGAACGAATTTTTTGAAACGTTCGAACGGATAACGAATGGAAAACGAACGCTTTAGCTCTTGGAAAGGATAACCGTTAGTGTCCGTTTTGCCTTTCACGGTCACATATTTGAAGCACGGATTTCGGATGTTAAGGCCGGTGCATGCAGCAATCATTCAAGTTGTGGTCGCCTTCTATCTGGAAGCTTGTTGAAGCAAGTTCTAAAACATCATTGATTAGAAATGGAAAGATTGCCAGATGAAATTGTTGTCTTTATCTTTTCGTTTTTACCACCAAAGCTCTTATTTCGATCAATTTCTGTAGTATGCAGGAGATTTCATCGTATTGCCTACGATTGTACTTCAATACGCAGATCTAAAAGCCTGCAGAAGGAGATTAATCTACAGAGAAAAAGCGAATCAACGGTACAAAGAGTGCTTAGCGTTATTACTATGCTGCCTTCAACTGTTGTGAAGTTTATCTCAATTCAGGATTGTACAACAACATGGCAAGTGTTTGACGTTCTTTCAGCTTCCTGCAATGGTTTAAAGGTTTTAAACTTAGCTTCTATGAAGGGAGTTCTGAAACTTGGCAAGGAAGTTAAACCGTTTGTGTTTCATCAACTATTGGAACTCAATATAAGCGGCACATTAGTGGATGACAACTTTATATTCCACCTCAGTCAAAGCTGTACAGCACTCTACTGTTTAAATATTTCTAGCTGTCCTAATATCACCGACGTTGGTTTAACGACAGTCAGTGTCAACCTGACGCTGTTAAATGTTGCACACTGTTGTTTTCAGTTTACGACAATTGTCCATATTTTAAAAGAGTTTGATGTTCAAGTGTTATGTATTCAAGGAATATTTTCTACAGAGGAAGACAGATTTAGACTTGTTTCGATGTTTCCATCATGTCTCGAAATTGGCATCCCTAATATTTGTGGATTTACTTTGCCTCAATACCAGGATTTTCCACAAAACCCATGCTTCTGGTGTAGGTCCAGCAAGCGTTGCACATTTCTCACATCTAATGTTGATCTTGATAAACTTTACGAGATATAGCTACCCAGGATTCATTTGTATCTATGTATGTATAGAGCTCGATTCAGTCAGTTAACTCACATAATACTCATTACATGTAAAGGATTCTTTAATAAATATTTTATCATATACATGTATAGGTACATTTCTAACAGCAGACGTACCGTGCACTATGGAAGCGTTTTTACAGTTTATACCAATAAAAATACCAACATTCGTTCTTTCAAAAACTAAAACACCATTTTTTCCGAATGGCAAACGACGATAGCAGGTTAAACAAGCATATAATGGCATGGTCGTACTTTAAATTGCGACTAATCTAAAATGAGTCATAACTTTGCAGACAATTGCCGAGAGATTTGGGGAGGGGGGTGGGGGTGGGGGAGGGTTGTTATAAAGGGTTGTGCCATGCCTTAACATGCTTAACTTTGATATTTTCTTAAGTGTGCATTCATGGCTGAAACGCATTCACGCCACACTTTGTTGGTGATTTGTGTCTCCCCATAAACAGAAATGAGTATTTGCTTAATTTCTTCCACCCGTGTGCGGTCTAAGGCACTTTTACTAGGAGTGCCATAAACACTCCTACCCTTCAGCTCTTCTGGGTGAAAAAAGGCCCTCATGAGGTTGGAAGAAAACCTCGTCACCGTTTTACTTTTTGCAGAGAGACGCATGATCTCATTGGCAGTGGGGTCACGGTAGTGGTGTTAAAATAAATTGGTAGTGGTTCTTTCGTTTGGCTTTGCGACGAGGATGGCTGAGGTATGTGGTAGGGTAGGGGAATTTGTAAATTAGCTGGTCGGGAGGTTTGTTCGGGGATCAGTAGGTTGTTCATTGGGCTGTTCGGTAGGGTGGTCGGTAGGGCGGTCAGTGAAGCAGTCGGTAGGGTGGTCGGTAGGCTGGTTGTAAAGGTGGTCGGTAGGTTGGTCGGTAAAGCAGTCGGTAGGGTGGTCGGTAGGACAGTCGTTAAGGTCGGTAGGGTGGTCGGTAAAGCGGTCGGTAAAGCGGTCGGTAAAGCGGTCGGTAGGGCGGTCGGTAAATCATTCGGTAAGGTGGTCGGTAGGTTAGTCGGTACGACGGTCGGTAGGGTGGGTAGGGTGGTCGGTAAAGCAGTCGGTAAAGCGGTCGGTAAGGCGGTCGGTAGGGTGGTTGGTAAAGCGGTCGGTAGGGCGGTCGGTAAATCAGTCGGTAAGGCCGTCGGTAGGGTGGTCGGTAGGGTAGTCGGTATGACGGTCGTTAAGGCGGTCAGTAGGGTGGTCGGTAGGGCGGTCGGTAGGGCGGTCGGTAAGGCGGTCGGTAAGGCGGTCGGTAGGGTGGTCGGTAAGACGGTCGTTAAGGCAGTCGGTAGGGTGGTTGGTAGGGTGGTCGGTAGGGTGGTCGGTAAGGCGGTCATTAAGGCATTAGGTAGGGTGGTCGGTAAGGCGGTCGGTAAGGCTGTCGTTAAGGCGGTCGGTAGGGTGGTCGGTAAGGCGGTCGTTAAGGCTGTTGTTGAGGCGGTCGATAGGGTGGTCGGTAGGGTGGTTAGTGGGACCATAGGTAGAGTTGGGATCCAATTTTAAACAGAAGGGTTTGTAGTAAATTAATCATGTCATGGAGAAGTTGAGTATTTTGAAAAGAATTGGTGAGGAGGGCAGATAAAATAGAAGAATCGTTCAATAAAAAATTGGAATTTGTGGCTGTGACATTAAAACTGGGTAGTGTGTAGGGCGTGGGAGGGGTAGGTAGATCCCTGACAAGGTTGTGTATCTCCTCCGTCAGTTTTTTGTCGTCATCATCATCGTCTTCCTCTTCCTCTTCACATTCGAATCCTGGCGGTGTGTTCAATTTATCGTTTGGTAGGGAGGAGGTACCGCTGGCTGGTGAATCAGCCGGTGTTGATAGGCGGCTGGCCTCCTCCCTCTCCATAGCCATGACAGCAGCTGCATCGTCTATACATTAGTAGAAATAGATAATGTAATAGAGTTAAATTTCATTTTGTGTGTTTTCCCTTGCCTTAAAGCCTGTTATCATATGACCCGTAAGGCCCTGCGAGCCTCTTTGCATATACACAATTTAGCACACGGGCCCGGAAAAAAATTGTACGGCCCTACTAGAATGGTGTGCTGCCTCGCGTGTTAGAATTTAAAACAATTTTGTCTTCGGATTGGTCATATGATAAAATAATTATTGACTAAGTTAAGTCGGGCCGGAAAGGAAAATATTTGGCTCAAGATCATGACGTACGGACCGAGCGCACCCTCCAGGGGCTGATTGAGGGGGGAGGGCCGCGGCCGCCCCTTTTGCTTGGATTTCTTTGTTTTTTGAAAACAAATGGATCACTCTAATTTAATTAGCTCCCATACCACTTCGGTTACTCGGATTTCGTTTGTAAAAAAGGTTCAAGTTGATTCAAGTCATGTTTGACCACGACCACAACTGCATTTTATTAAATATTTCAACATTTCTTGTCCAATATGGGATCCTGGCATTTGCCAAAATTAAGTGCCCCAAATACACCAGATTGCAACTCAGAATACTCAGAATAATTAAATTATCAAACTTTTTCCGGGATTGGCGGGGGGGAGGGGGTTGGTAATACCCCGGACCCTTCGACGCACCGATTGTCTCTCATACAAATTTATAAGGCCCCCTCTTTCTAAAATTCCTGGATCCACCTCTGCGGCCTCCTACTCAGTCAATATCCTTTTTTTCCCCCCTGTTTTTCGTTATTCTCCTTAAGATATAGTGCAGGTATTTTTTTTACCATAAAATGTTATGTTAAAAAAAGCGATACAGCCACCCCTCGTTAAGTGCATTTCTTTGCAATTGAGATTGTTTTACAACTACCTCAGATGGTGAATGCCAGTAGGAATAAAGTAATTATATGAATAAATAAACTTAGCTGAGATGGGGGACGTAGGGTTCAATAAACCTGTCAATCGACACTGGATTGCTAACGTTTAAGCCCTGGTAGTTATAATTTCATGATTTCAAAAACGTACCGGTGAGTCTTAAGATTTTCGCCGGAACTGCGACGTTCTTATCCCACTTTAGGGTCACGCAGCTTCCTTCCTTGACTTCCCCGTCCACAATCTTGTTTGTGAGCGCGCTTCCCACAGTTTTCTCTTGAGGAAACAGGAACACCCCATATTTTCTTTTTTTGTTTTTTCCCCAAAGACTCATCTGGTGATAGCAATACATGTACAGGTCTGTTATTACATTTAAGCTTAATCTCCTATCATTTCAAACTGAAACTGACTCAACTTTTGGAAAGTAATAAAACAAAACAAAACTTGTTTATGATCTCGGTCAACAGAATAAAAGAGTGACGGTTTTGAGCAAAAAAATTCGCTTGAAAATGAAATTCAGGACAGGTGAGGCAGTGTGAGTATTTCCAACGAATTCATAATCCATTTTAGTTTATTCGTTGCGCTTAGGATCTGTTTACTGTGCCCCATTTTATGAAAAGCTGGATGTTGTTTTTGCTAATTTTCTGTATTAACTTAGCCGCTGTATGTGGGACCTCAGTATTAATGTACTGCTTAAATCGTAAACTTCCACTGAGGCTTCAATTAGGCTCGGTTCCAGTGTGTAAGTTGAATAAAAAATAGAACGAATTACAGAACTGAATTAGAAACAAATGAAAACCCTTTTTTTAATGCGATGGGGCTTTTTCTGTCATTGCGAATAAAGTGATTATAATTCTAAATTCTCCTTCAAGACAGCAAGCTTGTGAGAATATACAAAATCGTCAACCAAAGAATGCTGTTTTTATAGAGAGTAAAGCTGCTTATTCGACACCCATTCAAGAAAATATACATTTCGTGACTGGTTCGTATACGTTTCTGATTAAAATTGAAAGCTATTGTTAACAAAAATCTTAATTCTCCTGAAAAACGGTAAATTTAAAACAAACCTGAGTGACCCCCGTACTGCGCTTAAATGGGTTCTTCTATAACCAAGACGTCAAAAAGCTGTCGCGTGGTTTTGGTCCATGACAGATCGAAAGCGGCGAAGAACGCTTTGGTACGTTCTTGAGTGCTTCAAAATGCATTCAATGAATTCGAAGCAAGAAAGATAACTCTTAAAGTTCAAGACCTACGTGTTGGGAATAATACTGTGGGGTAACAAGTGTGGTTATCAAAAAAGACGTAAAACATTAACCAATTAAAGGTGAGTGAGCTTAAACAGTTCAAAAATAGTTTTACACTAAGGACCACTAAGCTTTAATGGAAGTTTGCGCTTTACGATGGGTAAATCTTGTGATTAAGTGCTCCAAAAATGTTTAACTGGAAGCGAAACAAGGGCTGTGAATGTTTCTAAGCTGGCAATCATGTACTCGTTAAACGTTCATACTAAAATTTAGAAGGTGATGCTATTTTATAAAGCCATGTGCAGCTTACACGTGTTTACCAATCTTTATCAGAGGAGTACCCGGACTGAAATTCCTCGGCGTTCGCAGCTATTTTTTTTCGATAAATTTTACTCTTTAATTTTTATTGCGTTCGTTCCAGAAATACTTTCTCGTGTTTTAAACTGTTTCTTTTAAGCTTATGTAACCTTTTATTAAGTGAATCATGCAAGACAAAATCAAAAACAAATACGCTTACTACCACTCTGAAGGACGATCAGATGCTGGGCTAATAATTTTCAATTAAGCAAAATGGTTACCAGTCTACTTTTGAATCAAAAACTAGACAACTAACTTTACATTCTATGGGAACTTCATAGCTGTCAATCAAATTTTGTCGTCGCGTTGCAAGGACCGCTAAAGTAAACGATCAATTATTTTCATCGAACGTCGCGTTAGCTTGTACTGAAACCGGCCAAACGTTGAATTTTGTTTCTTTGTTAGTAATAAATATAGGGTGAAACATGTTTTAGTCTAGTTTATCGATTGCAATCTATCTTTTGCATATATTTCCACTGTCTGATCGTTGAGCGCAGCTTACGATTTGCGAAGCAAACTTGGATGAAAATCAGTTTGAATTTTCGCTGGTGATTAACTGTTTTCGCAAAATTTTACCTACACATTGACGTCCATCGCAAATTTAAACATTTTCCTCATCGAAAGTGATTTGGATGAAAACTAAATTTAACGATCTAGCAGCTGAGGTCTTTGAGATGAGAGCAAACCTATGTTGGAGGAAAATTTAATTGATCGTTTAGCCATGCAACATGGATGAAAACATTACTTTCATTTGTCGTTTAATAACCGGCCGGCTAACGTATACACACCACTCTTTGTTAGATTCAGCTCAGAGTTTAGCGAATAACACCTAGATCCTGATGACTTTTGATTCATAACCCAACTGTATGTCCTCTTACTAATGACATAAACAAAGCGCGCAAAAGCCATAATTCCATCCAATTTCAAAAGCGGCCCGAAGAGTTGTGCACGTAATTTAAATGACTAGGTGAATGATCTTTTCGCGAAACTGGAGGGGTCGCAACGATTCCGTATTCGTTGTTTCTTACATGTACTATTACAATGTTAGAGATCTGTAGTAAGCAACGTTTATTTCTGACACGGTAAAATGCGCTTTCAATGAAAAAATCACATTCCGTAAGAACGCTATCTGGCGCATTCAATAAAAACTTTCAAAGTTGAGCTTAAGTTTAATTGAGGCCTATTAAGCTTCGTTTTTTTTTTAAATAGCGCTGTCTATCGACGATAGATCTCGTTGGGAGCGTATAAAGAATTCAGTTTGGCCCTCCTTTTTAACAAATTGTTATTTTAAAATGGGACAGTTGTTGAAATTTACCAATAAAGTAATCGCGATATTTTTTAATGATTTATGCATGATCGTTGAAGATCGGTGAATTTGTTGGAAAATCTCCCAGAAATCCTCGCCTTGTATAAGAAAACAAAACAAACGGTTCTAGAGACGTGGCAAAATTCCGTCTTCTTTTGTTCTTTCATTCTCTGTTCAAAAGGAATAGTATTTTTAACTTATGCTTCGATTACTTAAGATCTCTGATACAATTTCAATGTCAAACGATTGAATTCCTTCACTCTAGATCTCAAATCAAAGCTTTTTATATGATTTTTTTAAATTGACTTTATTTGAATATCAATGTACAAAAGCAAATTAACACAAGTTAAGAATATACAAGTGGGAAGTAGACGGAAAAAAGTGTTTCTTCTTACCTTTAACGTTGATTGTCGCTGATCTGCCCGCAAGCTCAAACCGCAAAATCTTTGAAGTCCATTGGTCAAACTTTCCCAGAAAACACTGTAAACTCAAGCTTATATACGTTTCCCAAAAACGTGCATAAAGGTTACAAAAACGCGCCTAATGCGCGAAAACTTTGCCTGAACTGTGCCTAAACTGTGTCTAAGCTTTTTGTAAAACGTGCCAAAACCGTGCCTTGTCTGTGCCTAAAATGTGCCTGACTTGTTTTTTTCCCCTGTGCCTTTGCACAAAATCCGTGCCTTTGACAGAAGCGTGAATTAGTGCATAGGCACGGTGTTACACTCGTGTACACCAGTAGCGTGCGCCAGGCCATAGAGCAGTTTTCAATTGAGTGTGAAAAGTAATTACACAATTGCTATGCTTTGTGATTGGCTAAAATATCTTGTGCCACTTTCTCGACCTATCAGAAGTAAAACCAAAACCAATTGCAACTTGCTCCACGCATTTTCCTGTGCTTGGTGCCGCCGGCATGAAATTGCTTCGAGCTCTGACTGGTTCATTGGATTGTTTACGACTGCTGTTATTGGTCAGAGTAATTACTTTGGTTTTGGTTTTGCACACTCAAATTAAAAAAGCTCTAAAAAAAGCTGTTTTGACTGTTCAAGTCTAGTTCACTGCTAAAATTATGTCATATTTTTTATTTTAAGATTCTCGCAAAACAAATTCAAGAAGGTTCAAGCAACTAAACTTAGATTTCGCCGACAGACATTTTTCCATTTTTTTTTTCAGACAAACATTTTATCTAATGGTGGTTGTGTACTTAAATTTGAAAAAGTTGTCCGCGTGTCTAGTTACATTTTTAGAAATCTGGAAAAATTGTACAAAAAATGTAGGTTTTAACAGCTAAAGGAGCAAAAAGTAGCAAAATGTATATTCGTCGGCATCCTTCTTGTCGCTTGAGTCTTCATTGCTTTTGCTGACAACTAAATTTAAATAAAACTGCCGTTGAGGCTCTGGAACATAATTTAAAGCTAGTTTTTGCAGGTCTCTTATTTTTGCAATTTTCATTGGCACTGGCGCATCATACATTAACTCTGGTTCTGCAGCTTCCGGTGTGACCGCCCTGGCAATTTTAATCTTTTTCCATGCTTCCTCGTTACTTCGCCCATACCTGACCCAAATCTCGCCATTTCCCACCATTTCCTTTCCATTTACAGACTCCTCTCCGAAATCAAAGTTCATCCAGTGGACGTCTCTCAAAAGTACTATCTTTCCAATATGTGACCCTACACGGGAAAACAGCGTGTCACAATGTCACGGATATGGGCATATTTATTAAGCAAAACAGAGTGTCACGGTAGCTATTGTTTGGCATGCTAAAGCTTTTGTTTCATGTAGCGTGTTAAATGTCACGACTAATGTGCAATGTAACACGCGTGTGATGAGGCTTACCAAGCTGTTTTAAACGGGTGAAACTGAACTTCCGGTGTGACCGCCCTGGCAATTTTAATCTTTTTCCATGCTTCTTTACTTCACCCATACCTGACCCAAATCTCGCCATTTCCCACCATTTCCTTTCCATTTACAGACTCCTCTCCGAAACCAAAGTTCATCCAGTGGACGTCTCTCAAAAGTACTATCTTTCCAATATGTGACCCTCCACGGGAAAACAGCGTGTCACAATGTCACGGATATGTGCATATTTATTAAGCAAAACAGAGTGTCACGGTAGCTATTGTTTGGCATGCTAAAGCTTTTGTTTCATGTAGCGTGTTAAATGTCACGACTAATGTGCAATATAACACGCGTGTGATGAGGCTTACCAAGCCGTTTAAAATGGGTGAAACTGAACGGCTTGTCAATTATTCCAAATGGACGGACATCAACGGATGAACAGTTCATAAAAAATTTTGCACGGATGAACGGCTTGTTAATTATTTCATACGGATAGCTATGAACGGCTGAACGGTTAATGAAAGTTTCAAATGGATAGAACGGCTGAAGGGCCCACGTAAAGTTTTGAACGGATAGCTGTGAATCATGGCCGAATGCGAGAAGACAAAAATTCATGCCCGCGTGGCAGACGGAAAATTTACCGGCGGTAAATTTCATCTGCAATGCTTAACACAGACTATATTAATAAAACAACTGAATGACAAAAATAACTTGAAGAGCAAAACAAAACAAGTGAACTGCTACTGCAAGCGAACTCCGTTGAACTCATTGAAGCATGACTGTGCGACTCCTTGCTGACGTCGGCATTTGCATATGAGTTACAATTCTTACAAAACATCATATATTTATCGTTTATAATTATAAACGGCTGAAGAAATTTTTCGAACGGCTGGCTGTGAACTCGGCTAAATTAAGTACATGTAAATTGCACGTTTGTTGTTTACCTTTACCGAGTACTTTATTACATTGTAAGGACGATGAAACCATCTGTTTGTCACTTTGAATTGAAGGCCAGAGAATGATGAATGGTAAACAAGTGGCCCCGAGTCCCATTCTGAACTTCATGTTTACTAAGTGTTAAAATAAATTGTGAATGAAACTAAATATAATAATCGAAGTTAAAGATAGCAGGGAAAGAGTTATGAAGCAGAAAAACAAATTTAGCCATTTTAAGTTTGTCGTACGCAGTCGTCGGTAAAAAGTGCACCAAATTTGCATGTGTCAAAAGGGTAATTTGAAACCTAAATACAGACCATCGGCGCTTCCAAAAATTTTCGGAACGGATGACCCAAGCCGTTCGTACAGATGTTATTTTTCTCTGAACAGATGACCAAGCCGTTCGAACGGATGCAATTTTTTTCAGAACGGATCATAAACAGCTAGATAGTGAATGTCGTTCAAAAACGGAAAGCCATTAGTGTATGTTTTCATGTTTACAAAGTTTAGTTCAATTTCATACTTGATTAAAAGCAGTTATTTCGTGAGAATCAGCAAACAAATGTTTGTTTGTTTTCAAAGTTCGCTTGTATGGATGGCCGATGAAAGTCGGTGTGAAATTAAGTCACACAGCCGCTATTTATCTCAAGCTCCAACGAGTTCGTGATTTTTTGACAACACGAGAGCATGTGCTTTTGTTTTTAGCGTGTGGTATGAACAAAAAGAAAATTTTAATTAGGCGTGCCTTCAGACACTGCTTGGAAGCCGGCGTGTCATTTCACTCACTGCCTATTGTTTAGCATGTCATTTCTGCATGCCCGTGCATTCACCTTTTTCCCTGTTCCCGTGGAGGGTCACATATTGTGGAAGTGTTCTGTCTTCAATTCAGTGGTGACGAAGGGTTTTCTCAGATTTGACTCTTCCACAACATAGACCCAGTCTTGGGGGACAGACACTTGTGTCCGCCCTCTAGGAATTAGGGATCCACTCTTTGATAAATTGGGTTATTCCAGAAAAAATCCACACCCCCAACGGATGGCATGCTTTTTTGACCCCCCCCCCCTCGACCCGGATTTCCAGGGCCACTAGACCCCCCTCCCGTCTGGATTTCCAAGGCCTAAGACCCCTCCTCCCGTCTGGATTTCCAGAAATTTCTCGAGGCCGTAATTTTGAATGTCAATGCAGAAGACTCGTAAATGCATTTAGATAATTGTTTTTATTATTTAACCCTCGATTTCCGCGAAGCTAAGCTATATTTTATGTAAAAAACGTTGAATATCTCGCCATATTAAAATTTCAAAGGTGCGCGATAGCGCACTATCGTACTCGGGGTATTTAAATTGTCGTTCAAATGAGTTATTTTGGTTCACAATAACGAAGGATTTAAAGCATCGTGTTTTAAAACTTTGCCATTTCTTCAGAGTGGAACGCGTACTGAGTGCATCCTTGCACGGAACTTAAGTTAACATCATTAATTTTGTGTTGAATCGTGTTACATTGGCATTTTACAAGTTGGAGTAAACTTCTTTTGTCTTGTTATTGTTTTTCAGACCACGAAAAACACACAGGTTCAGAGCCAAGTGATATTTGTGTCAAAAACTACAATAAAAGGCTTCAGACTACTTGAGAAAACAGAACAATGCATGCAGAATTTCGTCTAGACCTTCCGTAAAATTATGCAGCTTATAAACACACGGCAATTCAAGTCATACAGATGTAAATAAATCATCATTTTTTCTTTTGGCCTGAAACTCAAATTGCTTACCTCAAAGGGTCAATAGGTCAACTGACACTCTTAATCTTCTTTTTCAAAGTAAGACGGCCGAAACGGTCGACGCAAGAAAACAAATGCAAGTAAAGCTTCCTTCATGTGTTATTCCGGGCATCTTGATAAACCGTCGTTAAGTGTTATAAACTCTAACTTGAGCTAAACCTCTTCCTAGCTATCGATTTGCAAAGCGCAAAGAGAACTCGCGGTAACCAAATTATGTCGATTTAGTTCAAAACAAAACAAATTCATGAAATTATTTGTAAAACTAAAATCTAAATCGGATAAGAAAGCTTGACTATTTGTGACCGTGAAAGGCAAAACGGACACTAACGGTTATCCGTTCCAAGAGCTAAAGCGTTCGTTTTCCGTTCGTTATCCGTTCGAACGTTTCAAAAAATCCGTTCGAAGTGTTCAACAACCCGTTCGAACGGTTTTCCTATCCGTTCGAACGGTTTGCCTATCCGTTCGAACGGTTTGACAAACCGTTCGAACGGTTTGTCTATCCGTTCGAAAAATATTAACATCCGTTCGACTGATTGCGACATTTTGCATCCGTTCGCAAACTAGAAGTTCGTTCGAGGAATTATCACATCTGTTTGAACGGTTTCGAGATCCGTTCTTGCTACTTTCCTAGCTAGTGGACAATCCGAACTGTTCGTGGCAGCGAATGAAGTTGGATGAGTTCATGATTCTTGTAGCATGTGAACAGGCTTCTGTTTCAGCCGCCAAGCGGACGAGCGGTTGTCAACATGATTGATTTGTGTATGCGAAATTTTTAGTTTGCCGGACGCATTCCCATTATTTCAGTGACATCTTGGCTAAAATACACGAAGAAAAACAAATGTTTTCACAGCAGTGGCGTAGATTTTAAAGCAGTAAAGTATAAGCTTAAATCATAAAAATTATTGGAGGTTTATAATTAATGAAACAACGTCGTGAATTTCCACTTAGATGGAGATCACGCGGCGTAGTTACTAAAAGAAGGAATGACCTACAATGACCTACAATGACCTACAATGACCTACAATGACCTACAATGACCTACAATGACCTACAATGACCTACAATGAGCTACAATGAGCTACAATGAGCTACAATGAGATACAACGATCAGCCACAATGATCTACAATGAGCTACAACGAGCCACAACGACCTACAATGAGCTTCAACGACCCACAATGAGCTACAGTGCCTTAGAGAAAGCTACAATTAACTAAAATTAGCTACAAGGGGTTTAAAATCACCATCCTTACCGTTATATACCATAGAAAGGTCGGTCCCGCGAGAGGAGAATAATTAGCGACCACCCGTTCACTTCTGAAAATCACCGGAAGTAACAAAAGGCCATACCTGTACTATGTTATCTTTACGTTATCTTTCCGGACCGGCTCACGTCAACCCGTCCGGCCCCGCTCACGTCACCTTGCGATTCTATTTTCTGTAGGATTGCATCAGCGGGGCCGTATGGTCATATTATAAATAAGTTTATTCCCGGTTCAAAAATATTATCTTTCAAACATTTCACTTTTACTTTTTTTATCACAAATGTTTATACAAGGATATCGGTAACTATCTTTCGGGAATCATAGGCTAGCATCGGCAATCTGCAAAAGGCCCCGTGATTCCTTCTTCAAATCTTGGAAGGATATTTTTATTCTTTATTTTAATAGCTTTGAAATGAGGTATAATTATTTATACACTTTATAACATGTATAGTAGTGCGTTTATACACGTAGCTACAGTGTACATGGATTGTAACGCAACGCTTCTCACCTGCCACGAAAGCTAGAATCATGGAAAATCTGCAAAAATTTTAGAACATGCTGGGTTATTCTTGGATACCTTAGGATAATGTTTCGTATTCTTGGAAAGTGTTCCTAACGAAACGAGCACCTTGCCCCTTTGTAAGTTACGTCCCTGAGCGGTGATCGACAAGAACCAAGACCACTTCCGGTTCAAAGATAACGTAAGATGGAATGTTTGTACAGGTATGGCCTTTTTTTACTTCCGGTGATTTTCAGAAGTGATCGGGGAACTTTCTACGGTATATAAAGGTAAGGATGGTGATATTATAAACCCCTTGTAGCTAATTTTAGTTAATTGTAGCTTTTTGTAAGTCATTGTAGCTCATTGTGGGTCGTTGAAGCTCATTGTAGGTCGTTGTGGCTCGTTGTAGCTCATTGTAGATCGTTAAAGCTCATTGTAGCTCATTGTAGGTCATTGTGGCTGATCGTTGTATCTCATTGTAGCTCATTGTAGCTCATTGTAGGTCATTGTAGCTCATTGTAGGTCATTGTAGCTCATTGTAGGTCATTGTAGGTCATTGTAGGTCATTCCTTCTTTTAGTAACTACGGATCACGCGGATGGATCGATGGAACGCTCGCGAAACCAAACGCGGCTTATGTTTATTCCCAGCCCGAAGACACTCCAAACTTTGTGATGTTTTAGCGCGGTGGAATACTTGAAAATGAAGAAAGAAAACAGAGAATTTGTAGAAGTTTATATAAATTAATACTTGCAACTTTCGCTTGTGCCAGCGTGTTTTCAGGTTTCAAATTACCGTTTTGACATATGCAAATTTGGTGCACTTTTACCACTTTTCCCACGGGACCAAGCACTTCTTTTTACCGACAACTACAACAAACTTCAAAGGGTTTAATTTTTATTTTCTGCTACCAAACTTTCCCTACCGTCTTTAATTTCGATTATAATTTTTAGTTCCATGCATTCAAGATTTATTTTAACAATAAGTAAACATGAAGTGCAGAAATAATTTTACACATGAATTTTGCGTGACTACTGCACTTGGGACTCCGGGCCGCTTGTTTACATTCCTCGAGCAAGCAGCAAAAAGAATTCATGTTTTGCAGTCTCATAAAAGAAATCACGTTTATCATTCCTGGCCTTGAAGTCAAAACCTTGCTCGATTCAAATAAATGGTAAAACGAGCGTGACCAGTACTATTACTTGGTCTTCTGGCGGACTGCTGGCGTAGTCTACGAATTACCGCCAGTCTGTCGTTCAGCCATTCACCGCGAGCCGTTCGAAAGAATTATTTTTCCGTTCGATAATGAACGTATAAGTGAAAGCGACTCTTCGTAGACTGTTTATAATTATGGATTATTGGACGAAACTGCGCTTCGCTTTCAACGAGTATTGCTGGGATGTTAGACCGCCGTGAATTTGCATATCGTCAAAGGTCAAGCCCCGGCTCACGTACGCTTGTCGATCGTCAGCATTTTGAAAGAAAACAGCGTGATCGACCATCCTTGCCGTTCGTAAAAAAATTATAAGGAGGGAAACTACAGCATATTTCTCGAAAATAAATTCCGTTCGTTTATTTTTTTACGTCGTATAAAGTTTGTTTATGTAGTGTTTTGCCATGAGCCTGAATTCAGCGCTACTAAAAGCGCTACAGTAATTTACTTCTGTTCAGCTATTTTGCGTTCAGCGATTCCGTTGTGAATGGCTTCGCAAACCGTTCTGTAAGCAATTAATTTTATTCACCCATTCGAATGGACAACCAAACCGTTCGACTTATTGATTCATCCGTTCGACATTTTTGTCTTACCAGTTCGAACGGATAACCAAAGCGTTCGAATAATTAATTCATCCGCTCGAACGGTTTGCCAATTCGTTCGACATTTTGACTCACCCGTTCGAACGGATAACTAAACCGTTCGAATAATTTATTCATCCGTTCGAACGGTTAATCAAACCGTTCGAACGCTTTGAGAACCGTTCGTTATCCGTTCGTCATCCGTGCATTTTTGCCGTTCGAACGGTTTTCCGTTAGTGTCCGTTTTGCCTTTCACGGTCACATTTACATGACAAGTTGCGGCTTTCGCGGTGGAAGAGAACAGTACATCCGATATATGATATCAACAATGAGGGCAAAAAAGAATGGTAATACCAAAGAAATACTTTTAACAGAAGAATATTTTGAATGCATTTAAGAAGAAACTTCGCAACAATTTAACTTCCAAGTTGACCTCAGGATAAAGAAATCAAATGTCAATTGACCCATAAATTAGACGCTTTGCGTCAGTTCAAAATAAAATGACACCTGTTTTAAGCATTTTTTACGAGGTTGGAAATCACTGTTATCGAAGAATGCTTGAGATTTGAATCTCGGGATCACATGGAGAACTTAACTACAATAAGACGTTTCGAAAAGTGTTCAAACTGCTTTGGTAATTTGTTTTTACACTCGCTGCTCGAATGTTGAGAGGGACTGCATTATCTACATTTATATTATCTACATTTATCCAACAACTATGCTGTTCTTTGTTTTTCTCCGTTTAACCAGACCTTCACCTATAGCAACACTAACAGCTAAGTCAAAAAGTTGTCTCCGACCTGCAGAGGTACCCTTGTCACTCTTGTACAATACACGAATTACATCCTCCTCATCATCATACTCCTGCACCTCTCCTTCATACCAACCGGGTTTAAACCTTGTGCCTTTGAGGTCGTCTTCATTTGAGTTATCAGCTCTCGTTCTTCTGAGACCCAGGCTTCTTGGAGTTTTTGTGGCTGTTTTTTCTCACGGGTTGACTTTCTCCTCGGTTCCTCTTTTTTGCTGTCCTCTTTACGTTTTTTCCTGGATGGAGTAGATGTGTTTTTTTGACTTAGTACGTTTTTTCCTAGTTTTATGACTGCCCCATCCTCGAGGTTTATTAGTTCTTTCTCCAATCGATCAAGAAAGCCGTCGACAGTCCCCTGCACATCAATTGCACCTTCTTGTAAAGCCTCCTTGCGACCACACTTGTCTCGTGTTGAAAGAGCTGCATTATGCAAACCGAAGGTGCGCCTCTTGTAAATGTACTTTGTACTGTCGTCATCGGAGCTGAGTAATTTGAAGATGTCGCGTAGAATTGAAATTCGTCTGACGAGTTCCATTCTTTCGTGCTGTTTATCTGGCCTCCCTTCAGCAACCCTACTCTAATTAAAAGTTCATCTTTGGAACCTATCGGACACTGGCCATGATAACGCAGGACCGCTCGCAGGAAACACACTGGACGCTTGTTCAACTGTGTTACCGAGGTTGGAAGGTCGGAAAGGTTACCATTATAAAGCTTGCTGGCACCACTTGAACTGGCACTTTTGCCTTCTGTCACTTTGGCTATTCGTTAAACCAACTCGTGTTTCTTGCCAGTCGCCAAGAGTTTCTTTGAGTTACGGATTTGAACGAGATCATCCCGTGTGTTCTCAATGAAAAGATGATGTTTTGACCAAAACTCCTTTGCATTGTCTTCCTCAGCTAATTCTCCTTCTTCTTTACTTGCACTGCTAAAGAACTCTTCGGCCAGATGCTGTGGGATCCACGCAAGAAACGCTATTGCTGACAAAATATCTTGGGCAGGTTTTGGATAAAACACCTTTAATGACAAATCCAGGATGTCTGACGGGAGGAACAGCTGTGGGGTTCTATCCCATTCTCCATTTTCCATGTCTCTGTGCACCTCGTAGAGAAGATAATGCATCGTTTGCGTACGTTGGAATCTCAAAATGTCAGGGATAGATTCTCTTTCAAATCGTTCCTGCTTTTCTCCACGGCACTCGTCATTTTGACGGAACACTGATACTGAGTATTTACCAGCTGATGCTTCTGACCTGTTGTTTAGGGATAGATAGTCTTCTGCGTAACTACCTTCAAATGTTTTTGCAACATCCCAGTTCCTTACAAGATAATAAAAAATTCCGTTCTTAACAGGACTGTAGCGCAATTCACAAGACTCCTTGCGATTGTCACAGAGAGAAGTGAAATACTTGAGCGTGTCCTCATCATTAAAGACAAGCTGATTTCCAACACCGCGGAAACAACGAATTGGTACTTGGTTGAACGTGGTGCCATCTGTTACCTGTAGTATATCACTTGCCATTTTCTCCATGTTCTCTTTGTGTTTTTCGGTACCAGGGACTGCACCGGGGTGAACTTGTTGTGAGCTGAAAGGTTCGTGTTTTTCCAGAGCTTTGTTTTCAGCTGCATGGCATCACTCGACAAAGTTCCGTTTGCTAAGGTATTCGGCAAAAGACCGTTGTACCGCCTTATCCAGATTTAAAAACTTCAGCAGCCGTACAAGGAGCAACTGAACACTTATACTCCCCAGTGCTTCTGACGGCCCATTATCCACAACGAAGATAAATACTTCCTTCAGTTGTTTAGTTTCCGGGTTGCGGAAAAATGAGTCTAGCTCCGCTATGGCCATGAGATAAAATATCTCGTTAAAAACTCTCAAGACAGTTTCTGGCTCATAGAGAGAGAGATTTAACAATGTTACAACTCTTCCAGTTCTCGTTACGTTAACAACTGCATCAGTTCCAGGAATGTGCATATTGGTGGTATTAACACATGGGGTGTCCACAGGTAAAATTTTTGACTCAAGAAACAGGTGGGTTATGGGAGTGATGTCGTTATTTCTAGATTGATCGAATGTAGGATCAGGATACCCAATGTTTTTCCATGTTCTTCCGGGTTTTAGAACGGGAGGCAACTCACCATTAATAACACATTTGGCATCTTTAGAGTCTATCATACAAGAACTGGAATGCTGGTGTGCTTCATCACAAACGTGCTTTAACGTGTTTGCTGAACTTGCTGTTTGTTTGTGCTCTGACGGGTTTGCTGAACTTGCTGTTTGGTTGTGCTCTGACGGGTTTGCTGAACTTGCTGTTTGTTTGTGCTGTGACATGTTTGCTGAACTTGCAGTTTGTTTGGACTGTGACGTGTTTGCTGAACTAGCTGTTTGGACTGTGACGTGTTTGCTGAACTTCCTGTTTGGTTGTGCTCTGACGTGTTTGCTGAACTTGCAGTTTGTTTGGACTGTGACATGTTTGCTGAACTTCCTGTTTGTTTGTGCTCTGACTTGTTTGCTGAACTTCCTGTTTGGTTGTCCTCTGACGTGTTTGCTGAACTTGCAGTTTGTTTGGACTGTGACGTGTTTGCTGAACTTGCTGTTTGTTTGGTCTGTGACGTGTTTGCTGAACTTGCTGTTTGTTTGTGCTCTGACGGGTTTGCTGAACTTGCAGTTTGTTTGGACTGTGACGTGTTTGCTGAATTTGCAGTTTGTTTGGACTGTGGCGTGTTTGCTGAACTTGCTGTTTGTTTGTGCTCTGACGGGTTTGCTGAACTTGCAGTTTGTTTGGACTGTGACGTGTTTGCTGAACTTGCTGTTTGTTTGTGCTTTGATGTGTTTGCTGAACTTGCTGTTTGTTTGTGCTTTGCCGGGTTTGCTGAACTTGCTGTTTGTTTGTGCTCTGACGGGTTTGCTGAACTTTCTGTTTGTTTGTGCTGTGACATGTTTGCTGAACTTGCAGTTTGTTTGGACTGTGACGTGTTTGCTGAACTAGCTGTTTGGACTGTGACGTGTTTGCTGAACTTCCTGTTTGGTTGTGCTCTGACGTGTTTGCTGAACTTGCAGTTTGTTTGGACTGTGACATGTTTGCTGAACTTCCTGTTTGTTTGTGCTCTGACTTGTTTGCTGAACTTCCTGTTTGGTTGTCCTCTGACGTGTTTGCTGAACTTGCAGTTTGTTTGGACTGTGACGTGTTTGCTGAACTTCCTGTTTGGTTGTGCTCTGACGTGTTTGCTGAACTTGCTGTTTGTTTGTGCTCTGACGTGTTTGCTGAACTTGCTGTTTGTTTCTGCCGTGATGTTTTTGCTGAACTTGCTGTTTGTTTGTGCTCTGACGTGTTTGCTGAACTTGCTGTTTGTTTGGACTGTGACGTGTTTGCTGAACTTGCTGTTTGGTTGTGCTCTGACGTGTTTGCTGAACTTCCTGTTTGTTTCTGCCGTGACGTGTTTGCTGAACTTGCTGTTTGTTTGTGCTTTGCCGGGTTTGCTGAACTTGCTGTTTGTTTGTGCTGTGCCCGGTCTGCTGAACTTGCTGTTTCCTTGCGCTCTGCACTTAATGGTTTTGAATTGTTAGCGACAGGCCCAAGTAGTGCATCTAATGTTACGCACGAACGGACGAACCAACTCATCATAGTTGCTCACAGGATTGGGGAATTTGGTGAAATATCTGTTATCTCCCTCACATTATTCATAATCTCTTTGTTTGGTGATCGTTCTTTAATGACAGAATTCCAGAGACTCTCTCTGGTGGCCGTAACAGCCGTCATAAACACTGGCGATAATCCGCAGGCGTTGGAGCATTTTTGCTGTGGAAAACCCTGAAAACAGTTACTATTACACTTGTGTTGCATGTTTGGTGCCACTGATGGATGCATAAGGACTGGAATACGAGGCTTTACATAGGTTTTTACCTGATGCAGAACACAGTGCTTCAAATATTGGCTTCATGACTGATAGAAGGTTCGATCATAATTTCCACCCAAGAGAATCGCCATAATAAAGTTCATCCAACGCACTGCTAAAGACAAAATAAGTCCAATGTTTTCCGTTTCCTATTACAACCTTTCGATCGTTCAGTCTTTTAACGTTCAGAGCGAAGTGTACATACTTCAGTTGAGGTAGTTTGTTGCAAATAACACTAATGAGTCGCTGCATGGCTCGAAGTGAATGTATAACAGCCTCGGAACAGACAGCAAAATGGTGTGTTGAGCTTATTTGGTTAAGCATTTCAAATACACTTTCAATTAAATCACAGGAAAGCCAACGACCACAACATAACTTACTCAGCTGCTCCGCTGCAATTCCGCTCGATAGTACGACAGATTTTGGAGGAGACCTCCAAGTGGTTTCCATATATTTCATCGCATCGGAAGTGATGGCTTCACTGGTGCAAATAGCCAGTAGCTGATCCAACCATCTTTCTTCTTCCACCTGTCTCTTTATAGCCTTCATCTCATGTTGGTTAACGAAGAAACTGATGGCATCTCGTGTAAACGTTGCATAGTTCTGCCATCGCGCAACTGGTTCACTTTCGTTTTTGGGTTTCTCCGATGTGGCCTCTGTCATTCGGTACAACGATGAACGAACTGCTTTGCACGTGGCCAATGAAGGAATTTTTCGCATCAGTGACGGATCCGTCGTTTGCTCTTATTTTCGAAGAAACATTAGCTGCGGTGTGCCCAAAGCACTATTGACTGGGGGCACATTGATCTCTTTTGCGTCAATTCGCGAATACATGACGCTAAAACACGAAAACTACGCAGCAAACAAATCCTTAAATGCAGAGATCTTTGCCTTCAGGGAAAAACGATATCCTTAAACTCGCGAATTTCCACACATGCGGCCCACAACCAGGTGCGTGACAACATTACGTGACGTTTTGAGCCCTAAAAAATATGTGATAAATGCTTCGAAGATCGCTCTATTAATTCAACTAGTAGTAAAGGACTAAAATAATTTAAAGTAGCTTACCTTACTCATGGGTTATTTTGATGTCCCTGTTTAACCATTCAATTTAAATTATCAAAGTTTATTTATAACCAATAAACTTGCATCGTGTTCACTGACTGTCTCTGACCGTAGACAAGTTGTCTCCCTCACTTTGATGTGTAAGCTTGAAAGTGTCAAAAATCTTGATCACACTTGGTCACAAAATAGCTTTTGTTTCCTCTCTCTTTTTAACACGAGACTCAATCTAATCAATGCTAAATCAGGATAATTGAGAATTTGCCAGTCAAAGGAAATTTAAAATTATCTCACCTCTTACAATAGCTTGCGGTGTTTAAGAAGAGTGGCAGTTCCGCCTCCTCTAGGCTCGTTTACAAAAGACAACACATTATCACAAGAAAGCAACTCCTTGCGTCTGCAAACATAAATACTCGGTGTGTTTTGAGCTCTTAAAGCCTGGAGATGGAAAAGCTATGACCGAAGTCAATGTGTATGTGAGGAAAGCTTTAAAATGTCAAGTATACATTTCTGATGACCAGAAGGCGTTGAATCTATCTAGCGCGAGAAAAGAGGTCATGCAAGTTGTTAAGGACTTCTTGCCGGCCACTTTTATTTTCACGAAACGAGTTGGTGATCAGCCTATTCCTGTGGCGAATGGTCAAGAAGATGTTGTGACTTTGGAAAAATGTCTCTTCAAAGACGATGATACATTTGGTCTTTACATAGAGGAGACATCTGTTGCTCCGAAACCAAAGCGAATGCGGCAACAGTCTGTTGTTAAGTACTCTGGCAATGATAATTCAACTGCTCACTTTAGCGCAGCACGCAGTCGTTTATATTTATACCCGGAGTCGCAAACAGAAAAGTCAACTGACGAAGAAAAGACTATTACAAGTTATGGAATGAGAAAGCCGAGGAATTGTGTTCTTCTCCAAGCTACGACAAATACAATAAGCAAGAGCTCCACGGAATTATTGACAGCCACTGGCGAATACACGCTACGCAAATTTGTCTCCGTGATGCCGAGCAAGAACAACAACTGATGGAATCTTTATCGCAGGAATTTCGGGGGCGTAACTTGCTTCTTTTAGCGAAGATCGTTAGCAAGAACGTAGATTTATTAAAGGAAGAAGAGACCAAAAACATTGGACCCAAAGAAGGAATGCAAAACAAGGAAAAGGAATTGAAGAATCTCTTGACAAATCTCAAATTAGCTCAAGATCGCCTAAGGAAATCGGTGGATGGATTGACAAAATCTCACTTGCAGGTAACTTCTTCCGCAGGGACGAATGGCAACAAGAAAACAAAAAGAAAGGCAGACTTCGAAAGCGATCTGGAGGAAGAAGAAGAGTTTAATGTCCAGCTCGGAATTGATGAGAAGGAACAAGCACTCTTCACTCAAGAGGTAGAAGACGAGTCCTGGTAATCCTAAAGTTTGATAAAGTTGAAAGTTGACTTCAAATACTGTACTTTTAACAGGCACATGTTAAATCTGTTTATCTGTTCTTATTTTTTAAAGGAGTTGCAGTTTCATCTTGTAGTTATGTCAGAGCGAATTAGCTTCAATTTGTTTCAAATTGCTTGAAAAGCAAGAAACCAGTTTCTACGGCAAATGGACTCATTCTTCTCCCGAGTACGTTTACGGAAATACCCGATTACCTAATTTACATAAACTTTTCAGTGAATGTCAGCAGCTTATAGCAGCCAATCGGGATCAACGTTTTAGGAGAATTGTTTTAGATGTCTGCTGCAAAAGGTT